>JADAXU010000144.1:720000-1130000 GCA_018340775.1 Taxus wallichiana var. yunnanensis | reverse complement strand
TAAGATACAATGGCAAGAAGAGGTGGGCACTACATCACACAACATTTCCTCTAATTTGTAGACTATACAATAGTCTTGCACAATTTCTTGCACTCTCCATATGTTTGGACCTTGTTATCTTAAATTTTCATAACATTGTGTAGGTTCCCCGCATTTAATCTAGCTTCACACACTCTTTACATAGCCACACCATGAGTTTTGTGGTCTTCCAATGCTTTGTAACACCTTAAATTTTCTAAGATGCCCATTATACACTACGCACAATCCCCAAACTTCGTAATCATCTCCTACAATTGTATAATGATGCAAATGATATCCCATGTGGAAAAATCTGACACTTAGCACTTGGTTCTCTCAAGATTTATGTTGTGTAGGTAATACACACGCATTTGTGAAACTCCAAATATTGCGTAAAGGAAGTGATAGAGATTCTTATAAGGAATAGGACTCACATAGTTTCATGTGCAATACTCTATATTAAATAGAGTATGAAATATCAAGAGCACACAATCCTTATGTGTAAAAGTATAAAAGAAAGCAAGTGTTAACCAAGTGCATGCATTGTGCAAAATATGATTCTATTTTAATTGTGCACTTTCCTTTCATAATATCAACTTTGCACTCTTCTTGTGCCTTGTAGGAATTGAAGGCATCATCGTAGAAGGTTCCAAAAAGGAGTTCACAAAAGGTTAAAAAGTCCCAAAGCATGTACAACGTGCACAAGAAATAGTAATTATTCGCTAAATGAGAAAATGTAAATTTTACAAAAGTCAACAATTTGTCATTCCCAACATAAAAGTGCCGAAAACTAACATTGATGTCGAAAAATATGATCTTTTCCACTTTGTCAAAAAAATAAATTGGAGGATATTATGTTGAACATGTCATGTCAAAGAGAATATGTTGTATAAATTTAAATAGAGATTGACTTATAGTTCAAGTGACCCTTACACACCACACAACATTAAATGCTATTTATACTATATTAAAGATCAAATTTGATTTCTTTTTAGAATCACCTTGCACATATTCAAGTTGAGTGGTTTATGTAGCCATTATGTTTCTATTCTATCATATTTTCATTATGTAGCTAGTTGAGGTAAATTATTATAAAAATTATAATTATGCCTAAATAAGTTGTGGGTTTTCCTATAAATACGCAAGTGAAAGGATTTGTTATAGTAGAATCATTGTAGAAAAGAAGATTTTGAACATTTTTATGGATTTTACTTAGTTATCTTGTTTTCAAATTGTTACCTTCCTTGGATCTTAATGTATGTGTGCACTCTTTATATCTAGTTAAATTAGATCTATTCTATTCGGAAATAAATATATCATTCAATAATTTCTTGGAGTTAATGTTTTCTTTTTGTGCATCCAACAATTTTGTGCTCGTATTTGCTCCATACTAAATTCCTCATGTTGCACTGCTCATGTCTTGATTGAGTGAATGTTGGTCGAGTGTGAGTATGGTTTCAAGATATGTGTTCGCCAACTAGAAAGGGAGTTATACCATGTCATTAGATTTATTTCTCTTTTTACCCAACCCTTCTCCTCTTTTTCTATTTTTTAATAAAATCTATTTGATTTAGGATTAAAGCTTACAAAAATTTGTATATTATAAATTGTTTATGATTTCAAGTTATACTCATTATGTACTATCTTTCACATTCAAAATCCCATGTGTGATGAATGAATAACCCCAACAACTTCACGTGCTCCCACGCTTATCCCTTTGAGGCTAAATTTCATTATATTTTCATTGTGAACTTTTATACACAATTCCTCTAGAACATATGAATAAACCAATAAACGCCCTCATAAAATCATACATCCACCAACCTAGCTCAAACCATTACCAAGAAATCATATGACCACCAAGACCTGGTGAAATGGAACCTTGGGGATATCCACTTACACATATTTCATTACATAATCAATGTTTCCATGTGTATCCACCTTTTAAGAGAGGAAAGGCTCACTCATTTGTGTGGAGCTCTATCTAGGTTGCAAGTACTTTCCTATACCCTTGCTTTCTTCTTGACATCAACACCATTGGAAATGAGTAGTAGGTGCTAACACGATACTCATGGAGATCAACATTACTAGCATTAGAGGGAGGGCCTTGTTCATTCTAGTATGACATTACACATACCCACTGCACGTTATGAGCAAAACATCCCAGCCATGGTGTGATATTTGAAATTTTTACTATACGCCCTTTGAAATCCACCCATCATATCTATGGGTTGGTTGGGAAGAGTTCAATATCTATTAGCTATCTCAGAGTCCAACATGACATGTCCGGTCATATTTGGTACTAGTATCCAAAGTATAGGACAAAAGAGCCATATCTATTATAGATCATATTGCAACCTTCAAAGACACCTTGCATAGATATAATGCAATCCATGAAGACATCACTTGCCTCTTGTTTTCTTGTACTTTAGGTGAATTGGCCTATTGTTGGTTTCTTTGGATGTTGCATTGGTCAATTACATTTTAGGTTATTTTTGAGGACGAGTTTCGGAATATTTTTCCAAACACATCAATCCCATAGTCTTATACTCCCATTTTTCATCTAATCGTAAAAGAGAAACGTAAAATGTGGGTGTTTTTAACACTCATTTTCCCTAGCTATACAAGAGGTTGAGGGATATTTTCACTATCATCCATCATGTTGTTATTTAAATCTACTTGCATGCACTGGATCCCCTTATTTACATGTTCATTAGGCAGGACCATGTGGTCCTTTCCTATTTTTCTATAGTTTTTGATGAGATTTTCCTAATGGAGCAACAATGCACTTCCTAACCTATCACTCCACTTCAACAGCTAAGTGCTTATTTTCCCATGCCAGGTGGTTAACCCCACTTTTATGCAAATCCCCTATTCCAATTCTTTTCCTAACCTTATCTATCCAATTGCCAACCAAGTTTTTTATCCCATACAATCACCCCTAAGATACCCTATTCAAGATGTTTGTATTACAATGTGGAGACAAAACCAAGCTTCATTCAACTTGCACATTCTAGTGCTTTTGTTATTCATAATAATAATATCATGCATTCTAATGGTAGTTTTTCTCTCCTTCTTTTAGTTATTTCTCTTGTGATTAATTTTTTTATGTTGCGATGGTTTATGCAAGGAAGAAGAGGAAATGCATAAAGAAGAATAGGTGTAGGATGAGATTGTGGAAGGCACACACTTTGAACCTACATAAAATGATGTGGAATCCTTCATTTTTAATAGTAAAGTGGTGAATGAGTTGCTTGGAGACCACTCTTGCATGTAAAATGAATGTATTAGTTCATATTATCTAAAGGACACGAGCCTAGTGCTTTTTTATAACACATTTGACCTATTGCTCAAGTTGAGATGTGACGTTTTCCATGGAGGTTTTGAGGTGTTAGAGTTAGACCTACCTAAATGGTGCAAAATTCACTATAAATCACATATGGAGAGTACTTGTTTGATTTTATAACTACTTTGCATGATGCGAGGAGTGAGCTACTTGAATCCTATCATTGCCTCAAGTGTGCCTAAGGAAAACCTTTGACCATGAAACAACCGAGTTCACCACGTCATGAGCTAGATTTAGGGAAAAGTGTGCTTCTGAGGGGAATTAAGGAAGCTAAGATAGATACATTCAAAGAGGAAGAGAGTCTCAAGGAAATAGAAAACATATAAAAAGATCATGTAACTAGAGAGTGCTATAAAATCATTGCACATAATGAGGAATCGACTTTTCCTTAGACTCTTGTGCCTCTTCACCATCTCAATGTAGTCATCCACGTAAAATAATTGTGCTCCTTCAATTGTCTTGACTTTGAGGTAACTTATCCCCTTTGTACATACTTTAATTACATCCCTGTTGTCAAAGGTAGTAGTCATGTATATGTTAAGAATACACATATCTTTGAAGTTAAAATTTTAATTGATCAATAATTTAAAGATGTTCCCATGTGTTTAAGAAAAATTTGGAGGAACTTACTACATCACACTAAGTGAAATATGCTTCACCCAAAATTTTCAGGTCTACCCTTCCAACCCCAATTGTATATATTGGTTAGCTTAGGTTAGTTAGATTTCTTTTTATTAGAGTAGTATGCTTTTCCATACTTGTGTAGTTTTCCTTTAGTAGTTGTTGTGTTCAATATATATGAAATGGTTCCACGCGGCCTTTATACTCGGATTATTCTTACTTGTGCCTAACCATTGGTTCCCAAATTTCCCCAAGGTGTAATTGTTTTATTTTTAAGGAAGTAAAGGATATGTTTTCTGGCATGTAAAAATGGTAAAAGGTTGCTTTTTATTATAAGAATGTTTGAATTTTATAAGATTTGGTTGATGAATAATGTGAAAATGTAAAGCATGAGGATCATGCGAGATAACATGAACATCGACCGAGTTACACTTGTTAGAGATCACCAAAGACCGAGAGAGGGGTGAATCGGTGCAAATTAAAATTTAAACAATCCCAATACATAGTTCCTTAATTAATTGTAGCAATATACCATGAGAATTTGATCAAAAACACATAGAGAGATAAACACATGTGACACATGATTTATGTGGGAAACCCTTAAAGGGAGAAAAACCCACTGTGAAACCAAGGCTTTATTAGGAACACCAATTCCAAAGCATACAATGATCTTGGTTTTGGTTGAGCATCCACTCAACCTATGAAGCACCCACTTTAGATTCTCCAAGCACCCACTTGAAGAAAAGCTAAGCACCCACTCAACAAATTTAGCAAGCTGCAACTTGCAAGGAGAAACCACCCCTATAATCTAAGCTTCCACTTAGAAGATTATATTACAAAACAAATTGATCATATAGTATCAAGATTTCTTACACAATGGATTATGATCACCTTTCTATTTCTATTTTTACACATAGATCTGCAGCAAACCTCTCTCTCCATCTTCAAACACTCTCTAGCTTTGTCTCAGTCTTCATGCATCCATTTGAATTGATTCTAAGTCTTTGTGTTCATCTCTAGTCAGCAGTTCATTGAAGATTCATTTCAATCTCTATTTGTCTCTGCACCTCTAGCTCGATTATACTCACCTCGGATCATCTGCATACACTTCGCTCACTTCATTCAATTACAAAACATTCTTCTCATCAGGCTTAAATAGATGAGAGTATTTTATTTTCCTGCTCTCGCACTTGATTTTTCTATTTTCTAAGTGCATTAATTGTCCAACATGTTATTAGTGGAGCAAGGAATGGTTATGAGACAATTTCAAAAAGAATATCTCATCAATCTAGGATTTTTCTATTTTAAGACATAGAGAATGTAACCATCTTTTGAAAAAGTCCAAGAACATTAAATTTTGACACTTGGATCTCGAGATATTCAAAAATCAGTTTTGACTTATTCATGGCGCACAAATTCCATATCATCACATTCAGTCCGCAATACCCTACCTTTGATCCTTTTAATCGATTTGTTCCCAAAACTCCTATTCAATCCATAATGTATCATTTCACGGATTTTTTCAGCTTTCTTCTTTGTACTACGAATTTATCATGTATTCCACAATTTTCCTCTACCCGCGACTCTTTCTAGTCATTTATGGATTTCCTTCTTTTCTCATGGCTTCATTCTACTATCTGTAGATTCATTCTTTTACTCATGAACTTTCTCTAATCCTCCATGTCTTGCTCTTAGATTTTGGTGGCTTCATTCTTATATCCATGACTTTCTCTAACCCTCATGAGATCCTTCTATAATTTGGAAGCTTTCTTCTTTTATCCGTGGCATCGTTCTTCAATCTGTGGCTTTCTCTAATTTCTCTAGAGGGCTCCTAACTCACCATTTGAACTGGCAATGACCCTGAATAATCTTGTAAACACTTTGAATGCACCATGTACTTATCTGAGACTGTTGCACACCATTGAACAATTGAAACACCTATTATCCTTCAATGTCATCATCATGTAATCACCTAGAACTTTTCTAAGAGCTGACACTACCAATTAACCTTCACATTTCTCTTGCAGAGTCTTTATTGAACTACTTCTGAAACTTGTTACAAAATTGTTAGCACTTGTTTCACACCTGAATGACCTTGAGAAGTTTGCACTCTACCTACACAACACCTTTTGTCATCAATGCAAATTGACATCAATGACAACACCAACGACAATGAAAAGATCTAACAACACTCTAACAACACGACGAGGTCTCATGAGGAGTGAGCATCAACCATGAAGTGCATGAAAAGATTTGAAAGGGGGAAAATATCATTAATACATCTCTCATATATTTAAAAAGGTAAGGTGTAAAAATAGGGGGTGTTGTGTAACCCCCAGTGTAAGAAATAGTGACTCCTCAAGTGGAGAAGAGGATTTACATTACATAAATAGAAGTAACTCCCATATGATGCATTGACACATAAGGAATCTAACGATGACCCCTATGATAACCCTTATGACACCTAGACCTATGACCTCACCTAAGTGAGATGAATCACCACGTGATGTGGAAAATGACTCACATAAACACCCCCTTCATCATAACTTAGGATGAGGTGAAAAGTTAGAAATGAGAAATGGGTCCCGACACTAAATCCTGATGAGGAACCCATGAAAAACAAGGATCTCAAGCAATGGAGGAAAACCCAGTGGGAAAAACATCCACCAAAAGAGATGAAAAACACTCTCTAATCTAAGAAATATGCAAAAAAATGGATCCCAACAACCGAGGAGCCCGATAAGGTACCCATGTACAAAAGGGAAATATCTCTAGCGAGAATAAGAAGAGAGGAGAAAAAGGAGACAAGAGGAATGCATAAGATGTCATGGATGGATCTGAACTTTGCGCAGCTCTAGTAAGTCTCCAAGAATATCGTCAATGACGTGATCCTCTGCCTCCGGATCAAGAATAGCCACCTGCACCAAACTATGTGCCCGCCTCTTAGGAAGGACAAAAATAAAGTACTAGAATTCCACCCACTCTGTGAAGTAAACCAAAGCAACAAGACAAAGAACTCGAAATTGGTCCACATAAATGTGACATAGGTCTAGAAAATGAATGCCAAGAAACCAAAGGTAATGTTGTGAGTGTAGAACTATCAAGGTGTGAACGAGGAACATCCACTGAAAGGATTCCCAAGTGATGTGAAGGAAATACAATAACCCCCACAACAAAAAGAGGATCCACAAGCAAGAATGGATCAGTGATGGTCTCATGAATAGTGGAAGTGATAAGAGTCCCAAAGGGGCACTCCTAACAAAGGAGATGAATAACTTCTCTGAAACACTGTAGAAGGATGAAGAACTCTGTGCATCACAAGTAGGAATTGCAATAAAATGATCGGGGTCTAGTAGATATTCATCCCAAGGAGTGGGATCAATAAACAAAAGAGTGATGTCGGACATGTCTGGATGTAGGAAATCATTACACGAACTTCAAAATGATAAATTAACCTTCTTTAGAGTCATGAAGGATGAGATATGTGTTTCAAGGCATGATAAAGATCTAAGTAGGAGCTTTAAGAGGCTAAGTGGCTCGAATTTCAAAATTGTCCTTTTCCCTCCAAAAGGACATTCAAATTTCAAAAATATGTAAATGAGTTTACCGAGCTTATCAAGCGTATGTGAGTGGTTAGGTGAGTAAGTACATGTCCTAAGTAGTGTAATAAAATCATGAAATGTTCAAAAAGTTGTAAAAATGTCTTCTTATGTGTTAAGAGGATAATTAAGAGTCACTAAGGTATTGATCCTCTCAAAGAAGATAAGAGAGAAATAATTGTAGGCGTAAATAAAGATTAGGCTAAAGAGTTTTGTAAGACATATAGATATATAAATGATGAATGATCTATTTTATGCGTTATCTCTTGCTTTGAACATGGTAGTTTTTGTGTAGTGTGAAGTTGATTGTAATTGTAAAGGTGGAGTGAAACTATCGCTAGAGTAAAAGGTTGATTTTATCAGTATTTCCTTTTGCATATTTAAATAATATTCCAAGATTGTGATTGTGCATGATAATGGCTTAATCCTTTCTATGACATTGTGATTTCCTTTAGGGTTTTTTGCACTAATTAACTCATTAAAGGAAGCATGAAATTTTAAAAGTAATATTTTGCGAGATATGAAGTGATTGAGACTAATTTCGCATTATTATTTGGGTGTTTGAATGACCTTCTCCAAGACAAGACCGTGAATATGCTTGACTTGGCTAATGAAATCCTAGACCTTGGAATGAATACTTGGAGAATGCATAACTCCATAGCAGTGGAGAGGAGGTATATCATGAATCAAGGTAAGATTTAGCTTCAGGAAGAACTCAAAAAAATTTCTAGGGTAGTGAAGGTTTAAATACCCTAACCTAAAAGTGCACACACAATTTTGCTCAACCAAACTATTGTCCTCACCAAGCTTGCACACCAAAACCCTGATCACTGCTGAAATAGGAATGAATATAGGTGTATGATGTTCCCTCAAGCCAAATTTGGTGCCTTGAAACTAATTTGGGTGAAAGATATAGCCTAAATTAGCTTCTCGAGCTTGTAAGTGTCTTAGTTAGGGGTTTGTAGGAAAAACATGTGGGAAAAATATCAAAATAAAGAATCTAGCTCTGAGGTTTGGAGGAAATGAAGGTGGAGGTGTATTTCAACTATTGAAGAAATAATTTTGAAATTTCATGGGTTATAAAAAGGTTTATGTTTGATAGTCATTAGGTGGGATAGAGAACACATTGTAAGCCTAATTTATGGAAGAACGCTTATGAAGGAAGTGGGTGCTAGAGTTATATTCTAGAGGTAAAATTTAATAGACACATAGAAGCCCTTAATGGTACTCATAAAACTAAACTTTGTGCCTTGGAACCTCCTTCACTTTGAGTTATAGCCAATAGAAGATTGTACAAGACCTAGTCAAGGGTTTGGAAGACAAAATGCAAGAAAGGTGCTACAAGGAGTTATGCAAGGAATTGAGTCTTAAGTTTTTGCAAGCATGTTAGGGGAATGGAAATACAACTTTTAAAGATTATATTACTTTATGGGTAGAGCTAGAACCTTATGGACACTAGTGGAGCAACAAAATTGGTCTTAACGCACTCTATAGGGCGATCCAAGAGCAAGTGAGGGAAAAGATGGTCTAATGATCTTTGAAATCAATTTGATGATTGTTTAACACTTGTTGGAAGTGTGTAATAGGGAGGAGTAGTTATAATACTTGGTGAAGGCTAAAAGGAGAAAAAGTGCATACTTGAGTTAAGAAGCCGAGAAAGAGTGAAGAAGGCAGATTTGAGTGCATGAGTAAGTATGATGTTTTCTTGACAAGGATTCATTGTGATGATGATTTTTACATGAGATGAGGGACATTGTAAATAGGGGATAATGAATAGATACACTATTTGTGTTGAATGTGTCAGATATAGAAAGAATTGAACCATTTTGGCATAGGTAAGAATGCTTCTTTTCAGATTTTTGTATAAGTGGTTGTTGAATCCTCTTCATTGAATGAAAGCATGACAAAATGGATAACTCGACTACATCATTTTTGGTATTAGAGCATGGGCTCTTATTGAATTCATTTTTATGATTGAAACTTTATTATTTTGTGACTAACAAGTGGAATTTTGAGTGTGTGAATGAAGTGACAGGTTAAGAGAAGAAGTGAAGTGAAAAGAGGCTGAGAAGAGAGTGAGAAGACACCAAAAACTAAGTTACTATCCTTGGTGATTGTATAATGTTGGCAAGGAGACTTCTTGATGTCTAATGAGATAAGAGGGGTTTCAACATACTCTGGAAAGGTGAGAGAATGAGGAGAGGAGTCTTTAGTATCACTCTCGTCATTTGAACTAGAAGCACAATGCTCGTCATCAGAGAAGGAACCAAGTGAGTTTGTTTTAGCGGAATTGTCATCATATGAATAAGAAGAGGAGACAACAATATCAACAACAACAACAACAATAATATGTGAAGGGTCTCCAAACAAGGACTAAAAGATGCTCTAGATGGTGTGGGGAGGATCTGAGTCTGTCATATGAAGGCAGAGAGGTCTGGTAACATGCAACATCAAGTGACCAATAACATGGTTACATGTGTCGAGATAGTCCTCAAGATGACTAGAATTAATGGGTGAAGAAACTGGCCCATGCAGAAAGTGTGAAAGACTCTCATGGGAAAAGTAGCATTCCATATAAGCATGTCATGATGTGTAGTTATCTCTCCCAATAATAAGTGATGGAGGTTGTAAGGTGATCCTGCGGACAGTCGAAGTCTTGAAAAAGCATCATCCATGATGTGGAAGCAACAAGTGGAAGATTCACGAGAAGAAGGGTGTGTGGATGCAAGCAAGGTGGCAAGACATCGAACTCAAATAAGAATGTGTCTGCGTGCAATAAAACACCCAATAAATCTGTTATAATCCCCCATGTTTGTGACACTTTATAATTAGTGTGTGATTACAATAAGGTGCATTCATGTGACATCGGAGACAGTTGACCACTAACCTTGTAGTAGGCGATGAATCACGTAAGAGTGGAGGCCACAATAAGTCCTAGTGGGAAATAGAGAAAAAATGCAATCAAACACAAAAGGGCGTAAACAAAACAAGGGTACAAACACTACTTAGTGTGAGAGAAGGTGTCTCACATCACAAAAAGAAGGCTCTCTTGCCGCAAGGTTGTAGCCGACACATTCACTAGCCGTAGGCGATGAGAAGCTCACAAAGAAACGAGCCAAAAAATGGCTTGGAAAGCCCAATAACCATATACAAGGAACCCAAAAAAATTCCCTCCCCTTTACAATGATGATTTATTGATTTTTACTTTAAATTTCCTAAACAATGTTTGAAAAAGAGAAAATGCGTAAAAAAATCCAAAAAGAGGGGTCAAGCGAAAAGGGTGATCGAGAGGCAAACAACTCTACTGAGCTAGTGGGCTAGCTTTGTGAGCTAGTGAGCAACTTGAACTGGCTTGTTGGGTTGACTCGGTGGGTGAGTCAGCAGGAGGTGGTCGGCGAGCTCGTTGGTGAGTGGGAAAAGTTAGGAGCGTGGGTGTGGTGAGTCGAGTGCACAAGTTGTCCGGGGTGGGAGGCACCGATTTAGGGCGTCATAAACATGTCAAGTTGAGAGTGCCAAGTGTCGAGCTAACACATGAGGTGAGTTGACCAATGCACGGGATATAGTGGTGCGTAGAGTTAAACGCTGGAGGTCGGTCATTAGGGAAGCTACGTGGAGAGTGGGAGGGCAATCCATTAGGCGGGATGCCCAAGTTAAGGGCTCATGTGGAGAGCCAAGTTGGATAGGAGGTTGTCTGCGTGGAGTGGTCGGGTATTCTAAGGTAGGTTAAATGTGTTGGTACACGCATCGGTGAGTTGGGAATGCTCAATGAGATCCCGAGGTGAATGTTGTGGGAAGAGCATCAAACGAGTTGAAAGGGTCATGCATCCCGAGCCATATTAGGGTGTAGGTGCAAGTTAAGGCATGTAATGACCGAGGGAACTAACGAGATGCTCGGGGTGTTAAGGTGGGCGTTAGATGTTGTGCAGAGTCGATGCAACCATGACATGTGAGCAAAGAAGCAAGGGAAAAGGGTTGAACACGAAACCAATGATTTAACAAACCAACACAGACGTGGAAGAGTGGATCACGAGTAAAAATGATGTAGGGGCCAAATAGGTATGAACTAGGAGGTCGAGGGATGCACACACGAGCCAAATATCAATGAAGATGGCGAGGGACTTGTAAAGCACCATGCACTAACAGATCCAGAGGAGGTGAGTGTAAACCAAGCGGTCAAAGATCTAGGTGAAAAACCAAACCCGATGCAAAGTGAACAGAGCACCAAAACCAATCTAGGAGGTGAGTGATCGAAGACAAAATAAGTTGAATCATGTAGGTCGGCAAGTGAGGAGCATTGTATGGAGATTAGGAGGGCGAGCTAGAGGAGCCATCTCGGTTCCCAACTCGGTGAGTTGGGGTTGTGTTAGGCCAAAAATCAACTTCACACCAAAAAAATGCTCTACACTCAAAACCGTAACCTACACGACACCTCAAAACATGCATGAAAACACCTAGAAAACCTGTAAACCCACAAACACCAAAAACATGAATTGGAAACCACAAACAAGATTGAAAACACATAATCAATGCAAGTAGAGCATGGATGGAATAGCCATTACGACGGATGCACATGAAACTTGAAAATCACAAATGGACAGCAAGAGAGAAATGGTAGACGGTGAGTAACACAGATTCCACAACATGCGCTCTGATACCATGAAGAAGAATGTAAAAAGTGAAGCATGAGGATCATGCGGGATAATGCAAACCCCACCAAGTTACACTCTGACAACATGATGAGGTCTCACGAGGAGTGAGTATCAACCATAAAGTGCATGCAAAGATTTGAAAGAGGGGAAATCTCATTAATCCATCTCTCATAGAGCTGAAAAAGGTAAGGGGTACAAATAGGAGGTGTTGTGTAACCACAAGTATAATAAATCATGACTCCTCAAGTGGAGAAGAGGAGTTACATTCTAGAAATGGAAGTAACTCCCATATGACACACTAACATGTAATGACACATAAGGAATCTCATGATGACCCCTATGATAACCCTTGTGACACCTAGACCTATGACCTCACCTAAACGTGATGACTCGCCACGTGATGTGGAAAATGACTCACACCAACATTGGTAAGCCTTGGGATGAATATGAATTCATGTGTTCAATTGCTTTTCTTTTTTTAAATAAAATTTGAATCTTTTTTTGGATTTATCTCATAGATTTAGAACAATTTTTATTCTAAAGGAGAGTCATCCATAAATTATCCACATAAGAATTATCTTTTGGGTGTATGATAAAGAATAAGAGGAAAACATCCACACTTTAACTTGCTTAACCCATCCTCCAACCTGGCTACATTGGTTCCCAACCCACATTCACTAAAAGAAAAGAAGAAAAAAGATATCACTCAAATTTTAAAGTGTTTCAAAATATTTCTCTACATAAGGGTGTTTATGATAATATCCATCGTGGCTATGGATGTCTAACTGATAGCGGTTCAAGGATGCCTATATGGTAGTAAAACAATACCTCAACCTTCCTCTATCCATCCCCATCAAAATATCAAATATACAAAAATAGAATAAAACCTTATCGGTAAGCAAACTAAGTGATAACTCTTTATGTTGAATTAGAAACCCCTAAAACAAGGTAAATGAACTTCACATGCACATAGTTGACTCTCTCAGTAAGTATAAAAACTTAGCATGTTGCATGTTAAATTTGAAGCTTTCTATTTGAAAATTTGAATTTTTCTCGAGCATGATATTTATGTTTCTTCTTAATGAAAACAAGAGATTTTGGGTTCTAAAAAACTTTACAGCTTATAAAATGCTCAAATGAATTTTCCAACCAAGTTAGCATTTATTTTTGTGGCTAAGCAACATGTCCCTAATTTCCATTCAGAAATTATGGAACCCCTTTTTTCTTTCCCCAAAATGCTTGGTTGTTGTGCACCTCAAATTTCCATCATTTACTTAGTTCATTTTTCTTCCCTTAGGCCCCTTCACATTACTTGGCCTCTAGTTTTCTACATTAATTACACTTCAAGTGTGTGTAGTCTCACTTTTTCAATTTCCTTTACGCAGTGATGTCCCCTTTTGCACACACCTTCAAAGAAATTTTCTCAATAGCTTTGTGTGGTATTCCTTCACCCCCATTATATTTCTTGACCTTTTTGTCTTTTATGAAATATTCACCCATAAACCCCTTAGTGTCTTTTGACACGCCCTTTTTGCGTCCATTGTACTATGTGTATTTCAGCTTGTGTAATATCCTAAGTCTCACACACCATTCCCTTTAATGTCGTGGACTACACTATAGTCTTATATAATGTCTTGCACTCTCCCTATAGCTAGACCTTTCTTCTCGAAGTCTCACAACATTGTGCGAGATCCTTATGTTTAAACTATTTTCAGGCATTGTTTGCATGAACCACACCATGAGTCATGTGGCCTCTCAATGCTTTATGACACCTTAAATTTTCAAAGCAACCTGCTATACACTAGATATAATCCCCAAAAAAATTAATTCACTCCCATAGTATAATTATATGAATCATATCCCACTTGTGAAAATATAAAACCTAACACTTGGTTCTCTCAAGATTTATGTTATGCAGCTACAAACACACATTTACAATACTCCAAATATTGTACAAAGGAAGTGTTATATATTTTTCTAAGTAAGATGACACACATAGTTTCACATGAAGTCCTTTGTATTATATAGACTATGAAATATCAAGAGCACATAATCCTTTCACACAAAAGCATAAAAGGAAGCATGCACTAACCAAGCATGTGTCTAAGTGCACAATATACTTCTATTTTAATTGTGTGCTTACCTTTCACAATATTAATTGTGTTCTCTTGTTTTTCCTTGTAGAAATTAAAGGTATCGTTAAAGAAGGTTCCTAAAGGAGTGCACAAAAGGTTAGAATGTCCCAACGTGTGCAATGGATAGAAGAAAAAAATTAATTGGTTATTAAACTAAAAATGCACATTTTTATAAAAGTCAACAATCTGCAGATTCCTAACACGACAATACCCATAAATGACATTCATGTTAGAAAATATGATCTTGTCCAATTTGTCAAAAAAATAGGCTAGAGAAGATCCGGTTAAACACACAATATGAAAGAGCATACATTGTATAAATTCAAATAGATATTGAATTTACTTCAAGTGACCCCTTCGTGCCATAAAGCATTGAATGATATATGAACTTGAAAGAGGGCATGGATATCATCCAAAATTCATGCACATCGATGGATTTGCACTCTAAACGAAAACACGAAGAACTATAAATAATTAGAAAGATCAATATCTCAAGGAACTTATGCATACAAAAAGTTCTACTCATACTCATAGATCAAAAATGAAAGTATATAAAAGGAGTGATGTGTAACTCCCATGCTTGGACTTGTCATACCCCAAAATGGGAGAGGGGAGTTACAATCCAAGAATGGAATGTAACTCTTATATTATACTGACACTATGAAGCATATAACAAATTTTATGACAAAATATGTCATTCGTCATATAACTCCCTAATGACTCATCTAAGACCTATGACTCACCTAAGTGAGATGACTCACCATGGGTGAGGGTAATTAACCTAATAAATAAATAAAAGGTAAATAATACCCCCTCACACCAACCGATTTCCTTCTAAAATCACCTAGCACACATTAAATTTAATTGGTTTATGTAGCTTCCAAGTATCTATTATATCATATCCGAATTGTGTAGATAGCTAAGGCCATTTATTGAATAATTGTAATTGTGCCAAAAATGTGGGTTTGCCGAAAAAAATACCCAACTAAAAGGATTTTTATGGTCGATCCTTGTAGAAAGAATATTTTGAACATTTTATACATTTTTCTCGAGTTTTTTTGTTTCCTACTTTATGTTTTTCCTATATCTTTATGTTTGTATGCACTCTTTCTATTTGATTAAAGTAGATAGTTTTATTCATTAATAAATATATCATTCGATCATCACTCGAGTTAATGTCTAGTTCTTGTACATCTAACGACGTGCTCCTCTTTCTTTATGTAATAATGCCTTTGACTCTTGCACACACTCATGTCTTGATTAAGTGAATGTTGGTTTGATTGTATGGTTTCTAAATCTATCTTCACCAACCAAAAAGGGGTGTTTGTCATGCCATAAAATTCATTTCTCTTTCTACCCTACCCTTCTCCTTTTCTATCCCTTTTTATAAATTTTTTTATATTTAGGACTAAGGCTTGTAATAAATTTTATATTGCTAACTATTTATGATTGCGGTGATGTAGACACCTATAATTATGCCCAAGCAATTTAAATACTTAAATTGCGCTAATTATCCCCTTTCTCGCAAATCAACGACATATCGTCAAAAGCACTCATTTTCTCTCATATCATCATTAATTAATTACACTAAGCTAATTAATTAAGTTGTCTATCCAACAAATACCCTAATTAACGACCTTCCGTTAATAAATCACCCCTTCTACCTAGACTAATTAATTATTATTAATTAATTAGCTTTCCCTTCCATTTAACCAATAAATCAATATTTAATTGATTTAATCCCCTTTTAATAGCCTAAATCGTACTAATATTCCTCTAATTATCTTCTATAAGCTTACATCTACCTATTAGTTAATCACCTTTGATTAATTAAAACACCCCCCAACTCCCATGACTTGCTAAACATGTATTAAACTCTTCTAAAGTAAGGTTACCTTTAATAAAGCAACCTTATCCATTCCTAATCATGTTTTACCTTTATCCCACATTCATGAGAATGTGTTGAATCCTTTATCCTTTGGGCTATATAAAGAGCCCTCCACCTACCTTTTTTTACTTACACCTAAACTTTCTAAGAGAGAAATGCAAAGCATATAGCAAAGAGACTAAGAGCTTGCACCTTGCCCTTTTGAGAGTTTATCATCTTGAAGAGTGAAGCCTCTTTCTTAAAGTGCTTGGGTCATATGGGAGGTGTCAAAAGGGTCTTGTAGACGAACTTTGATTAGCTCCCATTCCTAGGTTTTTGGAACATTAAGGACAACTATTTTGATAGCCATGGAGCTTACTTAGGTCCATTCATTTATTTGTTGTTAGAGAATAGAGGAGTTTAGATATTTAGCATTGTTAGTTTCAAAGTTTGTATTTATGAATGCTAGCATCTAACCCTTGTTTAATTCTTATCATGATGGTGTTTATGCTTTGTTTTAGCTAAATTGTAGAACTATTTTAGGTGGTAGTTCTTGCTTCATTTGATTTAGCATTAAGCAAAGTATACATGCACACATTTGGCACACCCGGTGGGACTTACTCCATTGTCCTTTGCACTTAATTTCAAGTTTTTGTAGTTAAGTTTTATTTTTGGTTACTAACCCTCTTTTACACATGTTGATCTAACTTGTTTTGTTGAGTTTGCATGTGTTGGGTATTCCTTGTAGGTATGAAGGAGGTGAAGTGCTATCAAAATTGGAATTGATGGGAAAATTTCAAGATTTCATCATGTTTTCATTTTTAGAGCTTACTTTTTCAACATTTTACATGCTAGTTTTGTCAATTTCTTGAAAATTTTCAATTCTTGAGCATGTAGGTTAGTGTTTGATAGTGTTGAGTCTTCTATTTACATATTAATGTGGTGGGTTGCTGTCAAAATTTAATCTTGGTGAGAAAATTTCAAGATTTCATCATGTTTTCATTTTTAGAGCTTACTTTTTCAACATTTTACATGCTAGTTTTGTCAATTTCTTGAAAATTTTCAATTCTTGAGCATGTAGGTTAGTGTTTGATAGTGCTAAGTCTTCTATTTACATATTAATGTGGTGGGTTGCTATCAAAATTTAATCTTGGTGAGAAAATTTCAAGATTTCATCATGTTTTCATTTTTAGAGCTTACTTTTTCATCATTCTACATGCTAGTTTTGTCAATTTCTTGAAAATCTTAAATTCTTGAGCATGTATGTTAATGTTTGATAGCGTTGAGTCTTCTATTCATATATTAATGTGATGGGTTGTTGTCAAAATTGAATCTTGGTTGGAAAAATTTACCCATTTGCAGATTAAGGGACTTTTTTTTACATTTTTTGAGTGCATGTCAAGTGCATACCCATGAGCATAAGAGCATATGCGTAACCCATCTTCTGAAGGCCATAAATTTTGCTCCCAAAATCGAAATGACTCCATTTTTTTGCGTTGGAAAGGTATTGAAGTTAAATATGCAATGAAAACATAAATTCAGGATTTATACTTACGAAGTTGTAAGTTTTTCTATTATTTTAAACTTTGTTATTTTCTAACATGTCTAATGTTTTGATGAATGTTGTATTTCCATGCTTACTCGATTTAGACCAAAGCGTGTGTATGCTCTTCTCTTACACCTTTTGGTGATCTTGAGAATCAAAAACAACTTTTATCTCTATCTTGTTAACATTAGGATTAAACTTGGAAACTTGATTATTCATTTTGCTTAAGGGAATGAACCTTTTACAAAGCATTTTTCAATGGTCCTTTGATTTGAAGTTTTCCATTTCTATATAGTTTGGATAAAGTTTGTGTATGCTCTTCTTTTGCACCTTAGGGTGATCTTGAGAATCAAAAGCAACTTTAGTCTTCATTTTATAACATTTGGTAAATTGGAAACTTCATCTTTCACTTTTGGTTTAAGGGAATGAACCTTTTACAAAGTATTTTTCAATGGTCCTTTGATTTGAAGTTTTCCATTTCTATATAGTTGGGATAAAGTTTGTGTATGCTCTTCTCTTGCACCTTAGGGTGATCTTGAGAATCAAAAGTAACTTTAGTCTTCATTTTATAACATTTGGTAAATTGGAAACTTCATCTTTCACTTTTGGTTTAAGGGAATGAACATTTATCAAGAATTTTGTATGGTTCATTGATTGAAAAGATTTTCTTTACTTTTTAGTTGGATTATTTGTTGTGTATGCTCTTCTCTTGCATCCTTGGATGATCTTGAGAATCAAAAGCAACTTTTAATCCTCTTTTAAATAATGTGATTTTCTTGGAGAACTACTAACGCTTGAGTGCAGGACCTAAAAACGCTTGTCAAAGAAAGGAGGAACCAAAACAAAATCAAAAACTACTAATACAATTGTTATACAGGTTGCCAAAAGGTGTTCAAGCAAACCACACCTAATTAAACAAGATAAAAAGAACAACATATTCAAAACATTGTATTGCAGGTTTCGGAAAAGGGTACGTCCCTCTCCGCTCAACTGGAACATAACCCCTTTGGCATAACGCCTTAAGCTACAACAATGGGGGTGGTTCCAGGAACCCCAAAGTAGTCCACGCAAGAGGGAACCTTGTGGATGAAACGGGAAGTGCTCCGCACTACCTACTTGACTAGTGATTCCTTTGTGAGATAGAGTTACAAGTTGTCCGTTGTGGCGACCCCAGTGATAGTACACATAGATGCACTAGTTGCCTACTGTTCTTGAAGGGGGTAAAGTAAATCCGAGATACTCCCAAACTAGTCGGTCACGAGTTTTGGGTAAATCGTGCTCGCTCGTGGCAACTTTGTAACACCTAGGGCGAGAGAACCACCTAGGAGAATATACTTTGGCCAGGAGCCCACTTTGACCATTTTAAAATAGTGTTGAGTTGTGAACCTTCTTTTTGAGAAACGTGTGATGTATTACTTTTGCCTAGTTTTTACTTGCCTTAGGGCGAGGTGAAACTCTGCCGAAGTGAGGCTAACATTTTTCATCTTTTTTTGATTTACTTCCTTCACATTCTTTTGACACTTTGTTGAGCAAAAGAAGGGTGACTACCTTTGTGTTACCAATCGACTGTTTCTCTCACTTTTATGTCCGTTTACGCCCATCCATGTTTGCGGCTGGGTTAGTTAAATGTCTAAAGTGTGTGGAGGTGTTTTCACGTCATTGGTAGCCATTGTGATCTTGATACCCATGTCAAGGTCGTCATTGTAGTTAGGCGTGGTTCATCACCGCAGACTTCCTTAGAAGAGTTAGCTTGTTTGTATCATATCACTACAATTTCGATATTTACGTCTTGTTTCTTGTAAACTCAACATAAATACCTATATTGTATGGTTATGTTGCACACATTTTTAACTATTCCTAGCTATACTTTGAGCTTTTTAGTTTGGTTCTATTATTACCTTGATTTCAAAGAGTGCTAGGTGTTACTATTTGTGCGTGTTATATCAATAACACCTCGATATCAATACTTCACTTTCTCGCAAAGTGGGTTAACATATCTTGGTGATATTGTTGTGTCATTCGCAAATTGTAATTGGCACTTTTTGAGATATAGGTCTTAATCAAGTTTGAGCTCGCTCATCGTATATCTTGATTGGGAGATCGCATTGACTTCTTGTTTTTACTTACATTTTGTTCATTTCCTTGAACTTGGCATAAGTGAAAACATCTTGTTGATCATCTTTGCATCGCATTTTCATATGGTGTATTTCCTTGTTGATTGGCTTTGGGTTTCACACTCGCATGATTGTTCCTTGTGATTATTCATTCAGAAAACTTATTTTCTAGGACAATCCCTTTTTATCTCATCGATATTGCGTCGTCACGATGTCTATTTTCCTTAGACCTTCTTCAAAAAATCACACACGCATCCCCATACTTACACAATGTCTAGTTGGTTGTCCTTATGCTACCCAAATTGACATGTCACTTCCTTCCCTTTGAAGGAGTTCCATCACACTATCTAGATCTAGACATTTGTGCTTAAAATAATGCCAAAAATGACTAACTATCGTGCGGTTCCCCATACTTACAAAAATACAGAACCTAGGTGATAATCAATGTGTATTATCTTTCACATTTAAACTCCCAATCGCAATGAATGAATGAACCAATAGCCCCGTGTGTACGCAAAATTACCCCTTTGAGGATAAATTATTCCATTTTCCCAATGTGCGATCCTATGTGCATTCCCTCTAAAACTAGGAATGAACCAACAAACACACTCATAAAAGCATACATCCACTAGCCCACCTTGAGCTATTCCCATCAAATCATATGTCCACCAAGACCTAGTGAAAAAAACCTTGGGGATATCCCCACATGAACAATCCATTGTGTAATCAATTCCCCCACATGCACCCTCCTTTCAAGAGAGGCAAATCCTCACCCATTTACATAGAGCTTTGTTTAGGTTTCCCTCACTTGTGCATGCCCCTATTTCCTTCCCCACATCAACATCATTGGCGTTGATGAGGAGGATATCAATGTGACACTCATATAGATCAACAAATAACATGACGTGACTTGATACATTGATTATCCTAATGACCAACACATCTACAATAATCACAATATCCATTAACATTAAAATGTTTAGCATGAGGCATGCTTGTATCAAACTCTAGAACTAAATGGAGAGATATAATATTGCACTTTAGTAACTTTTAAAGGACCACTTGGGGTGGGGAAGGGAATAATGTGAATTTCCTTTGAGGAGGAGCTTGTACCAAAAGAATTTAGTTTGTGTTACATTGTTAACAATACCTTTAGCATCAATTTTTTATCATCAAATTTCACTTTGAAAGTAGTTTTTTTGGAATTTAGTATTAAATTTGTTGGGAGCATTAGAAAAATACTTGTTCTTGTTAATTGGAAGGAGATTAGCCTCACACCCTTTCAATGTATGACATAACCGATCAAATGACCTGAAACTTATCACGAGATAACATATTTATGCAAAGTGGAAAGAAGGTTTTAAGAAAATAGATCTTAAAGCTCATTATCAGCTAGGATATTGTTCATCTTAGTAAGTATACTATTTTAGCACAAAACATAGTCACCGATGGGATCATTGGAGCCTTGTCACATCTTATACATTTGAGCATAAGATACCTTGTCCCCAATATTGATGGAAAATTATGCAAGGAATTGATTAGCCAAATGGGGTAAAATAATGTGTAAATAAGTAATAAGATTGTAAAACCATTACAATGCATAATCCTTGAGACTTTTAGGAAAGAGCTTGGTAAGTGATACATCATTATAAACATAGTTTAAACAAATGGCTAGGAGAGAATAAATGTGATATTCATGATCTATTTTTCCAACATAAATAGGAATTTTAAGCATGATAAAACCAATAGGAAAAGGATATGAAGCCACTTAGAGTGTAAGTGGGTTATGAAGTAACCGAGTAAAGTTTATAACATTAGAAGAGGTAGAGGCACCTTATTGTAGTTATAAAATTTTAGCTTGTAAATTCTGAAATAGGTGCTCAAGATATGACTTACTAAAAGAGGACTGGGAACCCCCATGGATGTTTATAACAAATGTAGGGATAGTATTAGTCATAGGGATAGAAATTTTAATAATATGAGAGGGGAATCGATTTCCCTCCAAGGAGATAAGCATGGTGGATGTAGAAATAGTATATGTAGACATGGTAGAAGATCTTGGGTGAAACACCTCAAAAAGATACTCTTGGTGGATTGTTGATTATGAGAAAGCTTGGAGGTGAGGAGGAATTTGATAATGTGATCAAGAGATTGGGGGTTTTTGTGAAGTTGTAAACAGAAGGATAAAAACTTAACTTGGCCAGATCCAATAATTAGTTTCATCATAAAAAAATAGTAGTATGGGGATCATACTTGTGTTTTAAGAGGTTTGAATAAGGTGAGAGATTCAATCAAGAGTCGGGTTCACTAAATGTTTACACCATAAATAAATAAATAAGTGTTTGTTATTAATCTAATTCCTTATTTACTAAAATGTGCAAGGGTAGTATATGCTAAATTAATTAATTAACATCAATGTCTAAAACATAATATATATTTTAAAGGTATTGTGTAATATAGAATGATAGAAATGAGTGCTTAAAATACAAGGGAATAATACTTAGCTAAATAGAAAGGTGTAGAGATTATTTGTGTCTACGTAGACTAGATGTAAAAATTGGTAAAAATCAGGAATTGCTTTGTCTCAGTAAAATTGTGACTATAACTTGAGTTGATATAGAACTGCATGGTTTTTCTTCGGGCGTAGTATGGTTTTGTCTTGATTTGTATTGTCTTGGAAATGGATATCCTGGGATTTATAAATTATGATGGTTATTAGTGGCCTAGAAACATGCTTCACTACCTAGTGCTAGGGTTCGTTATGGTGTGACACCTTCATGTAGTGACTTGTAATGGATGAAATCCTAGCTATTTTCACAACCACTTCATGAACATGATTAGATAACAAATGGAAAAAAATTGTGTTTTGGATTTGGATTGACCTCGATAGTCAACCCTTACTAAACCGATCCAAGCACTACACTACATCCCCTCGAAGGTGGGAGAAAAATCCATATAATTCTCCTAGTGTAAGTGCAATCATGTATGCAAATCGAAGCCAACCTCATATCTTGCCTTCATGTCTCTTAACAAAAAATATAATGGGTGTAAATATAGATAAAGTAGAATGTAACCTACGTGGGAGTGATATAAGGTGTCATGTTTCCATTGCTATATTGATTCTCTTTAACCCGTAGAAACTTTAACAATTTGACTTGATCTTGTTATAACTTGGCTCTAAGAGCTTTGGAGGCTTGTAGTTGAGGAAGTTAGACTCCCGAACCTTGTCCGAGTGCTTTAAACTTGAGTAGTGTTTTCGTACACGTGTGTTATTGTTTTAGAAAAATTTAGGAGAGCCTTGAGTGTTTTAGGTGTGAATTTTGCAATACAATCTATTAAGAATGTTGTGTCGATTATTAAGTGCATTAATCTTGCTTATAAGGGATTTCGTAGGTTAATTGTCGCATTACGGTTGACCTATAGGATAATTAATGACTCCTAAAAATATATAAATTAAGGAAAAAGTCATTGGAAAGTGATAATGGGACCGTATATGTTGGCCCAAACCATAGTACATCCTTATCCTAATACATACAATATTAAAGAGGTAATTTATGATGTTTGGGAAAGGTTATGGGGAGATGTCGAAGAGTGATATACTACTTTGGGAAATTACAGCCCAAAGTATGTGAATGACTAACCAATGTGCACAATAAAGCAAGTCATTTGGGAGAGAGAGATGATTTTATTAGGCTTGGGATGTATTAACAAGTCATAATGTAAAGATAAAGCCAAAGTTGTCATTTCCAAAGGATAAGTTCCTAAATTTAAGTGTCTGCACAAACTTTCTCCCTTATGTTAGTGGCATAATTTTTGAACATTTTATTTCTCACTTCCTTCTTTTACACCACATATATCTTTTCCCTTTGAGAATATTCCTAGGATATTATTGCATGGTTAAGCTATCTAGCGGCTTGTCATGTGATCACTCATGAAACTTATAGGCCCAATAGAGGAATCCAATTTTCTCTATCACACATACATTATTCTTCTCATTAAGTGCAATCAACTTTAAATGGAAAAATCTATACAAAATTATGTTGAATATGTAGTACATGGAATCACAGGAAGAAGCAAGTCACCCCTCCTTTTCCTTACTCTAACAAGTGTGTTAAGAATCAACATAGACACGTCAACTAGACATTCAAGTATTCTAATTTGATACATTAAATGAAGGTCCTTGAAGGATAAGCATTGACAACTTTCCAGAATAAATGAGACACATAGAATACTTTATCATTGATGAGATGCACTTCATAGGCCCAAAAATACTCATCAATATAAATAAATAATTACAAGAGGCCTTCTTCACCATAACAATAAAATTTGTAGGAGTTGTTGTGTTATATTTGTTGGAAACCTAGGAAACTCCCCATTTAAGGACATACTAATAAATTCTCGAAATTTATTTAGTCCCATACTATGGAAAACATTTTACATATCTATAACATTAGATAAAAATTTCTATCAGCAATTTGTAAACTTTGAATTTTGGTATAAGCCTTGTTTGCACAATTATCTTGGCATGCATTTACACATATAGATTCTCACTCTGAATTATACACTTATTGGTGAACTTTTCATAGTTTGTAATTTTTTTATGCTTGAATGGGTCACACATTTCTCTTCTCTTCTCTCTCACGCTCAACATTTTTAGTCTTTCATGGGATCCTTGGTCTATTTAGTCCACTTTTACACCTATCAGCGTGCCTAAGACACTAATAGTAAAGATGGATAGTTCCATTGTACTAATTGTGTATGAGGTTGTTGTAGTGTCTTGGCATGGTTTGAACTATTTTGTAGGGGTTGACACTCTCAATGTTGGATTCATTAATATTTTTGGTTTTTTGAGTTGGTGTTTTCTTGCCAATATGTCTCTAATTCAAACACGAGATCACTATATATATAAAGTCCCTAAAGGCATTTGAGGAAAAACATTCACCTAGAAAGTTGAACACCTAGCTAATTTACAACACTTATATATGGTTAAATAAACAATTGTAAAGATTATCAAGGAATAAATTCCATCTCATATGACATTTTTATGTTTGTACTAAAGGAGGGCCAAATAAATTGTTAATTTATACTTGCATTCACATGATTTGTTGCACATATTCATACGAGGGAGAACTGCATGCATTTGAGGCATTTTTAGATTAGTGTTACATAGGAAACACTTAGTTGTTAGGGGTGGTTGGGTTACTTTAGCCCAAAACACTAACTAATTTTTATAGGTCCTCTTTCATCACAATGTCTTATTAGAGTTGCATAGATAAAGACACTCAAATTTGGCAATTTACTATTTGATACTATTGGTTTTGACAATGCACTCTTGTTAAGACAAACACACCCTTTTCATTCTCATTTAGTACATCCTAAGGTCTCTTTTCTATATTTTTATCCTTACACACTGATATGTTATCATCTTTTGATAATAAAATCCATATTCTAATTTAACCTAATAGGATGAAAACCTCATTTATCATGTTTTTCATCCTGGTCAAGGTCGTACAATTTGGTCAAGAATTTATATCTGGTCTTGACTTATTTGTATGGTTTTGCACACCAACATATTTTCCATCCCGAATTTCAAATTCACATTATTTTATGTGTCCTTTATTCCTCTGGATCGATCTTTCTTCGATAATTCACTTTTAGAACCCCGTATGTGCAATTTATTACTTCCTCATTTGCTAACCTAGAAATCCTATGGCACTACATTTATACACTCACTTCCAACACTTGCAAAAGGCACCAAAGGCTCCCTAAATCTTACAAAATCTCATGTACAATCATTAAGGTAACAATCCCTACATGTATGAATATATTTTCCAAGTCAAGGCATCAATCTCTCTCATCTAAAAACACTCAAACATCCCTTCTCCAAGTATTTTAGTAAGATCCAAACTCAAGTATTTTTAAGAAGTTGTCAAATATAGTTGCATTCATTCAAATATCATATGCTAGGTAGAGAACAACATGTGGTTTAGGCCTATTAGAATTAGTTCCAATGTCGATGGTGTACGAGTATTCCCAAAGCCCAACTAATGTCTTTTATAAGGTCTCCCACCCATGGTTAGGGTTTGAGATATCATTCATGATGTTCAAAGAGCTTTATGCATGATCAAAAATTGGGGTTTGACAATGAAAGCCAATTCTAGTTAGGTGTTAATGTCAAGAAGTTGTAAAAATTTTAGAGGGCTCCATAACATGACTGATAACTAGGGTTTGATAACAACATATATTTCTAGGTAGGTGTCACTCCTAAGAAGTTACAAATTCATAATCTAAACAGGTCCTAAACCATACAATAGGGTCAAAGACCATATGAACAATACTAATAGAGTTGTACCGTCCTGCCCCAAGGTAGTTTCTAGTCACATTTTCAAGAATGAAGCATCACAGGCTCAAATTACCCGATTCCACTATTATGCACACCCATAACTTCCCATATCCATATGTAAATAACTAAGCGCACTCATGCCTTTTTGTTTTCAAATTCATATCTTGTTCATTACGTTAATTACAAATATTAATGCACGTTGTTCTCATATTGGATAATTAATGTTGGAAGTTAATTAATTAGAATAACCTCATGTAGCTCCCCTTACATCATTTCGTGTACTTAATCCACTAATCTAGATTTTACATAATCTAATAAGGGTGTAAAAAATAGGAAGAGAAGACATCTCAATGGATTTGGTATAACATTGCAAACATCTAAACAAAACTTTACAAAAGAAGGTGAAGGAAAATATGTGTTATCGTTTTGAAAGGGTTCTAATCTTATAATGTTGTTGATAAGGTTTGATAGTTTTATGTATATTGTAGGGATCCAAGTTTGAAAGAAATGTCTAGATGGTCTTGGGCATTTTTATGTTTACAAAGCATGTTCGTCATCTAAAGCTATATATTTTTAATCTTGTAATTGCTTCCTAGATTCACATACATTCAATATGAGATAAGTATCTTATTCTTTTGAATGCTTTGTTGGTGTAAATTACTTTAATGTTTATCAATTTCCCTTTTACAAATTCAAATTCTTCCTTGCTTAACTATGTTCACACATATAGTTTGAATTTATTCTACATTTCACATTCCTCTTATGTCATTGGTTCTGAAATCATCAAAACATTTTGGTGAACCCAACACGATAAATGTTTTTGTGAGGTTACATAAATATATCACATGATTCTCGGTGACATTCTACATGATTATGATATACAAATCTCACATATGATTGGGCGTTACTATAAAATTTTAAGAGTTGTATAAACACACGAGATAAGAATTAACCTATATTAAAATAATTTACATGATCCTAAGAGATAATTCATAAATATTAGGTCAGTCTATATGATACCAAGTGATCCATGATTATCCCCACATATAAATAGGTTATATGGTCTTAAATCTTGATGAAATTACCCACATAGTGAAGTGCTTATCGAGAATTTTCCAACACATTTTGAACACGATCAATCTGACTTTGTATGCAAAAGTTATGGCCCGCTGAAGCAAAAACCAAACAGCTTAAAAATGTGCATAAGTATGGTGTTGACATCATCTTGTTATTGGACTTTCTAAGTGGATCAATCTGGGCTTGGCATGTGGACCAATCAAATAGTGACATATGGTAGAGAGAATACAAATGGGTTTGTTTCATTTTTGGCTTCAAGTCTTTGACATTCGAGTGTGGGCTCCATGTTATTTTCCAGTGGGGCCCATTAGTTGGTAGGGTCCCCTATTTGTAAGGAGGGGACCTGCTACCTTTTTGTAAATTATATTGCAATTTTTTTAACATACAAACCATGCTCAAGGCCTTTCCACAATGCATGCAGGACTAAGTTCCCATGTATTTGCAAAGCCAAGTGCTTAATATAAGTGACATCTAGCTAAGCCACCACATGGCATTCCCTCAAGTCACCAAGTTAGTCCATCGCATTTCTAAGCGCCCAAGTCTCATTGCCCAATGCACATAACACCAAGACCAAGTTCCAAGATAAAGTTAAAGAAAAGGGAGGTCCTTTGACCGATATACAAGGTGGACAAACCTTTATTTAAAGCCTTTTTATTAACTATAATGTGCTACATGTGGGATTTTATCCCATAAAGGACATAAGATAAGTCTTGAAGCACTTTAATCCTTTCCTTCAATGTTCATGTAGTGTGTTGTCATGCATTTGGTCTCATCCACAAGGCTATTAAAAAGATGCATGTTGGGTCTACGCACAAAATGTGCAATCTTAAATCCTAAATAAGCCAAAAGAGAAAATATCAATGTGAGTTGAGAGGATATTACAACTCCTTATATCATAAAAAAGGCCTTAGTCATTATGCCACGAGCCTTAGAAACAACATAAAAGGCCAAATAATGTATTTTAATGAGTAATGTTTTTGCATCAACCCATTGGTAAAGGGAGAAGAGCAAGTGAATGTGGGAAAGTTATGCCGAGTGAAGATTATGAACCTAAGAGCTCCTAGAGACAAAGATTATTTACAAATTGAGAGCCCCTTGTTGGGAGAAAATTGATGTAAGAAAGTGTATTTTTGCATCATTTAATCAATTGGTTCATGTTTTAGTGGACTCAAAGATGTATCATGTTTTGGGTGAACTTCATTATCAATTTGCTGAGTATTGTTCTCTATTTTACTTCAGTTACTTGTTTTTAATTAGTTTAAATATGGTTTTAATCAAATAAGCCAATTTTTTACGTATTTACGAGAAATTGAGAAAATCAAAGTTCAGTATCTCAAAACTAGCGAATTAGTGAAAGTTTGCATAAACTAACCATTTCGGATCAAGTTTGGCATCATATTTAAATTTTAAAAATATTAAATTTAATAATAAGACCAATTCTATGGAAAATTTGAGAAAGTTGATTAAGTATTCGAAAATGGAGAAAATGATGAATTGTTTATAAACGCCCATTTTTTGATCAAGTTTGGTATCAAAGTCGATTTTTCCAAAGGGTTTGCTAACATATTTTCTACTTTGTGTCAATATTCTTCTATTTTCTTAATTTTTAGTTTGGAAGTGTAAGTTTCTTGGTTGTAAAAGTATAACCATGGGAAAAGCTCTAAAGAGAGAAAGGCTTCAAGAGCTTGAAAGCATAAACCGATAGATTCAAGAGGAAAACTTTGAATTAAGAAAAAGGTGGTAGCTATTCAAGAATGAGAAGAAAGAGTTACATGATCAATTTATGTTCCATGGAGAATTTCTCAAGGGAATCATTCATGAGTTGCAACTTGAGTTACAAGCCAAGGAAGAGAATTTGGAAAATTTCTATAATGGTAGAGCAAAGGAAAAAGAATAAGAAACCATACAAAGGATACCACCATCCACCATAGATGCACAAACAATGACTAAGGTATACTTTTGGTGTGACGGAAAATCATAACATGGTATCAGAGCCAAGCAATTAAGCGCGCCCGACTTGGAGTAGTACTGGGATGGGTGACCTCTCGGGAAGTCCCGGTGTCGTTGCCTCCTAATGTCGTTGGGCCTAATTTGGTGAATACATGGTGGGCCCAGGGCTCACGTGGTTGCATCTGGCTCTATCGTGTGGGGTGTGTTGGCGTAGTAGCTGGTTAACATGATGAGATCCCTCTCCACCATTAGTTTGAGCTTTTAGTGTGACAAAAAATCATAACAATATGCACAATAAGTAATAAACCATATTCTCCTTCCCATCAAGATGTAGATGCTTCTTTTGGTGAATTTGAGAATCATATTCGGGGTATTGGCTCCAAATTACTAACCAAGATGGGTTTTGATGGAAAGAGACTTGACATAAATGTCCAAGGAATGACTAATCCCATATAGGTCACGGAAAGACCTTGTTATGCAGGTTTGAGATATGTTAGTGGTAAATGAGGAGTTGGAGAATACACCAAGACTATTGAAGTAAGAAAAAATTCTAAAATAAAATATCCTGAGCCACTAGATCTATAAAAATATCCCATGCAAGGTAATGGAAATAATTTTTTTGTCAAAACTAATGAGGATATTGTTTCTCTAAAGAATGGGTAGACCTTTTATGATGATGGCGAGAGTGAATGCATGCTAGGATCAATAAAGGGACAACCTTTCAATCATGGGAAAAGCATCAAGAAAGAATGCAAGGCATCTCCAAAGAGAGATGAACATCCCAAAGGAGGAGGTAACACATTTTCCCCTCATCATACTTGCACAAAGGGCAATCCTAAAAGGTATGGAAAGTATAAGTATTCCAATGTTTACTTTGATTATGAGAAGAATGGACTTGTAACACAAAAAATATGGTATACATATCCATGTTCTTTTTGTGGAATGAATAACCATTGCGTGGCCATGTGTTGGAAGAGAAATTCCATCCAAAGGAAGCATGTGCTCTTTTTAAAGAAAGAGGAAAGTTGTAAAGACAACTTTCCAAGTCAAAATGTAGAGAATGGAAAGAAGAGATAATTGTCCAAGAAAATGGGCAAGAATTATTACTTTCATTGTAATATGAGTGGCCATTAGGTTGATAAGTGTTGGAATATTCATCCACAAATTCATCCAAATGCTGGCAAAAACAAAATTGTGCAAGCACCAATAGTGCAAGAGGCAGCACATGAAGAAGCCGACTTATCCAAAGAAGATCCCATTAAGAGGAGCATCCATCAGATTGGGTTGGTAAGAAAGTATATTATTTCATAGATAGTATATTTGCATAGTTGAGTTTTGTTTAGCATGCTTATATAGCACCTCCAAATCACTTTTGGGTTTCCATTGTTGAAGAAGCATGAAGGAAACTAACCCTATTTGTATGAGCAAGTGTGGAGGTAGATCACTCATTGAGGTGAAATATGGAGCAACCATCCAAGTTGAGAAGCACATTATGAGTAGCCCATTATAAGAGGTTGTATCATTTTCTATTTTGCATTCTCATGTTCATGTTGACATTAGTGTTAGCATGTTTTGCTTACCACTTCTTGTAGAATTTGGCAAGAAGGGTGAAGAGGCACTCCATTGAGAGAGAACTCCAAAAAAGGTTCTCCAAGTTAGTTTTGGAGTATGACAACAATTAAGAGACATGTTGATGGGCATCTTATAGCATGCACATGAGCCAAAGTTTTCTTCTAAGAGGAAGACAAAGTGACATGAAATCAACATGAGAAGTGCTTCCATGGTGAGTAGCACTCAATAAGAGCACTATTGTTTATGGATGTATGTTGAAATCCATTTTATAATTGAAATATGTTCTTTAAATTTATGTGCAATTGTTTGTATGCACATTTTGTAAGACCCAAATTCAGCAATGTTTGTAAATGGAATTGTATTCACAATCCATGTATGTTGCATTTGATTATAAGACCCCAAGAAGGGAAAATTGTATAAGTGGTAATTGTTATAACACCACTTATTATGCAATGTAATTTTATTCCCTTGTTGATAATATTGAATAACAAGGAGAATACAAACAACATCTCTTAATGGGAGAGCTTCATTCTAGCCTACAAGCAATGCATTAAAGTGGCTAAAAGAAATCGCCAAGAAGAAGACCAAGACACCAAGAGTGCAAGAAGGTCATTTGGTAGAGATGGGAGGGAGTCATGAAATATCTTTGTCACCTAGGTTTGTAGGTTCCAATTTGGGGGCAGTTAGTCTCCAAGAGTTGAGAAACAAAGTACTTCCATACATGTAAAGGTACTCCATGAAAACTTGAAACTATATGAGCCTCTTATGATCATGGATCAAGGTGAGAATGTTCAAGTTCCTTCTATTGATGATTTACTCCTGAATATCTTGATGAGTTACATGAATATGTTATTCGTGACAAAATAGAGAGTAAACCGAAAAATGAAGGAGATGTGCCTTCACTTATTTTTTGAATAAAATAGACTTTTGGTGGTCCAAAAGCTTTTAGTGGGGAGAAGTGATCTAGGAGGATCCTCACATATAAAAAAATTCATATGGTTTTCAATCATGATTAAACATATTGCACAATGAAGATCTCATCGAGCTTTCCACTACATTTTGAATGGGGCCAATCTACCTTCGTATACAAAAGTTATGGCCCACTAAAGCAAAAGCCAAACAGGTAAAAAGTGCACATGTACAATGTTGACATCATCCTGCTGATTGGACTTACCGAGTGGATGAATATAGGCTTGATATATGGACCATGAAGATAGAAAGACGTGGCAGAGAATGAAAAAAGATTTATTTGATTTTTAGCCTCCGATATTTGATGGTCGCGCATGGAGCCCACATTTATTGTTGGATGGGGACCCATCGGCTAGTGGGATCCTCTTTTTATAAGGAGGGGGACCTTGCCTCATTTATTCATATTACATTGTAAGCATTTTCACATATAAACCATACTCAAGGCCTCCCTACAATGCATGTGAGACTAAATTCTCATGTATTTGCGAATCCAAGTGCTTAAGACAAGTGACATCTAGCTAAGCCACCACGTGGCATTCCCTCTAACATCAAATAAAGTCCAATGCATTTCCAAGCACCCAAGTCTCATTGCCAATGCACATAACACAAAGACTAAGTTCCAAGGTGAGCTCGAGAAAAGGGTGGTCCTTTGACCAATATAAAAGGGGGAAAACATTTATTTAAAGCCTTTTATTAACTATAATACATTACATGTGGGATTTTATTCCCATAAATGGTGAAATATAAGTCTTGAAATGCTTTAAGCCTTTCCTTTAATGCCAATGTAGTGTGTTGCCACACATTTGGTCTCATCCACAAGGCTATAAAAAGATGCATGTTGGGTCTATGCAAGGCAAGTGGGATCTAAATCCTAAATAAGCCAAAAGGGAAAAGATCAACGGAAGTTGAGAGGAGATTCAAATTCCTTATATCTTGCAAAAACATGCCTTAACCATTATGTCATGAGATTTAAAAACAACATAAAAGGCCAAATACTATATTTGAAAGATTTTTTTGTATTAGCCCCTTGGTAAAGGGAGAATAACGAGTAAATGCGGGAAATTTGTGCTAGGTGAAGATTATGAACCATAGACATCCTAAAGACATATATTATTTGCATATTGAGATCCCCTTATTGGGAGAAAATTGACATAAGAAAGTGTATTTTACATCATTTTATTTAATTTACCAAGTATTGTTCTATATTTTTATTTGGTTACTTGTTTTTAATCAATTTAAATTTGATTTTAATCAAATAAGCTAATTTTACCTATTTACAGAAATTGAGAAAATCAAAGTTTAGTAGCCAAAACCGTGAATTAGTGAGTGTTTTCATAAACTAACATTTTCGAGATCAAGTTTGGCATTAGATTTCAGTTTTAAAATATTGTTTTTAACAATAAGAACAATTTTACAAAAAGTTGATAGAGCATTTTAAAATGGAGAAAATGATGAATTTCGTATAAATCCCCATTTTCGGATCACCAAGAACAATTGAGATATTCTATGACATTTTGAGGAACAAATGATGAAATTATATATGACTTTTGAAGATTAATTTAGCCATACTATATCACCGCGAGGAACAATTGAGATCTTCTATGATATTATGAAGAGCATATGATAACACTCTATGTGATTTTGAGGAACAATTGAGATCTTCCATGATATTTTGAGGTAAATATGATGACACTCTATGTGATATTTAGTAACAATTAAGATTTTATATGACATTTTGAGGAGCAAAAAAATCAATTCATTACTTTAAGGAACAAATAGATCACTTGGGGCATATATTTTGTTCATATACATACTTTTTCTTACATTCAAGGATCAATGAGGAACAAGTGGTACTATTTACACTTTTGGACTGATATCTATCTATAATAGATGATCCAATTTTCGTAAATCTGAAATGGGGTCCCCTAGTGAGGAGAAATCAAAACACCTTTGTTTGATTTTGTGGCCAAGAGAAGAATATGGCTAGATCAAATTTCATGATATGAATTGGTTCATTTGTGACCCATTACAATATCACACCAATTTGCATGAGAACATGTTAAGAGAAATAAAAGGCAACATACCATTAGGTATAGTCATTCTTTTATTTATTCAATTATTTTGAATTTCACTTTTTTATTATATTATTATCTATTTAAGATAGTAATCTATTTTTGAAATTAACAATTTCTTGTATATTATTGTGCATCTAGTCCTAATCATTTGAACTTGTGTTACCTCTATTTATATGGTGCGTGCATGTATTGATATTTCCTTGTGCATGCCTATCAAACTCAAGAGAGAGCCTTAGTGCACTCACCCGAGGCATGAGAAATTTCAGGCTCCCACCTTGATATGATCTTTACATATACTAAATGAGTAATTTGCAGAAGATAACACAACACAAGAGATATGGGTGGGGATACCCAAATATTCAATATATGCATAATAATACCCTTAAGGTAGGGCAACACCATACAATGCTCCTTAAGGAAGGAGTAACTCCACAATCTCCCAAGATGGGAATCCACTTCGAGGGGGACACCTCCAATATACCTCTACCAAGTAGAAGACTCAACTCATACATCCATGACATACTCATAATGATACTCACATCCTTTATATAGACATACATTACTCTTAATGGATGGGTAACACCTAATCCCAATGTAGGCCGACTCATTACCCAATATAACTAATTCCTATGTGACCCCATATATTATAAACATATAACTAACTAAGAGGATGTGTGCCAAATGTTGGCATCCCCATCAAAATGTATACATTATAATATCATATCCCAAGGTACATAGCATTCCCTCCCTCCTTGACATGTTTCGTCCCCGAAACATAAGAAGAAACCATATAATGAGTGTGCTTTAAATTATTGCACACTTGTCACCATGCTCGATCATCCAACCACCCATATGAGATCTTAGTGGGTGATGTTGCTCCAAACCTAATTCCATATTCCATTGCACTCATTTGATTCCATCCTTGTAAATATGTGTTCCTCCTCAGCATCCATACATATCCATAATTATTATTCATATGATTCCATGTCATATAATTATTTCTCCATTGATTATGTGTATATCCATAATTATTGCTCCTCCAATTATCTGTATATCCATATAGATTTCTACCCTCATATGTCTTAGCATGACTCCATGGTTTTTTCCTCTCATGATGATGTAGGTGTCTATATGGTGCAACCTTAGTATCATCAACCTTATCACCCTTTTCCTCAACTTTATTTTCCTCTTCCGCATTGTTTTTTATTTATTTTTTCTCTTGAGTAGAGGAATTATTGTTGAATTTTTCATCATGTTCTTCATCCTCTCCTTCTGAATCATCCTTATTCCCTTCTTCACCATCTTCAAATTCATCTTCATGCTCCATTTTTACATTACTTTTTCCTTGCTAAGTGTGATATCTTGCAATGTAATTTTCTTTCTCTTGTACCATAATTTCATGAATTTCTTTTGCACATTAATATTAATTGTTCCTAAGGAATCTAACCAAGGATATCCAAGAACAATATCCATACCATCCATATCTAAAGCATAAAAATCTGAATGCAAAACATATTTATCCATAGAGAGCTTTAAATCTTCAAAAACTTGACTACGCTTACCATCCACTTGAGCTTCCTTGATATGTTTTGCTTGAACATGTAGATGTTGAGCTACATCCATATTGATGAATTTATATTTGATGCTAGGGTTTATGGAAACAATTACCTTTTTCCTTTGAATGCACCCTTCAAACTGAAATATTGAATCTTCCTTCCTTGGAGATGTACTATTTGAACTCGTACCTTGATCTGTTGTCTCTCCTTCTGAATCATGTGTAACCTCTTCATCATCAACATTGGATTCTTATTCATTGTAAAATTCTTTTTCTTCTTCTTCTTCTTCCTCATCCTTATTTGAAACACCCTCATTAGTAACATCCTCTTCTTCATCATCTTCTTTGGCCCATCGATCTAAGAAAACTTGTTCAATTGCCTCCCAAGTCCATTTGAGACACTTTTGTTGCACTTGATACCACCAAGTTAGAGCTAGACCACCTAGTTGATTTTGCAAGTAAAGACGTGGTAGTACAGATGATAAATGATCTTCCTTAAACTGAATCCACCATTCTCTAGCATCAATCTTTCCATCCCCATAAAAAATTCTCATCTCCATGATTCACAAAACTAGGGTTTAGGAATAGACCCTTTTGATCAAAACTTGTTTTAACCCTTTCGGCTAGAGGTTGGCAAAAATCAAAAACACATAACACAAACCCCAATTTAATTTTTGAGAGATTTATGAAAATGTAAAAAATAAATAAAATTCATAAAATTACGGCTTATGGAGCAAACTATCGAAAAACCATAAAACTGTAATAAATCTCACAAAATAGATCTAAAAATTCTGAAATTTTAGGGGTATCACCTTGAAATATATTCACATTAACCCAAAAACTTTTAAGGCCTAATTCGTCATTATTCAGAAGATATAGATGAAACCTTAAAATTAGGGTTTCAACCCTAAAATAGACATATCTTTCGCAAAATAGCTCCAAAAAATCTGAAATTTGGAGGGAATTTTCCTTGAATAATGTATCCACTCCCCAAAAAAATATAAGAAAAATTACAACTCAATCTATAGATATATCTGAATCACCAACATTAGGGTTTCATCCTCGAATTACCCTTGATCAAAGCTCGATACCAATTGATATGATCTTTTCATATAGTAAATGAATAATTTGCGAAGATAACACAACACGAGAGATATGGGTGGGCCAAGATGCCCAAATATTCAATATATGCATAATAATACCCTTAAGGTAGGGAAACACCATACAATGCTCCTTAAGGAAGGAGTAACTCCACAATCTCCCAAGATGGGAATCCACTTCGAGAGGGACACCTCCAATATACCTCTACCAAGTAGAAGACTCAACTCATACATCCATGACATACTCATAATGATACTTACATCCTTTATATATACATACATTACTCTTAATGGATGGGTAACACCTAATCCCAATGTAGGCCGACTCATTACCTACTATAACTAATTCATATGTGACACCATATATTATAAACATATAACTAACTAAGGGGATGTGTGCCACATGTCAACATCTACATCAACCCATATACATTATAATATCATATCCCAAGGTACATAACACACCTTATTTAGTAGATTGATGGTCAAATACATTAAATTAAGCACAACACATTCATGACCGTGCATAGTAAAAGTAACTAGGTTATGTGTAAAGAAACATGTAAGCAATTAACTCAATGAAAGCTACATAATATTGAATAAAAAAGTCCATATAGTGAATCAATACTCCAAAAAATACAACAAAGTATAATCCATAGTCACAATCTAATCACTTATTACAAACCCTTAAGGGGTATTTATACTAGTGGGGACTTGCCCTTCACTAGTTCCAACTAGTCTATAACTAGCCTTGATTCCCAAAAAACTAGATCCTAACTATTACATAGGGAAAAATTTTATGCCACATGTCTTCATCCCCTTGTCTCTTATTTTTCATGAAACCTCCATTGCTTGTTTTTCTTCCTTACATGCTTTAACTACCTTTTGGAGTTTCCATATTTATTCATTATGCCTTTTTCTGTGTTTGCTTAGTTTATATATTTAGCTCATCTATTCTTAACACATTGTCTTTCTCACCCACGTAATTATGTTTTCTCTCTTTGTTTTTGTGCCTAAATTTCACCTTATACTTTTATGGACCTTATGAGTGAATCCTTAACTATTTTTTTGCAAGTTGATTTCCTCTTCTTCTGAACTTTTCATGTGACTTCTCTTGAATATTCTCACAGTCATATTTTCTCCCTTTCCTATGTAATTCTTGTCAGTAACTCTCCAAAAAATTGGTTCATTACCCTTCCAACATTCCGACACAACCCTCAAATAATGCAAAGAATAAAGAATGAGTACCGATATGGGACTTAACCAATTCAAAAAATATAAAGAATTTATGGGCCCAACATCACCCCACACTAACTCAATCGTCTGCCATCATGTAACACTTTTTGAGGCTCTTCAAACAAATCCTAAAATTCTTATCTTAGTACATCTTCATGCACCTACTAATCATTAAGGGTCTTTTGGAAGATGGAACTTAGTTCATTAAGTTGTGTGGCGAGTTGGATAAATGTTTTGGTACCCTTCAAACCAATGGTTTCCTTGACATGTATTGCTTGAAACTTCTTTCGCTTACTGGTGTTTACATTTTCTAGCTCAGTCTTAGCCTTTATGATGAGATTCCTTAGGTTACCTAATCATTTCTGATCTTCTCCCTTTTATCGATGTAGTATCTTCCCTTATATTTTCAAACTCTTCCATGAGTTTATTACACGTAGCCTTATACATTTCATCACCTTCCATTTAGGCTTCTAGGGGTAGCATATTTTTGGGTTTCTTATTGCATGCATGTGTTAATTACCCTTGTTTGTTTAAAGAATTCTTAGATTAATTTGTATATGTATGTGGCCTTCTCTCTAAGCTCCTTGGCTAGCTTCATGCATACATTCAATTTTTCTCCATGACTGACCCTTGTGTTATCCTTTTCTCATTTATTAAACTTTTCCCTTTACCTATACACATCTACCTTTTTGAGCTAAAGGTTCAATAGTTGCTCAGATCTTATATATTTGTCGTAGGGAATTATTGGGTTGTCATCTATTAGTTTAGGCTCATTTCATAGTATCTTTTCTCGAATTCTTTCACCTTGTTTATCGATGTGGCATGAGTATTTCTCTTGTAGGGTTTTATGTTCCTGGTTAACTCACCCAGTTTATTCTTTATTTCTTTGAGATATTTCGTCACTCATCCTCAAGCTTTATCTGCATATGCGGCTATACACATTATTATATAGGTTCCTATTGGACCACCTCACTGGTTATTTTTTGGAGTGCCTCCCACTATGTTTCGACATCTTGTAGGTATCTATGAGAGGCCACTGGCTCATCACTTTTATCTCTAATTTTGTTAAGGCCTGAGATTAGGAATTCGTAAAAGGGTTCTTCTATGCATACATCCAAAATGAATGATAACACATTATTTGATTGAATCAATCCCATGGATTCCTTCATGTTCGACTACACAAATAATTCCTTGTATGACTTGCCTTGTTGTACCCTAGCGTGAAGATATTTCATGGGCCTTTTCTCGTCATATTTCAGCTCTTCTTCCCCATTTCCTTCTTCTTTGACCTCTTGTTTAGTTCACACACCTTTGCCCTTTCTTTGGTGGTAAATTTCATTTTATTCTTCCTTAGCACACTTTTCTTCTTCATCATGACACACTTCTTCCTCATGTTCATGCTCTTCCTCGTCTTCTTACTCCCTTCCCTCCTCGGTTTCACCTCATTCATCCACAACATGGATAACTTTAGGATTTTTACTCGAAGGTGGAACATTTCATTTGTTAGAGTCCATAGGGTATCATTCTTCTTGTTCATTTCATGTGTGATAGGGGCTTATTATTAGGGTAGGAATCCTTGGAAGAGTTTGTGTGTCTTCGCCTAAGTTGGTCTCTTTTGATTATGCTTCCCTCTACAAGGGTAACTCTATCCTTCTGATCCCCGTGTTGGTGTTCATCTTGGTCGACGCACCAATTTCTTCTATTTCAGTGGCCTTTACTACAATGTTGGTCTTCCTCCCATCATCCCCTTTGATTAACTCACTTTCCCCATTTGGGTGAGTTATTATTGATTTTGGGCCTCTGTGGAAGTTCCTATTGCATCCATCTCCTTCTTCTTATTGATCGGAGGTTGTTGATCACCCTTTTCATATTTGGAATGATTTTGAGGAGTATAAGAAATATTTATTAGATTCGGACCACGACTTCACTTGCCTTTGGTTTTGGGAAGAGGAATCATTTCTTCGTCGAGCTCATCATCCTCTAGCATGCGGGTTTTCTTCCCTTTCTTTTTCTTCCTAAGGTAGTAAAACAATTGAACTACTTTGTTGCATATTACCAAGGTCTCAATTTTTCTTAGGGCACAAATATATAAATCATGTCTCTCCATATAAGTCTCTTTCCCCATATACATATATTTTACGTGGAGGGTGTGGATGTCTTCATCAATTCTTTTTGTTTCCATCCTTATCTTTTTGACATCCTTGATCTAATTAATAGATCATATGAAATATGTGGTGAAGGCAAAGGGAAAATTTTACTATAAACACGTGTTTTTGTTTTCCATCATGAAGCACCCCAAGTAGTAGTGTTTCATAATAGAAAAAGTGTCCTCTCCTTCTAATTACTCAAACATTTTGTTTGTAATCCTCAAACGTGGTTTAAAGATATCCTGCAAAAGTTTCAACCAGCTGCTTATCCCGGCCTTGTACACATTGTTGAGGAGGGCACCAAAATTCCTTATATTTTTGTGTGGGTGACTTATTCTCCGGGGTATACCCACCTTGGTTATCCATATCCTTCAAACGTTGATTTCATTAAACATTGGGAGAAGGACGATTGTGCCCAACATAAATTTTACTCATGCCTTATGATGGGTAAGTTTTTCATCTTCTACAATCCATTTAACTATGAACTAGGATATATTATATTGAGTCCCTTATGCCATTTTATGTGCGATGTATAAAAATTTCTTGTTGACCTTAGTATATCGTTTCATGCTAGAAAGCTTAGCGGTGAGAAGGCATATTACGATTCTTATTGTTGGGTCTGAAATTTGATCAATTGGGAAGGTGTGCACACCCTTCTTATAATTGAGGAGGTCTCAAACTTCTTCAATATCCTTATTATTATTCAATGCCTACCCCAAGTATTATCCTATGATTATTAGCCCAGTAGTTTTACTTATTAGTGACTAGGTGATCCTTGTGTGTCGGCTCACAAAATAGAAATAACCCTTCCAAACGTGCAAGATTGAATATTGGAAGAGCTCTACTAGATTATTAAAGTAGGACAACTCATAGAGCTGAAGGACCCAAACTTTCTCAATTCTCTTGTTTATGTTATCATCATAGATAACTACAACTTCAACAGTCTTTGTGGAGCGCACCAAATCTCCACTTGTTAACCTTGTCAATCCAAGTGTGTGATGATTGAAGTCAAATATCTTGCATGCACCCATATTAGTATTTCATTTTCACTCTCTAGTATATCTTCTAGTCTTGCATCTCCAAGTTGAAGGGTTGAGGTGATGGCGGTATGTATCTTTCTTAGCCTTTTGATGAACATCATTATTTTTCTTCCCTTGTTCTTACTTTCTTGCATAAACAAAGTAGTTTGTGCTTATGTTTCAATCTCATATCTTTTCAAATTTTTGTCTATTGTTTGTTAAAACTCTTCCTATGAATATTATTAATTATAGTATTGCCCAAGTCTTCACCTAACATCGACCACGTCGACTTATTTGAGCTTGGTTAACTTGAAGAAATAAAATTTTGCATGAATCCTTGGCGTGCCTCTGTTGGTTTGTTCTTCTTATCATCTTGTTTGAAATCAAATTTTGCTCACTCTAGGATGGTTAAGTGCCCCAAAACTCCTCATCTTATCACAAATATCAACCTCCACTTTAATGGTGGCTAAAAGAGGCTTACGGGGTTTGTAACATGTTGTTTCTTGTAAACTTATCACTTACCTTATTACTTAAATGCTTTCTTCATTCTTCATGTTTAACCCTTAGCTCTGGATCTTGTCAAAATCTTAGTCTATTCTCTTCAATGTTCGAAAAAATTTCATTTTTCCATGCTATGATCAGTTTAGTCGCTCTATTTTTCCATTTTTTGCTATGTGATCCACCTATTTGAGTGTTTAGTAACTTGTAAAATGAATTTTTACCCCCTTTTATACCTCTCCAACCTTGGTAATAAATCCATAGTTAATGTTTTCACACGTATAGACTCTAACTTCCTCTACCAACCGCATTGAATTCTAAATGATCAACATTGTTTCCCACTTGTTGCTTTCTTTCCCTATTTCAAACTTGCCATAAAAAAATTCACTTATCAATCCATGTTATAAGCTTTATGTACTTGGGTTACTTTTATCCCCATGCCTCTAGGCATTGTAATGGATGACTTACATTCTTAAGTCATGTCACATTCTCTCATGCACTTATTTTCTTGAGTGCTTCCTTATCACGTAGTGTTCTTGCAATCACCTTACCTTATCCATTTCATTTCTTCCACATGCTTTATTTCTAACCCATTGGTGAGTTTACTTGTAATTGATACTTCTCAGTAACTTATTCAACCATCCTTCCATTTTTTTCAACTTTTGAAATATTTCTTAGGCGCCTTATCTTTCTTGTACCCATTACTCATGAAATCTTCTCTCTACCCCAAACTAATTTGATGCTCCTACTTTTGATGTTTGTAGTTATATGCATAATTTGTTATTTCTTCACCCAAGATGCACGTAACTTTTGGAGTTTAGTTTCACTTTTTCCTTCACCATTTTCCTCCTACGAAAATTGTGCACGTAGTCTTCCATGTGGAAATAATTTAGCCATTATGTACCAAAGTACCTTCACATGAAAGGAATCCATGTTATTTGCAAGTATTGATTTGTATATATGGAGATCAACATTTCAACATAAAACTATGAGCTCATTACAAACAAATAAAAGTACATGAAAGCAAACTATCTTATATGCATGGAATAAACTAGTCTAAATCAGAATTGTAATTATCCTAAGAATTGAAATAACATCTAATCTAATGGTATACAAATTTATTCATTTACAAAACAAACCTTCAATAAAAGTATGGATTTAGCCTAATCCCATACAAGTGACCTAGTAAAAGTTCTTCATTCAAGTCCTTCAATTTACATGCCCGAGTTAATAATATGGCATGTATCTCATATGGGCCCAACCAATGTGTCTTAAATTTTCACGGATGTTGCATAAATTTTGAGTCATACGGTAGTAATCTAGTGTCGACATTATTTTTTTTATTCTTTAGATGTCTACCATGCCAGGTTTTTTTCACACCTTGGCTCCATTGAGTATACACCCTTTTTCATCTAATTATACTATTTTATTTTAACATTTTGTGATTCATGATTCATCATCTAATTTGATGATACATGTGATTCTCATATATGAAACCATATATTCAATCGGTAGCACTGCTTCTTTTCTAAACTTGATTTGGAAAGGTGTTGCTTTATGCAACCTTTTGTAATTCCTCTTGTATGCCCCTAAAATGTTGATACTTTTTCATCCCAATATTTCCACCCAACATCACATATTTTAGTTAGTGTGTTACTTAATATTTTTTGAATGTTTCAACATTCCGTTCGTTTCTGCAGTGATATGGGGTTGTCTTATGGTGCAACCATAAATTCTAACGAAAGTATATGAACAGTCTCATTGAGGATATGAGTGACCCCATTACTTGTTAGGATTAATAGACATAGATATTGACTGATGATGTTTTTCCATATAAACATCATTTTTGTTGTTGTTGTGGTCCATCCTTTGTTGGTGCAGCCTTAGCCCAACACGTAAAATAGTTTGTTGTTGCAATAATATAACATGCTTATAGTTTGTCGCCATCTGGATTGATTGGCTCCACAAAGTCTATAGCCCATTTTTCAAATGGTTCTTGAGTATGTATTGGTTGCAAAGGCATCACATCCCTCTTGTTTGTCTTCCTAACTCATTGATAAATATCATAGTTGCACACATATTCTCTTACGTCGATGAAATAATTTTTTCCACTATAATACGCCACGAGAATTTTGTTACACAAGTAACATCTCTTGCATAATGTTTTCCTATTATCCCTTCATGTGCCTCACGTAAAATTTCTTGTTGTTTTTTATCTATTACACAACACCTCAAAACTTCATCAATAGAGTGTGTCACTTATGATCCGGTAGGGAGAAATCTTTATGGTAATTTGCTTCTTTTCTTATGCATTCCACATAACCAACGTAATTCTCATTTCTAGGAACAACATGATGTCATCTAGTTCATCCAGCACTTTTTATATATAAAAATTTTGCATAGTGTATTACAACCTCTATTGTTTCTAGTTTTTCTCCATTTTTAATGCGTGGAAGATGATCAAGTCCCACATTATGTTTTCTCATTTTCACTAGCACTTGAAAATTGAAAATTTTAAAATAATATTATCCATCTGCAGATTCGACCATGTAATATTACCTTAGCAACTAAATGTTTCAATGCCATATGATCATTGTAGAAAATAAATGGAATCACTATAAGATATTGGTGAAATTTTTGCAGCACTTAGACCATTGATAACCCTTATCTTTCTTTCGTAGTGTAATTTTCTTTAGTGGGTGTCAATTTTCTACATGCAATATCAAATGATCCACATCTTCGTCAATGGGTTATGCAAGTACTACCCCAATTGTTATACCCAACATGTCTACATGAACATGGAAAGGTTTATTCCAATTAGGAAACCTCAATATTGGAGCGCTAGCAATTTTCTCTTTTAATTCTTCAAAATCTATTTGTTGTTCTTCACCCCATTCAAATGGTCCATGTTTCTTTAACAATTTTTCTATGGGTGTTGTTATTTTTACATATCCTTGTATAAATTTTCTATAATAACCACAATTTCCTAGGAATGTGTGTTCATCCCTTTGAGTTTTTATGTTTCTAGTTGTAAAATCACTACAATTTTAGTTGGGTCAACAAGTAACCCGTCCTTACAAATTATATGCCCCAATAGTATTCAAAATGGAGTGGCAAATACACATTTCTTTAGATTTAAGGAGTTTTTACAATTGTCAAAAGTGCTCCAACATTAGCGACAAGAATTCACGATGATCTTTTAGTAGCCCATATATAATCTAATCATCTAAATAGACTTACAAGTAATCTAGAAATAAAACCTTAGAATGCAGCTACGATAATACACAAGAATATTATGGACGTGCTCTTTAATCCCAATGAAATTACAATATAAGAAAATGAGCCCCTATATGCAAAGGTTGTATTCACACAATCTTATTCTACTATGTTAACTTGATGATAGCTAGAAAATCCATATATAAAGGTGTATATCTCCCTTCCTGCTACTCCTTTGAGTATTTCTTCGATGAATGGTGTTAGGAAAGGGTGTACTAACATATTGCATTCAATGTGTAATAATCCACACAAATTATTATGCACCCATATTTCTTTATGTTGATAACCATTGGGCTTACCCAATTTGATTCTTCAATTGGAATAATATATCTAGTGGCCAATATTCCATAATTTTTTTCCTTTAGTCTAGCATGAAAATTTGGATTCATCTTGTATGGTCATTTATGCACTAGTTTGATGCCTTTGACTAGTGCAATACGCTTTGTTTACTAAGGATGGGTGTAAACCCTTAATCTCTTGATAGATTCTTGAAAAAATGTCTTCATAGTCTCATAAGAGCTCCATTATCTTGGTAACCTCTTCTTCAGACCAACTATCACCAGTTTTTGTAACCTTTGGCACTTCTTCAGTTTGAATGTTTATTTTTGGGATTTTAGTGGCTCGTTATATGGTGCGTTACTTTTATATTTCTTATCTACCACTTCGTGCAACCCATAATTGTTTTCAAACTCAAGATGATTTGCATCCACTTTGTTTTCTACCAAGGAAACCATCTTCTACTTTCATTTGCACTTCATTTATTCCTAACCACATTATCTCATCTTATTCGTTAAAGTCATCATTTAAGATTTTTTCTTCAAATATGCTTGGGATTTCCAGACTTTTGTTATTACATAGCTATAATATCATGTCTTCCATCATGAATTTATTTCCAAATATTGCATTCTTGATGCTTTGTAATGAAGGAATCAACCTAGGAATTTTATAGGTAAAAGAGAATGTGTGAACATAGTTTTCTCTTAATCCATGCCAAGAGAGTGTTTCTTGGTGCACTTCACACTCTGCATACCATGAACATGCCCATATTCACAAGGTGTATGGTAGAATGTATGAACCCATAGTTTTATTTTCAAACTTATAGAATTTAAATTCCATGTCTTCATGCATTGATTTATGTGCTCACAATACTTAGTTATGCCACTATAACTTGGTAATCTTTATACATAGTTACCCTATTCAAACCTAATGCACATTGCTTCACATTTTTAATCATGGGTTGTTAGTTGTGGTTGATGTGTATCCTAGAATCTAGTTGGTGTACGCATATTGTATAAACCATGCGGTTTATATGTGCTTATTCAAGGTGCATATATTCATTAGCACAAATATTCTTGCACACTCCCACCACCTTGATAACTTGGTTTTATTGCCTTATTTCTTTATTCATACATCCAACATATATTTTCATGGAAATCACTCTTCCTTTAAATATTGGCTTAATATTGTATTTCACAAAGACCCACAATCATGTCCAATCAATTCATATGATCCATGCACCCAATTCTTGCACATTGTACAAATTTAATCGAAATTGAATTAAACCTTTATTTCGTAGTAACTACAGGTAAAAAATGATATTAAGGTAATTATGTATAGTATGCATAAGAAATAAGCATTCAAAGATGTAAAACCCTAAGCAAATGATTGGAGAAAGATGACTTAGCTGAATATGTGCAACACTGGTGTGATCGATACTATCCGAGTGTTGGATCTAGCTAGAAACAGTGTTGTAAATTCTCAATGAGGGTTTGAGAACTCAAGAATGTGTTGGACATAAGCACCCATAGGAGGATAGGAGTGCCCCAAGCGCTAATGGCTGATCTCGGGACCCTATGTCTGCTCAAATGCCTAGAATCTAGTCTTTTTGGGGTCAGAAGGTCTTCATTGTTGCTCGCTCCTTACCCCTTTGGTTTTGTTATTATCATTGGTCATGCATGTATCCTGTAAGGAAAATAACTAGCTACACATTCCCAAAACCACATCAAATCTAAGAAAAAAAGATGCACAATGGGGAGTCAGACTGACCTTGGTGGTCACCCAAAGAGTGAACTTACGACTAAACGCTACACTACATCTCAAACTCTATGCGATTCTTCATGTGTGTGTGTGTATCCGTGTCATAGGTTTCCCTTGTGCAAGTTGCACAATGATAATGGGCTAGATCTAGATTCGTACCAAGTATGAAAAATGTGTGTAATGGAATATAATGAACTCCCCTCCTATGTAGTGTATGCAGATCAATATAACCCTTGTCCCTTATATGAAAGTTTTAGATGTATGCTTTGTAGTGCTTAGGTGGTGATAGATAATGTTTATAGTGTTTGGCCTCTTATTTGAGAGAAGTAACTAAGTATATATATGATTCCCTTGTTTGAATTTCATAATTAACAACTGAAAGGTTAACCCAAAGTGTTAAAAGGTGATCAAGAAGAAAAAAAGGACCCAAAACAAGAAGAAGAAGAAAGAGAGGGATAGGGGCACCCATGAGGGATAGGAGCGCCTAGGCCCTTTTGTCCTAACTGGGCGTTAGTGTTTGAGGCCATCAAAAGATAGATCATTCAAGTGTCGGTAGATCTGTAAGATGTCTAAAGCCAGTAAAGTGCAAGAGATAAAGGAACCAAAAGGCCAAAAGGATTTGTCAACCAATAGTTTTCTTTCTTAGAAATCATGTATATATTAGTATGCTTTAAGACCTAGAAATATACCCAAGTGCATAGATTTTGTGTCTACATTTTCCCCGAACTTATGTTGTTGAGTGAATACTTGATAACATTAAGTGAATAGAAGATGCGTACCTTATAATCTAGAGAGGAGTGTAAGTGATAGCGTACCAAGTGGACAAGTAGTCATGTGAAGCATAAAGTGATTGCAATGTAAAGCATTTTAACCGGGAAAAGGAGTTAGACCATAGGGGTGAATTGTATGCGCATTACCGTGCTATTAGAGCTTGTGTTTGTTAATGTGAGTTGCTCCTTTTTACTTGTAAGGGCAAACACTGCAAAATAAGAGCAAGAGAGTAGTCAAAGTTTTGCGTATGAAAATTTAGAGTAACATATGTATAAGTATGTAAGAAGTGTGTAGATATTAGTAGCTAAGGAAAGAGTGCACCTAATGCACGAGAGAGTATAAGATAGAAAGTTATCTTGTTTGTCTTGGAGATGTTGCAGGATGGATTTGAGTGCCCTACTACCAATGATGAGGTTTTTGGGCAATCTCATGCCAAAAGCAAGTTTTTTGGGTGATCTCACACCAAGGACGAGTTTTTTGGGCGATCTCACGCCAAGGACAAGTTTTTGGGTCGTCTCATGCCAAGGACAAGTTTTTAGGTGATCTCATGCTAAGGATGAGTTTTTTTGGCAATCTAACACAAAGGACGAGTTTTAAGGTGATCTCACACCAAGAGAAGAGTGTTGGGGAGAGAGGTATGTTTTTATCTCCTTCCATGATGCTTCTCAAATGATAAGTGCCACTGCAGATTGACACATCCCAATTTTTAAGCTGAAATGTAAGTGAATTATAACTAAAATGTAGCCAAATTGTAATCGAAATAAAGCCGAATTATAACTGAATTGTAATTGAAATGTAGCTGAATTGTAACTGAAATGTAGTCAAATGAATAAATTCTATAAATGAAGCCAAGTGTCTGATACTGTAGATCCATACTATAAACTACTGAAAATTGTGTTAAATTGAGAAATTGTTTGATTTTCCCCTAGGACACAAGCGCCTAGGTGGGACACAAGCGCCACGGTTCTTCTGTCGATACTAGGTGCTAGTGTTCATTCTCTATTTGTGATCCAAGTTTGATTATGGACCACTCTGTGACTGTGTGCCTTTTCCAATTTCGTACTATGTTATTTTTTTCTGGAGTTATGTGCTTCTTGAAGGGTGTTTTGTTCACCCAATAGTTTCCCCCTCGTTTGGGGTACGTGTGACAAATGTAGGAGGATGTGGCCCAAAGGAGAGGACCTAAAACTGATATGCATATCATAGATTGGATACCTGTAGGGGGTAGGGGATGTGTATAGTAGAAACCAAGGCACATGCAAACAATATAGCATACAAACAAGTTTTAGTGTAAAAGAGCTAACATGCAATAAAATACAATGTATCAAGCAACTATGAAGACAAGAGGTACTGCGAAAAGTGGGTTGCATACATGGGACATCGCTCACAATGTCACAAGAAAATCAGGGCCAAAGCAGCCATAAGAAAATAATGATCAAGCAATACATAGGGCATAGCCCGCAAATAGTGGAAAACAATAGAAAACAAGAAGTAACAGATAACCATGGTTGTATAGTATATTGTATGGAAAATACTACACATGAAGCACCCATTAGCCCATTAGAAAGATGAGTAGTGTGTCAAATCATGTATATATCAATGAAAAGTAAAGTGAAAATAACAAAAAGTATTAAATACTATAATAATAGGACTTGTGATGTGGAGTAGGAGAATAGTAAAGGTAGATGCCCCCTAGAGCCTCATTGGGACTAGTAAAGAAGCGAGTGTCGAGCATGATGCATCATGTAAAAACTGTAGAAGGTTTTGTATTCACCTCAATATACCACATGAATGCACATGTCTATATAGAAAAAGATAAGGACATATGAAGAATCCAAGGCTACCATAAGAAACAAAAGTGCAACATATAAATAGTATAAACTAACAAGAGTAAATACATCTAAGATAAGTAGATTTCATGTATATGTGATGGTGTGCTTTATGATATGCAAGATATGCGAGATAAGGGAGTCGTGTTACCCCCAACGGATGTGTGTGACATGATGTTCATTTAGGAATTGCACCCTCAATAGTCAAGTATGAACCATAGAACAAGAGTGTGTCACCTAGTGGTAAAGGTATTGTATGTTATTGGTGTGAAATGTTAGTTACCGTGTAGTATAAAACTTGAAGTGTAGTAGATAAGCTATGAGTAGAGACAAAAAATAGTGATGGGGGAAGAAAGTGTGATGCTCCCTAAGTGTGTGAGTGACGGGGAACTATCCGATGATAGCGAAGAATGAGGGTCCCTTATTTGTTATCTAAGAAGGAGAAGGCATGTGACCATGGTGTAGGACCAGTGGTGTAGAAGAGTAAATATGTGTATATGACGCATACCGATGTGGTAAAGGAGGTGGAGAACATCTATAAGAATGGGCTTCTAGGGTAGGGGACTTAGGCCGAAGTGGTGGGCTAATTAACCGGTGAGGATGACGGGATCATGATGTATGTTGTGTATAGACAGGGAGAGCTAGGTGCGAGATATAAATTTGGACTTGATAGGTCTTGGAGGACTAGATGTCATGATTGGATTTCAATTAGAAGGGAAAATTGGATGAGGTAATGGCGTGCACGGTAGAATACCTTAAATGGTGAAAAATTGCTTGTTATGAATAAAATTAAGGCATATGTGGAGCATTGAAGGGATAGCTTGGGCGATTCGAAGCCAAGGGAGAACTAAGACCATGTCACAAAATACTGATTTCAGATGTAACAAGGAACGATGTTGGCATGGTAAGGGAACCAACAATAATGGGAAAGATGACACGTTCATAAGAGTTGGGGACTAAAAATGTGACTTGAAATGTTGGAAAGTTGATAGCTAGTAAGAGTGCCAGAGAGCATGCATTAGAAAGGACTAAGGATGGACCATAGTATTTTTTACTATACAAGTACCAATAGAAGAATTGATATGCAACAAATCAAAGGAAAATGTAGTGTGGTAGTCACGATCTGAGAATTTAATAACTGGTGGTGGCATGTCAACAAAGGTATGAATGATAAAATCAAGTGGTGTTGATGGGGGAGGAGGCACTATATGATATGCGTGATTGATAGAAGAATCAATATTCAGTTTGTCATGATTAGGTAACAGGTCATTGAAGGTCTTAATATTTTGATTATTTTTTTACCATTTTAGAAGTGGACAGATCTGGAAGCTCGATCACATTATTTTCAATAAGATCTTAAATGACATGTTTAAGCTTAAAACAATGATTAGTAGAATGCCCATTGCATTGGTGATAATCACAGTGTGCATTTTCATCATAATTATGTCCACGTGGTCGAAAAGGATCTAGATTGAGTGGTGGAGGGAGAGTAATTAGATTGCTTTGAATGAGTTGTGGTAATAGGAGCTGAGGTGCGTAAGGTAGCTTAGTAAAAGTGCACCTCGTGGATTGCAATTGAAGCATGGTTGGTGTAGAAATAACATTGACAATATCTTTAGAGTCGGTAGGCTTAGTGGATGGTTTAAATGTTGGTTTGGCTTAAAACTTGTTGGAAGATGAAATAGAAGAAGTATCATAATATTTACATTTTCCCATAAATAGAAGTTTGGTTTCAAGTAATTTGAGTGTGTGACACAATCGATCAAAAGAAGGAGAAGTTTTGAAAATGACACACTCTTAGAGTGGAGGCAAAAGAATTTTTATGAATAGATCTTGTGATTCCAAATTAGCTAGAACATTGGTCATTTTGGCAAGGTTATTCTTATACCGCAAGACATAGTTTGCAAGATGTTCATTAGATCCTTGTTTGATTTTATCTAGTTGTGCATAGGATATCTTAGTGCCGATATTCATAGAAAAATGAGCAAGGAATGTGTCAACTAAATATGTAAAATATGTTACCAAATGGACAGTAGATCATAAAACCATCACATAACATAGTCATGTAAGATTTGAGGAAACAATTTTTCCAATAGTGTAAGGTCATCAATAGTCAAGACTTGCGGTGTGATAGGAATGAATGTTTTCCTAAGGGTCTCCATGGCCATTGAAGATAGGAAGCTTAGGTGCGAAGAAGTTAGGAGGCAACGGATAAGAGGAGATGGTGGGTGCAAAAGGGCTATGAAGGAGGAGTGAGGAATCTAGAGATGGAGAGGAGGATGAAGAGGCTTATTGTTACCGGTGAATTTAGGTTTTTAAATCATGGTACAATGAGGAAAGGTCATGAGTTCCTAAAGAGGATTTGGGTCGTGTGTGAGAAGTAATGGGGAGGATAAAGTGAGTTTTCCGGTTGGTATGGAAATGGGGACAATATATGTAGGTGGGAGAGTGGAGGTAGAAGAAGGTGGAAGTGTCATTGGAGACCAGGAGGATTGACTCCACGAACCGCTTGGCCTCATCATGGGTAGTGAATAATAAGAGATTTATGTGTTGAGGGCTTTAAGAAATATGATCTTGGAGATCATTATTGATAAAGGGGACATAAGTCTCAGCATGGAAGAAGATCAAAAGAATGTTTGAGGAGAAGTGGGGTTCACGAAATGATTTAATCTAAATTAAATTAAACCTTTATTTCAGAGTAACTAATGTAAAAATGATATTCGGGTAATTATGTAAAGTATACATAAGCAATAAGCATTCAAAGAGTAAAACTCGAAGCAAATGAGTGGAGAAAGATGACTTAGTTGAATCTGTGCAACCTAGGTGTGATCAGGACTATCTAAGAGTTGGATCTAGCTAGAAACAATGTCACAAATGCTTGATGAGGGTTGGAGAACTCAAGACTATGTTGGAAAAAAGTGCTGCAGAGGAAATGAGCACTCTAGGTGATAATGATTGATTTGGGTGCACTGTGCCTTAGATGCACGAAATCTAGTATTTTCTAAGTCGAAGGTCTTCACTTTGTTGCTCGCTCCTTATTGGTTTGGTTTCACTATTAGGTCATTGGTCGTGCACGTATCCCAAGCAAGACAAACAACTAGCGGCACATGCCCATAAACCACATTAAATCTAATAAAAAATATGTAGAATGGGGAGCTAGACTAACTTCGGCGAGTCACCCAAAGAGTGAACTTACGACCAGAGCGTTGCACTACATCTTAGAATCCGAGTAGTTCTCTCTCTGTGTGTGTATATGTGCCTTAGGTTTCCCTTGTGCAAGTTACACGATGATAACAGGCTAGATCTAGATTTGTCTTGAGTATGCAAAATGTGTGTAATGGAATAGAATGAACTCCCCTCCTATGCAGTGTATGCAAATCAATGCATCCCTTATCTCTTGTATGAAAGTGCTAGATGTATGCTTTATAGTGCTCTTGTGCCTTTGTGCAAGCTTAGGTGGTGATAGATAATGCTTATAGTGTTTGGCCCCTTATTTGAGAGAAGTAACTAAGTATATATATGATTCCCTTGTTTGAATTTCATAATTGACAACTGAAAGGCCAACCCAAAGTGTTAAAATGTGACCAAGAAGTGAAAAGGACCCAAAAGGGTAAGAAGAAAAAAAGAGGGACATGGGTGCCTAGGAGGGACAGGAGTGCCTAGGCACTTCTATCCTAACTAGGCGCTAGTGTTCGAGGCCATCAAAAGATAGATCAGTTAAGTGTCGACGAGCTCTAATATGTGTAAATCCAGTAAAGTGCAAGAGATAAAGGAACCGAAAGGCCAAAATGAGTTTCCAACCACTAATTTTCTTACTTATAAATCATGTATATATTAGTATGGTTTAGGACCTATAAATGTACCTAAGTGCATATATTTTGTGTCTACATGTACTCGTAATATCTGAAATCGATTGTGTATCATTTCGTGTAAGACCCCATCTTGATTTGGTTCAATTTTTTCCAACCCTTAAGCCTTGTTGTTGTACATAGGTGTTACAAATCTTCACGCTCCTCTACATTCTCAACATATGGGTGCTTTTTTTGATCCATCGGTAGTATCACATGTTGTGCCTCATTTACGAAGCTTACACATCTCTTTTTAAAATGTAAATTAGCATTATTCACGTAGCACCATGGTCTTTCAAGGAGTGTAGGGAAGTTATCTACTTCAGCAAGATTTGTTACTTAAAATTCACCAAAGAATTTAACACCCATAATATTAATGACTACGTGTTTCAACACTCCTATTGATACGCCGCACGTATTGTTTTCCATAAAGAAAACATGTGGTGAGGATATAGCCTGAGCACCCCATCTTGTTCCAAGAATCCGTTGTAAGAATATTTACTTTGGTTCCCATGTCTACTCGTACATCGTTAGTATTACATCAATCAATACAAGCATCATCTAAAATATCCACGTCATTTTCTTCCTTTCCAAACAAGTTAAATTCTTTTTTTTCAATTGCTCGAGTTGCTTTCCATCAACATACCACGTATCGATGAGATAACCATTAGATGAGTAAAAAGGCTTACTCCTTTGGTGCATAACATCCTATATACTTTATAAAACTCAATCCTTTCCACATTTTCTAAGTTAGGCATTCTTTATTCATCATTCTCGGTGTTTGCTTCTTCCCTTAGGAACTCAAGTTTACCTTGCATCTCACAAACTAGTTATTTTGTCTCTCTAAGGATTTTTTTGTTATTGCACTTTTAGATATGGGTTTCCAAATTTAGGGCTCTCTCATTGAACATTTTATTTTTGTATTTTTAAGGCGCACACTCGTCTGCAACCCCTCTAGTCATCGATTGAATCCTCGGTCCCTAATTTACCTTAGGTGTGTATACTTTGTCCATGGTTGACATTATGTTGCATACTATCTTGATCATTTTCATCCCCTTCTTTCTTTTTTTCCTCCATATTCGTGTAGAGAGTAAGTATAATTATCTATCTTATGCTCCTTTTCTATAATAGCTACATATGGGCAACTTAGGACAATCTTGTTGGTAATGATCTTGCGAACCACACTTATAGGAAATCCATGGTGGGAAAATCCTAAGCTAGTAATGTCACATGATGAAAGGTGGAATAGTAAATGTGTGGTGAGTGTAAGGTCCATTTGATTTGTAAACCCTCGGCAGTCGAGTATGGATCGAAGAACTAAAGTGTGTCATTGGGTAGTGAGTGCAACACGTAGAAGACAATGTAGTATATGTAAGGATAAAAACCGACCATATGATGAGTGGTATATGTAAGGATGTAATGTGTAGAATGTGTAGATATGTTATGTGTAAAATGCAAATGCAATATGTGTAGGATGTGTAAAGTGTAATGTAGAAAGTGACATGTAATGTATGTAGATAAAATAGGAATGTAATGCTAGACTCCTATATGATGAAGACTAGTAGAATATGTGTGAAAATATGCGGTGTAGTATGTATGGTATGTAGATGTATGCAACTATCATGATGTATGAGGTGAAGAGACGCAAATGACCAAATGTTGTAGAATGTATAACACATAATGTGTGATGAAGTGTAATGTGTAATGCATGTAGTGTGTGGGTTTCAGTGTAGTAATAATCCCTCAACACTCAAGTGTGAACCAAAGCACAAGAGTGTGTCATCGGGTAATGACGCTACAATATATGATGAGTATGCCAAATGTGAGGATATGAATGTAAAATATGATGAGTTTGAGTTTGTTAATACTATATGGGGGAAGGTAGAGTGTCATGCCCCTAAGTGTGTGTGGCCAAAAATCAAGTAAAGTCGTCGAGAAGATCGTCATCCTCAGGGTCAAATTCATATGAATAAGCATTCGTAACCTGATAAGTAATAGTGTCTGGTTTATCATGTGATGCTCCATTGAGGCGTAAGTTATACATGCCCATAGCATACTCCTCATCGGTGAATGGAGGAAGTGATCAGCCGTGTGCATACCAACGAGTGAGATTTTGAGAATAGCCAAGAAAAGAACTATTACAAATAAAAACATGACCGAAGGGCATAGGAAATGAAATGTCTGTAGGACTAGGATCTAATTTGCCTCCAATATAAGTAAGCCAAGATTCCCCTAGCGTGAGTGGAGAAGAACAAGGGGTTCGTGATAAGTATACCATAATATGAAACACACACAAACCATAAGCAACAACAATAATAATGAAGCCATTATAGGGGTGAGGGTGATGAGTAGAAGGGCGAAGATCTTCAAAATTGAAACCAAGATGAGCTAGACCATCGTGCGAACAAATAGTGACATCACATGTAGGATCAAATGGAATGTGTTCCCAATATGAATTATTCATGAAAGTGTGCAAGTGAAAAGTGGGTGTGCTAAGATAGGTAAGGCAGGTGAATGTGAATGTGATAGAGCACCCTTCATAGACGGGACAGGCCCTTGATAAGAAATCATAGTAGTAGTAGTAATAGGTGGCATAGAAGAAATTTCATCTATCATATAAATGGTATTGTCAAATGGTGGTAAGTGAGGAGTTCGACCATAGGTGGGATCATTAGTATTAATAGTATGTGGAATAGGAAGAACATGATCACGAGTGAGAATGGGTCATGTTCACAAGGAAATTATGTTCAATGTTGTCATGAAGGAATTTAACACAATGATGTACTGAGAGAGGCAATGACTTGCATAACATGAAACCATGGTCCGCCGAGTAGACAATTATAAGAAACTAGGAAATAAATGAAAAAGAAGAAAGTGTGGATAGTTTTTGGGCCAACAATAATAGGCAATTTAATTTGACCAAGACATAGGTGGGCGAGAACCATCATAAGCATGTATTGAAATACTAGATGGGCTAACGTCATGAGCAGAGAGACCCAAAACTTCTAGGAATGACATACGACACAAGTTGAGCTCAGATTTGTTATCCATTAGGGTGTGTTTGATACTGCATTTTGAATTCGACACATGATATGCAACCGTGAGTCACTATCAAAAGTATCAAGCTCATCCTCGGGAATAGATGGGAAAGTAATATGGTGAGATAATGTATCGAAAATTTATTATAGACTATGTCGGGATGGGTGTTCTCGGGTATTGGAGTAGTGAGTAAATTATTAATGATTTTAGCTCACAATTTAGGATGGAGAAGCAAAAAGTCATGAATGGAGATAGCCATGATGACGAAACCCTAAGAAGAATGAGGATCCTAGAAGTATGTAGGTCGAGTCGAGTTCACCAAAATGATTAACTAAAATTGACTAAACTAATGTAGTAAAGTATAATTAATCTAATCTAGGACATATAAACGTAGAAAATAAGTGTACTAAGACAATATGCAAATGAGATAAATAAATAAACTAATGAAATTAAAAACCCTAATTTACAAGTATGGAAAGGAAAGAATTCATCTAAAATGATAACTATCGGAATGTGTTTCCGTGATGTATACAAAATCATAAAGGAGGAACAATTGTGCATGGGTGCCGAAAAGGACAGATCTAGATGTCATGCCTAGACTGGGGCACTTGGAAGAGGATTGGGCGCCCACGGGTGCTTTGGTAAGGAATCTGGGTGCCCTGGTCTATGAAAAATGTTTGGCCCCAATCGGTGCTCACGAGGTCGAAAGGTCATCTGAAACCCTAACCTCTATCGCATTAATTTTTTTCTTGTGTTGAATGCTCCAAATATTCCAAGAGGAAGAAATAACCTGCAAAAGGCCAAAAGGAAGTATCAAAACCCTAAAAAAAGAAAGATGTAGAATGAATGGGTTAGACTTACCTCAGTTTCCACAACAGTGGGCTTACTTACTAAGTGTTGCACTACATTCCGGATCCGGATGTAGTTATGGTGTGTGTGTGCATGTCGTGCCCTAGGTGCTCTTACGTCAGTCGCACTTTGTGAAGTAGCGAGCAATAGCTAAATGTAGACAATGTAATAGAATGTGTGCATGAAATAGAATAGAATCCCTCCCCTTATGAAGTGTGATGCATATTTCCTAGCTTGTACCTTGATGATGGAGCTATGTGGATACCAATGCAATAGATGGATGCAACTCTAGATGGAGTGATAGTAGTGTATGGTGTTAGGTCCCTCATTATGGTCTCATAACTTTATATTTATAGGGTTCTCTTGCTCTAATTTCATAACTAACCCTAAAAAGGCCGACCACGAGAAAGATAAAGATGGAAAATGGCTAGAAGAGGCCCAAAAATTGGTGGGAAAGTGCTAGAAGGATCGGGGGGCCTAGGTGGGGACGAGGCACCCATGAGTGCCCTAGTATTAAATCTGGGTGCCCAGTGAGGCTAAAATAATGTGGGATGTCCGGAAATGGTTGGGCATATGGGTGCAATAGGTCACAAATTACGAAATAAAATAAACAAAATGGCCAAAGGACGGGGGTTAATTATTACTTTCTTTACTCAAGAACCTTCTAAATAGTAGTATGAGACCAAGATAAATAAAATGTCTAAAATGCATGATTTTGTGACTATATTTTTCCTCACTTTATGTTGGTGAGAAGAAAGCTCGGTAACGTAATGTACATAGAGATGTGTACTTGATGTCCCTAAAAGTGTAGTAGAAGCGTCTTGAAGGACTAGACAAAAGCGTAGAATGACAAAAAGATGGAGAAGCGTGGAAACTATAGATGAAAAACGCACAAAGAAAAAGTGATGAGAGTGAACCTAGTGTGAAACGCGTGTGTGTAATTTCCGTATAATGTAGTGTACCTATATAAAAGTGTGATGTGTGTGCTATAGTGTGCTACTGCACAGTGTTGTTGTCGTCGTCATTGTTGTTGCCACTGATTTGATTTGCTTGTTTCTCATACGACCGGACTGCAAGGAAAAAATGATCAATTAGTCAAATATTTATGTATGTAAGGGTAAAAATTCTATGTAAAAGACGAATGTGTATGTAAATGTAAAGTACAAAAATGTAAATGGAAAAGTAAAAGTAAATGTAAATGTAAATGAAACATGTGCACTTTGATCCATGTCGAAAAGGAGAGTGTAGAAGGATATCTGTCCTCTACAATTTTTAAGGTGATCTCACGCCATAGGCATAAGAAGTATAGGGGAAATGTTATGTGTCCTCCAAGTGTAACTACTTCCCTAAATGTGTGTAGAGATTTTCGTATTGTCCTAGTTTTTGGGCAATCGATGCCAGCGGCCAAAGTAGTGTAGAGAGGCACACCCACTTGTAACCTCCAAGCCTGTAACTTCTTCCTAGAAATGCTAAGGACACCATGTCCTATAAAAGCCATTGTGTATGGGGTTCATAGACTGGTTTAAACCCACTCGCTAAATATAACCGAACCGAACAAAGTATATAATCTCTTTATTAGTATGTAAACCCCAAAACGATGCCCCCCTCTTTGGGGTGCATGCGGCGTCGTTGATATGAGACATGCGGTTGCAAAAGAGGGCTAACTACATGTACATTGAAAAGTTCTTGGTAGAAACCAAGGCACGCACAAAACAAGAAGGCTAGCCAAAGATAAATGAAAACACACATGCATGAAGAAAACAATGTATAAACTACAAAAAAAGTGTAAAAGTTACCAAGAAATGTATTGTAAACACGCAAGAAGACAAGTACACTACACAAAGTAGGCTACAAACATGGGACATCACTCACGATGTCGCAAGACATGTAAGGCCATCATGGCCACGAAATGATAATGAATAATTGCACACTAAACATAGGGCAAGGCCCACAAAACAATAAGCAAACAAGAGCGGATAATGTAACAAAACAAGTATGGAAACCAATATCCTTGCATAACAAATGTTACACATGAAGCATCCGTTAGCATGTTAGAAAGATAACTAGTGTGTCAAAATCTTGTAGAAGCAAGTAATGTAAAGTGTTAAGTACAAAATGAAACAATAACACTTGGAAGATACGAATGTGGATGCCCCGATGACCAATGTAGGAAGGGTAGAAGGCAAGCATATGTGTTGTGTGTAAGAGACTTGTATCTGCGATCACAACTAGAAGAAGGCATGAATGTGCATGTGTTATGATATAGATAAATGAAATACAATTAATCAAACTAGCATGTGTAATAAAGTGACCACGAACAAACAAAAGTAAGCAAGAGTATAAACAACCATAGTATGCAGTATGTTGTGGATAGATGGAATGGAATGTAATATGGAGTGATAAGAGTCATGTGCCCCTTGAGTGGATGGAAATGTATGTAGTGATGTTCATTTGTTTTCCCCCTCAACCATCAAGAATGAATTGTAAACAAGAGTGCGTCATCGAGAAATGGTCGAGTAATGTGTGTTGTGTCTAGTGCAATGTGAGGAATGTGCATATGTAGTGATGAGATGTGACCTATCGACAATGTGTACGTGAACACTATATCCATAGCGTTTATCACGATGAGATGAAATTTGGAGTGATGATTTAACCTAAGTGTATATCACTATAAGATGTAAGGAGGGTGTGGTAATGTAACCTAAGGTGTATACCACTACAAGATGATAGAAGAGGTGACGATTTAGCCTAAAGCGTATGTCACTACAAGATGAATAGTAGGGAGTGGTGATGTAACCTAAGGTGTATACCACTACAAGATGATAGAATAGGTGACAATTTAGCCTAAAGCGTATGCCACTAAGCTAGTAATGTCACATGATGAAAGGTGGAATAGTAAATGTGTGGTGAGTGTAGGGTCCATTTGATTTATAAACCCTTGGCATTCGAGTATGGACCGAAGAACTAAAGTGTGTCATTGGGTAGTGAGTGCAACATGTAGAAGATAATGTAGTATATGTAAGGATAAAAGCCAACCATATGATGAGTGGTATATGTAAGGATGTAATGTGTAGAATGTGTAAATATGCTATGTGTAAAATGCAAATGCAATATGTGTAGGATGTGTAAAGTGTAATGTAGATAGTGACATGTAATGTATGTAGATAAAATGGGAATGTAATGTTATACTCCTATATGATGAAGACTAGTATAATATGTGTGAAAATACATGGCGTAGTATGTATGGTATGTAGATGTATGCAACTATCATGATGTATGAGGTGAAGAGATGCAAATGACCAAATGTTGTAGAATGTATAACACGTAATGTGTGATGAAGTGTAATGTGTAATGCCTACAGTGTGTTGGGTTCAGTGTAGTAATAATCCCTTAACAGTCAAGTGTGAACCGAAGCACAAGAGTGTGTCATCGGGCAATGACACTAGATTATATTATGAGTATGCCAAATGTGAGGATATGAATGTAAAAATATGATGAGTGTGAGTATGCTAAGACTAGAGAGGGGGGGAAGGTGGAGTGTCATGCCCCCAAGTGTGTGTGGACAAAAATCATGTAAATTCCTCAAGAAGATTGTCATCCTCAGGGTCAAAATCATATAGATAAACATTGGTAACTTAGTAAGCAATAATGTCTGGTTGATCATGCAATGAGCCATTAAGGCGTAAGTTGTACATTCCCATAACATACTCCTCATCGGTGAATGGAGGGAGTGAGCAATCGTGTGCATACCAACGAGTGAGATTTTGAGAATAGCCAAGAAAAGAACTACTATAAATAAATACACAATCGAAGGGTATATGGAATGAAATGTCTATATGACTAGGATCTAATGTGCCTCCAATATAAGTAAGCCAAGATTCCCCTAGTGCGAGTGGAGAAAAATGGGGGTTCATGATAAGTAGACCATAAGATGAAACATGTGCAAACCATAAGCAATAGTATAATAATAAAGCCATAGTAGAGGCGAGGTTATGAGTAAAGGGCGAAGATCTTCAAAAGTGAAACAAAGACGAGCTAGACCGTCATGAGAACAAATAGTGACATCGCATGTAGGATCAAAAGGAATGTATTCCCGGTATGAATTATTCATGAAAAGTGTGCAAGTGAAAAGTGGGCGTGCTAAGATAGGTGAGGCAGGTGAATGTGAATGTGATAGAGTGTCGTCCATAGGCAGGGACATGCCCCGATAAGAAATCATAGAAGTAATAGTAGCGGGTGGCATAGAAGAAATTGCATCTATCACACAAATGGTATTGTCAAGTGGTGGTAAGTGAGGTAGTTTGGCCATAGGTTGGGGATCATTGGTAGTATTAGTATGTGGAATAGGAAGACTAGTATTAGGAGCATGATCACAGTGTGCAAAATGGGTCACGGTCACGAGGATAGTATGTTCAATGTCATCATGAAGGAATTTAACACAATGATGTATAGTAGATGCAACGACTTGCATAGCATGAAGCCATGGTCTGCCGAGAAGACAACTATAAGAAACCGAGAAATCAATGACAAAGAAGACAATGTGGATAGTTTTGGGCCAACAATAATAGGCAATGTAATGTGACCAAGACATGGGTGGACAGAACCATCATAAACATGCAATGAAATACTAGATGGGCTAACGTCATGAGCGGAGAGACCCAAAACTTCTAGGAATGACATAGGACACAAGTTGGGATTCAAGTCATTATCCATTAGGGTGTGTTTGATACATACATTTTGAATTTGACACATGATATGCAACAATGGGTCATTGTCAAAAGTAGTGAAGCTCGGCCAAGTAAGGAATATCTTGAGAGAATGCATCTGCAAAAGTATTATAGACTATGTCGGGATGGGTGTTGTTAGGAATTGGAGTAGTGAGTAAAAGATTAATGATTTTAGCTTACAATTTAAGATGGAGAAGCAAAAAGTCATGAATGGAGATAGCCATGATGACGAAACCCTAAGAAGAATGAGGATCCTAGAAGTATGTAGGTCAGTTTCGGGTTCACCAAAATGATTAACTTAAATTGACTAAACTAATGTACTAAATTATAGTTAATCTAATCCATGAGGACATATAAACGCATCAAATAAGTGTACTAAGACAACATGTAAATGAGATAAGTAAATAAACTAATGAAATTAAAAACCCTAATGTGCAAGTAGGGAAACGAAAGATACCCGCTAATAATTGATGGTATCGGTTGTGTAGCAGTGATGTACAAAAAAATTAGAAAGTAGGAACAAGTATGCAAGGGTGTCAAAAGGACATATTTGGATATTGTGCCTAGATTGGGGTTCCTCGAATAGAAGCTGTAGTGCGCACATGATGTGAAATAGATAGATTGGCTAATCTAAATGAGCATCAATTACATTAAACTCATAGAAAAATGGAGATACAAACAAAATTACAGAGGACAATATAATATTGCAGAAGATAAGCACAACAATGTTATTGATTAATAATATCTGGAGAAAATTACATGGAGTGAGAGTTTAGAATATATAGGAGAATGAACTCCTTAAAACAAGGATTCAACTCCAATCTTCAATCCCACAAATCTCTCTTATCTCTCCTAGAATCACTCCCACTATTCTCTCACATATCCCACCAATATCTCACTTAACAAACCCCTATTCTATGGTGAGATAAACTCACGTACACACATATATAATTCTAACCTATATTATTATCAATGAGTTGTATTATCATGACAACTCTATTAATAATAATATTACAAATATATATGAGTTGTAAATACAACTCATCATTCACACAAATTCTAATATCACTCAAACTTACTAATGTAATATAAGAATATTACATTTAACTATTACAAATAATAATGTGAGCACTAATCCATGGATAATTCCTAACATTCCCCCCTTAGTGCAAACATGGGTGAGTTTTGTCTAGTACTACGCATGTTCTACAATCCGATGGTTTTCAAAGTACCATACACTCCAATAGGTTTTCTAGTAGAACCATTAACCACTATGTATATGATTTTCTAAGAGATTCACAAACTCTTAAATTAGTTTTCTAGTGGACCACCAACCACTTTCATAGCGATACATGTTTCCCCACCCCCACCCTTACATTTAAGGGAAAATACAAGGAATATCGCTCATGTAGGAGGTCACTTATTACAAGATCGAACATGAATAAATCATTTGTTCTTATTATAATACAAAATGAAAATTAAACACAAAAAAATGCCACAAATTCATTGTATGGCCCCTTAAGCTTGCGGTTGGCGAGAGGTCGTTGATTAACCTCCTTCCTCCGTCGTGATGATGCTAATTCAACCTAATTTGTCTTTGAGACTCATTTTACAATTCTATTAGGTGTCGATTTTGACCGATAATGCACCCTTACAATAATAATCAACTTTATATTTAACATAAATAATAAAGCATATCAGATTTTATTGTTGGAAATTAGTCCATTTTTTTTTTGAGAAATATTATAAATGTCAGAATTGTTTCCATGATTTCTCTTAAAATACGAAATGGGTTTATGTACTTTTTAACAAAAGTTTCCCATAATACAAATAAACAAACCCAATTTTTTTTAGAAAATTCCAAATATAGGTTTTTGATAAAAACATGAATTACCAGTCATTTTATTTAAGATTAGAATCCCAAAAATGGCGACGGAAGCTTCAAAACTCTCAAATCTGCATTCAAGAGGTTGTGGTTTTGTCCTCGATCTCGATACCATATGATGAGAAATAAATAGATTGACTAATATAAATGAGCATCAGATACATTAAACTCATAGAAAAATGGAGATACAAACAAAATTACAGAAGACAATATAATATTGCAGAAGATAAGCACAACAATGTTATTGATTAATAATATCTGGAGCAAATTACATGGAGTGAGAGTTTAGAATATATAGGAGAATGAACTCCTTAAAACAAGGATTCAACTCCAATCTTCAATCCCACAAATCTCTCTTATCTCTCCTAGAATCACTCCCACTATTCTCTCACATATCCCACCAATATCTCACTTAACAAACCCCTATTCTATGGTGAGATAAACTCATGTACACACATATATAATTCTAACCTATATTATTATCAATGAGTTGTATTATCATGACAACTCTATTAATAATAATATTACAAATATATATGAGTTGTAAATACAACTCATCATTCACACAAATTCTAATATCACTCAAACTTACTAATGTAATATAAGAATATTACATTTAACTATTACAAATAATAATGTGAGCACTAATCCATGGATTATTCCTAACACCACGGCACTCTAGGAAGGAAATCGGGGTGCCCTGGTATGGGAAAAATGTCCGAACTCGGTGCTCATAGGGTCGGAAGGTGATCTAAAACTCTAATTACCCGTTGCATTAATTTTTTTGTACTTGCACCAAATGCTCCAAATATTCTAAGAGGAAGAAATAACCTCACAAAAAGCCAAAAGGAAGTATCAAAACCATAGAAAAAGAAATATGCAAAATGAATGGGTCAGGTGACCTCAACTCCACAACAATGGGCTTACTAACTAAGCGTTGCACTATATTTTAGACCCGATTACAGTTCTAGTGTGTGTGTGTGTGTGTGTGCATGTCGTTCCATAGGTGCTCTTGTGTAAGTCAAACTTTGTGAAGTAGCAAACAATAGCTAAATGTAGACCTTGTAATAAAATGTGTGCATTATATAGAGTAGAATCCCTCCCTCTATGAAGTGTGATGCATATTTCCTAGCTTGTGCCTTAATGATGGAACTATGTGGATGTCAATGCAATAAATGGAGTGATAGTAGTGCGTGGTGCTAAGTCCCTCATTATGGTCTCATAACTTTATATTTTTAGGGTTTTCTTGCTCTAATTTCATAATTAACCCTGAAAAGGCTGACCACGTGAAAGATAAATATGGAAAATGGCTAGAAGAGGCCCAAAAAGTGGCAGTAAAGTGCTAGAAGGATCGAGGCACTCTAATGTGGGACCAGGGTGCCCATGGGCACCCCAACACTAAATATGGGTGCCTTAGCCGAGACTAAAATAATGTGGGATGTCCTAGAAATGGTTGGGCATATGGGTGCAATAGGTCACAAATTACGAAATAAAATAAACAAGATGGCTAAAGGATGGGGGTTAATTAGTACTTTATTTACTCAAGATTCTTCTAAATTGTAGTATGAGACCATGATAAATAACATGTCTAAAATGCGTGATTTTTTTACTACGATTTTGATTTTTAGATTTTAGATCTTTGATCTTTGATGTTGGATTTTGGATGTTTAGGATTGTTGATGTTTACATTTTTGGATTTTGGATTTTGGATGTTTAGATTTTTGGATTTGGGATGGGTGATGGGGGATGGAAGTGGATGTAAGGTGGGAGGCGACTTTCTCCTATAAGTGCCAAAGCATGTTTGGGGTAGGATGATGAAAATTGGATAGGTTGGAAAAGATAAGGATAGGATGAGGATTGTTGGATTTTTATTAAAAGATAGGATTAGGATTGTTTAATGTTAGGTAGGAATTGGTTGATAGGAGTGAATGATAGTTTGGATGTGAGATGGGAGATAGATAGATAGAATGAGGATGTGGTATTGGATAAGATGGGGAATTGAAAGATCTTTAAGATATGCCCTCGAGTATAAGGAAGATGGACTGAGGGATAGATGTAGTGTGCTCTCAAGTGTAAATTGGGGTGGCTTTGTGTGGATGGATGGATGGTTTCGAGTTTCCCGGTGTAGGGTGCGTGGGTATGTAGCAGTCGGGTAACCACTTGAAAAGAGGAGAGGCCTAAGTGAGTAGATGAGAGAGGATGAGAGGATGAGAAGATTTGAGGATGTAGAGGATTAGGATTAGAGGATTAGAAGATAGGAGGATTAGAGGAATAGGAGATTAGAAGAATAGGAGAGAAGATTATAGGAATAGAAGAATAGAAGAGAGGATTAGAGGAATAGGAGATTAGAATATTAGGAGATATTGGATTTTGGATTTTGGATGCCCTAGTCAATGATGTATGACAAGGGTGAAGATTCGAGATTTTGGATGATGAGAATATATTAGATTTTGGAGAGATTGGATGCCCTAGTCAATGATGTATGACAAGGGTTTAAAGATATTAGAGGATAAGAAGATATTCGATTTTGGAGATATTGGATGCCCCAATCAATGATGTATGACAAGGGTGGAGTTTTAGGATTTTGGATAAGAGGATGTAGGATTTTAAGATGTTGGATTTAGAGATGAAGATGTTGGATTTTAGGATTGATTGGATATTTGGATTTGGAGGATTAGAAGATTGGGGATGTTTGGATGAGAGGATAAGGATTGATTTTGGATTGATTTGGATGAGAGGACAAGATTGGGATGATGATTGATGAAGTGATTATAGGAAGTCAATGGGGTGAGAATTTGAGATCTTAGGAAGGGGAAATTGTGAATGGGTTTGGTTAGGAGGTAATTGGTTGATTGAAGATTGAAGATTGGATATTTTTTGATTCAATCGTTGGATGGTTTTAAGGATGTTAGGATCAAAGTCCATGGCTGGATAAGATGTGCGGGTGATTAGATTTGGATTAGGATTGTGGATTAAGGATGGTGATAGGATTAGGATTGGGATCATGTGATTAAGGATGGATGATTATGATAATGTTTGATTAATTAAAATTTTAAGGTGATGGTATGGCTAAGGGTATTCACAAACAAACAACAAACATGCAACACACACCCTAACTAGTCAAGTGGGTTTGTAATCAAGCTATAGCCCACTTTTAATACCACACACTGACAATGGTGCCACAATTGGCTCTCCACCTATGTGTCAATGTGGGGTCGGCTAGCGAGTGATCTTGGGAGTACGGCCTCCTTGCACTATAGCTTAATATGTGGCCAAAAGGTTTCCTAGTTTAGGATACACGAGCTCACTAAGGGATTCCCAATATACCTTGTGGTACATGGGGCCCAAGCCCATGTTGCAAGGATGTTGTCTAAGGTCTGGGTTTTTGGGACGAGGAAGCCCCTCACTTCATGTCGCTCTTAAAACAACCAAATGCTTAGCCAATAACGATAGTTGTCCAAGAATTTGTATACCCCACCGGAACATGGGGTGTGTCTACGTGCGTGGAGATGAATCCCACGGTCACGAGATCCCTAGGACTATGGAAAGTGCATGGATATCATTTCCACATCATATTGCCCCTACAAAAGAAAAATGGTAAGGTTAGCCACTTTTGATCCTCAAGATCGTCCTAGGACGCAAGAGGAAAGCATACACGGTTTCACCTTCAAGATGAACAAACAACAAAGTAAAACATAAAAAAGGATGATAAATACAAGATAAAGTATGATGAAATGAAATTATAAAGATTAGTAGTTTGATGATTGGGTCTTCAAGAGGAGGCCTTATAAAACAAAGGTTAGTGGTTTGATGTTTAACCCCAAATGTCTTAGATTGATCATGCTACAAAACAAAGGGTTAGTAGTTTTAGATTGATTTTTAATCTTTGGTAAGCGTAGGAAATTGCACACAAAGTATTAGTAGTTTGGAACAAGAAAATATAACTCAATGTGTAGTTAAAATGACAATATTTAGGAAAATGAAAACCATGAATAAATTATCTTCCAAAATACTAAATTAACACTTTGAATGCATAGATCTTTTCAATACCTTTTCGGAAAAAATGGAGTCGTTTTGAGTTCGGGATCAAAAGTTATGGCTCTCGGAAGGTAGGAAAAAAAAAAAAGAAATGCGCCAAACTAGAAAAAATACACCAATTCAGGACATATGCGTCACTTTACAGGAAAAATGCATTATTACAGTACAAATGCAATGTTTACAAAGCAAATGTGTTGTTTTGTGTGCAAATGCGTTGTTATGTGTGCAAATGCACTGTCATGTGTGAAAATACATTGTTAGAGCTACAAATACGTTGTTGATAGGTCAAATGTGCTGATACGGGTGACTGTTATGAAAATTTGAAATTTTAGGATGCAAATCTCAACAAAAATTTCTGAAATTTTGACAGTTTGTTTTAAATGTAAAAGTTTATTAAAAACAACATTTTTTTGGGGGTAAGCCCCATAGTGGGTGCCAAAATGTAAGCAAAAAGAGGTGTTAGTATGCAAATGCAAACCAATAAATTAACCAAACTAATTCCTAAACTAACACTTCTAATTGCTACCTCAGATAGAGCAAGATGGAAAGGAAGGAGAATATAATACCTGCACTTACCTACAAGATTGCACAACTCCTCCTTTGATGTGGTGGATTTGCTCTTGGATTGCTTGATTGGATTAAATGAATGATGGATTGATAGATGGATGGATTAATTGGATGATTAAAGATAAAAATGGCAAATTTTGGTTATGGATTCTCAAGATGTTCTAAGTTTATTCTAAGCTAGCTCTCATGGAGGAGGAAAACACAATTCATAGTTTTGGGTGGAGCATTCAATAGCTAGGATTAAACCAAGTTGGATTGAGATCAAGGGTAGAGAGTGCATGTGAGGATTAGAGGATTCTAGAAATTTGAATTTAAAATTCATGGAGGGAAGAAGCTTCCATTGAATTAAAAATTCAATGGAAGGAGAAGGTTAGAGAGGCTTCTAGATTTAAAATCCTTTAGATTTAGAGGTGTGAGGATGTGATTAGATTAGGATTAGATTAGGTTGATTAATGATGATTAGGGGTGAGGTTACATGGAAAGGCTAGGTGTAGGGATGTGTAGAGTAGGTTGGTAGGTGGGTGTAGGAATATTAAATTCCTAAAATGATAAAATGAGATTAGAAAAGGGGATAATAATAATTAATCTTGTGATTAATTATTATATAGGATAAAATGGATAAAATAATGGATAATGGGATATTAAATGACAAAATAAATTAGAATAAAGGGATTAAATAAATGATGAAATTAATAATAATTAATCTTGTGATTAATTATTATATGGATTTAAATGATGTTGCGGGACAAATTAATCGTAATTAATCATGTCAAAATTTTAGATGTCTACACTCCCCTTCAAAGCATCTCTCATTCAATTATTTCCTTATTCCACATTTCTTCATATTATTTCCTTATTACCATTTGCTCATTTAAGGAATCCATCTGTAGTCAATTTGTCGCCCTCCTTTCCCTTCCTTTTTGCACTAACCATGTGGACGAGAACTTTAGCCATCCACGGGAAAGTTCTCGATCCCCAAATCTACCATGAGATTTTTAATTTCCAAGGGGTATTTCCTTAAGTATAATCCACGAGGCTCATAGAATAAGTTAAATTGTGCTTCGTTGGCACATGAGAGAGTTCATACTACATACTCGAGCACGTAGTTGTGAAGCATACCCTTCCACCAATAATCCATAATACACGTCCAAGTTGCATCATGATTCACAAGTCTTCTAATGCACTCAAGAGTCTAACGATACTTCCCTCTTGGATTGAATTTATTTCCTAAGCAAAACATTGTTAATCAAGCATAGATGTTCCCGAAGACATTGGTGAAGAAAGTCTCGTACAACTCGTCATACAAGCTCTTCTCTCCACCCAAGTTATTGGGGAAATTGGGATATAAATTCATATGATTTTGATGATTTAGTGCGAATTCTTATTCTATATTATCTTTCCAGAGCTCAATAGTCTCCCGTGCATGGGTCAAACCATCTTTCTTGTATTTCACTATCGTAGCTTAGTAGTGGTGGATCCCAAAAATGGAACCAGAATGTTGTGTGTCTAATCTTAATCATTAAAGTGTGTGGTACTTTTATTTATCTCGTGTGCACCACATTAGGGTAGAGAGCCTTAATGTGTTCATAGGAGGCATGAGAAATTATGAGCTCCCACCTCCTTTAGTAGATCAACGACAAAATACATTGAATTAAACACAACACATTCATGAACATGGATAGAAAGAGTAACTAGGTTACGTGCATAGAAACATGTAAGCAATTGACTCCATAAAATCTACTTCATATTTTATAAACAAAGTTCATACATTGAATTAATACTCCAAAAATATAACAATATAATAATAGTCTAACCTCTCCTTTACCATTACACATTCATGATCCAACCACTTATTACAAGGCCTCAGGGGTATTTATACTAATGGGGACTTGTCTATGACTAGTTTAACTAGTCTATAATTAGCCTTGAGTCACCAAAAAAGAGATCCTAACTATTACATAGGGTGGCATTTTAAGCCACATGTCTTCATCCCCTTGCCTCTTATCCTACATGAAAGTTATGTTGCTTTCTTTTCTTCGTTATATGCTTTAATTTCCTCTTGAAGTTTCCATATTTATTCATTCTACCTTTTTCTATATGTCGTTTGTTTTGTTTCTATACTTAGCTCATCTATTCTTGGTGAACCTGTCTTTCTCACCCCGAACTCTTGCTTTATCTCTTTGTTTTTTGTGCCTCAATTTAGCCTTATGATTTTCTAGACCTTTTGCTTGAATCCTTGTTGATATTTTTGTGTGTTGCTTTCCTCTTCTTCCCGAACATTTTGTGTGGTTTCTCTTCAATATTCTCGAGCTCAAATTTTCTCCCTTTTTACAAGATTCTTATGCACAACTCTCTAAAATTCTAGTACACTACCCTTCCAACATTTAGATGTTCCCCTCAAATAATGTAAGGAATAAAGACTGGGCCCCATATGGGACCTAGCCAATTCAAAGAACATGAAGAATTTTGGGGCCCAACAAAGATACATGTGGAACATTTTTAAGTATAAATGATAGGGCAAGTATGCATTTCCTTTTATCCCTTTAAACTAGTATTTAATATTGCATTTGCATACTATATTAAAGGAGGGCATATATGAACACCCAAAATTTAGTGAAATACTTACTTGAACAATGCTTTTGACTTGAACGTGAACATATAAGTTACTCTCATTCCAAATTAGACACTTATTAGCATGTTTGTCATGGTTTGTCACTTTCTTTTATGCTTGGTCATACACTCATCTTCACTCATCTCTCTTTCTCTCTCTCAACCTTATCATTTTGTCACGTGGATTTTTAGTCTTTCTAGTTAACTTCTACACCTATCTTCATTGTTAAGACACTACTAGGAGAGTAAGAAAATGTGAGTTTACTGATAAGGTTTGAGGTTTTGCTAGTATCTTGGCATGATTTTCACTCTTACCTAAGGGTCGACACTCATGGTGTTAGCTTCATCAAATTTTTATGGGTCCTGTTGAGTTGACGTTTGCATATAAATAAGTCCATAATTCAAACACGAGATCACCATTTATACAAAGTCTGTAAAGGCATTTGAGTACAAGCATTCACCTAGCAATAGGAGCATTTAGCCAATTTCTAATCTCAATATCTATTTGAACAAACACTTCTAAAGTTTCTAAAGTAATAATGATAGTATATGACCGACATTGTCTAGAAGGAGGCCCTAAGTGAAATTGACTTTAGACTTGTACTCTCATGATTTGGCATACATATCTATAGGAAGGAGAACTACATGGGTTTGATGCCTCTTAAAAGTAGTTTTATGTAGGAAAAACTCAACTATCGGGAGTGGTTGGGGTGAGTCCAACCCAAAATACTAACCTTATTTTATAGCTCATCTTTCATCAAAGCGTCTTTCTTGGGCTATGGAGGAAGAAAAGTCATTTTAATGATTTTTGTACATCATTTCAAACATTTGAATTAAAATTACAAAAAAGTAGGTGAAGGTGAACGGTTTTAGTAGTCCGGAAGGGTTTTGAGCTCATAGATATAGCTAGTAAAGTTTGATAGTGTTTATTTGCTACATGGGTTTGAGATTACCAATAGTATCGAAAGGACCATAAGTGTTATTTCTATTCTAAATAATGTTTGTTGTGTGATGTTGTGTCTTTTTGATCCCGTAGTTGTTTCCCAAATTCATAAACATATCATGGCGGGTAAGTATCTTATCCTTTCGAGTGTCTTGTTTATGTAAATTATTCTAGTGCTTATCAATTTCCTCTTTACAAATTCAAATCATTGCACTTTATTATGTTCATGTTTATTGCCTTAGTTTATTCTATTTTTAATATTCATTTCATGTTATAGGGTTTAAAATAATTAGAATAAAAATATGCACCACACTACGATTAATCTCAAGAGATTTATTAATGAACATTAGAAATGCTTTACCAACAAAAGAGGATGAGTGTCTTTTCATGTCAAGAGCATACTCCTTCCTATCTCTAAAAGAATAACAACCCTTTAGAATATTAACACATATGTATGTAACTAACAACTTAGAAACATTGCATTATAAAGAAATGTTAAAACTCACAAACATTCTAATTATAATAAGTAAATCAAAACAAAGCCAAAATAGGTCTTGCCTAACCTCAACGACACTTAATTGGAAACAACAAAGTTGTTGTGTAAAAGACACCAAATTATGTTGACATCCATTTGTGGGTGAAAATAGGGTTAGTTAGTGGAGCTCTTAGACACATTCACATTGTCTACTATCCTAGATCAAGACTATGTGATTGACCATTTATATGGTTGTTGGCTTTAAGAAATCCTATGTCCCTCATAGGATATCATAAACCCCACATATTTTCTAGTTCCTTTTGATATATAAGTGAATCATAAATAAATGTCACTCAAAATGGTATGGGTGTTAACATTACATAAATCATAAGACATGATACTATATAAGGAAAAAAATAAATATTGGAAATGCTAATTAAGCGGAGTCTCAATAGCTATATCGCTAATCAAATTACATATATCACTTGCATTTTATTTTGAATACTACACAAAAATGGAATGAATGCAATATTTTAATAATGTCCATGAGACCAAATAGTCTATGGGACCAAGAGCCGAAACAAATAGAGCCCACTCTAGCACAATATTTGGGCACAAAGGTTGCCCTATCAATCTTGTAAACTTTCCAACTCTTTTTTATGTTGAATCTTTTATTGTGCGTCTTGATTTAAAAAATTGGCTATATTTTCAATCCTTACCTCCTCAACAAGTTAGTTTATTTGTCATGGTGTCTTAATACTTGATGCAGATGTCACTATAGGCTACACACTCCATGATGTAATGTCATTCTATATCCACCTCCATTATACAACAAGCATATTCTCATTTCCCACTCCTCCTTGGGCACTATCCACATGTCACTCTCACATTATCCACCTACTAGTATCACACTGAAGATGATGTGAGCTGGTACTCAATTGGGCCATCAACATCTTCACCCTCCATTTGATTTCTGCTCATATGTAGGATTCTTCATCGTGTTCCCAAGCGGGATTAAACTCCTTAATTTAATGTGTTTTCTTACGCCTTAGTTGCTTTGTCCACATGGTTGTCCTAAATTTCTCTCTTACATACTTTTTGAAATCTTCTTTATTATGTGTATATTCTTGCATGCTAATGTCCAGATTGTTCATCCACTTGATTGTTTCATCCACTTGATTATTTCATCCACATATTCTTCCTTCTTCTCAACTCTTTTTCTATCACCATTTTGGTCCATCTCGATTCACCATATTTTGTGCCTTTTTTAATATCTTAATGTTCGATTCATTGTCTCTACTTCCATTGATAAGGTTCATGTTTCAACTAAAACAATCTCATTGGGGACTGAATTTTTAACTTAAAGGCTATATGTGATTAAATGTTTTTGGATTCTCTCTATTTGTATCCATTTTAAATTTGATATGTTGTTGCCCTAAACAACCACAAAGGATTGAGGACACTCAAATTTGGAAATTTACTCTTTGACACTATTGATTTTGACAATGCACTCTTGCTAAGACAGACACACTCTTTCTATACTCCCTTAGTATATCTTGAGGTCTCTTTTATAGCTTGCTTAGTCATACACAATGATATGTCAACAGATTCTCGAGATCTAAATGCATAAAATGCATAGATAAACTCCACTTGACAATGCAAACTTCATTTTCATGTTTCTCATCCATGTGCAAAATGTACGATTCGATTGGCTTGCGATATCCAATTTTGGCCAACTTGTATAGTTTTGAACTGACATATCCTCCATCTTTACTTTGAATTTCATATTCTTCTTTGGATCATTTAATTCCCCTAGGTTGGAATTTCCTTGATAATTTACCTTTGGAACCCTATACAAGCAATTTAAACTCACCTAATTTTAAAAACATGGAAATTATATGGCATTACATTGACATACTCTCTTGTAACACTCACAAAAGCACCCACTGCTCCCTAAATCTCACTAAAGCTCATGCATAATCATTAGGGCAACAATCACCATAGGTTTGAAACATCTTACTAGGTCAAAGGATCATATTACCTCATTCACAAGCACTCAAACATCCCCACTTCAAGTACAACAAGAGATAAATTCAATTCAAGCATTTTCAAGGAGTTTCCGATTTCCAAATTTAGTTACATTCATTCAAATATCACATGTTAGGTGGAGAACAACATGTGGTTTGAGGCCTCTTTGGAGTAGTGTTGATATTAATGGTGCAAGGATTACATTTCAACCCAATTAATGTTTGTTTTATAGGATTTGTCATCCATGGATAGTGTTTGAGACCTTAAAATTTTTAGAGGGCTTGAAGCATGAGCGACAACTAGGAATTGAAAGTGATAAAAAATTATAGGTAGGAAACAATCTCAGGGAAGTTACAAAGCCAAATTTATATTAGGTCCAAAATCATACATTAGGTGTAAAACCATACGAGACATTCTGAAAGATTTGTGCAGCAATCATGTATCGGGTCATTTTCCATCTATAGTTTGTAGGAACGAAGCACTCTCAGGTTTAGATCTCCCAATTCCAATACTTTGCACTCCCAAAACTTCCCATATTTATCTGTAATCAGCTAAGCACACTCATCCTCTCATGTTTTCAAGTTCATGTCATATATCGTGTACATTAGTTACAAGAATTAATGTGGTATTTCGATATTAAATCATTAATGATAGAAGTTAATTAATCAACATGACCTCTTGTATCTCTCCTTTACATAATTTTAGTTTATTTAAATCATTAAATATATTATAATCTGATAAGGGTGTATAGTTTAGTGAACCCAATGTGACACACGCCATGACCCTTTCCCCGATTATCACATTGTGGCCACATGCTCTATAACCATGCGATCTACTTTTTCATGGCTCTGTTTCTTACCTTCGGTACCTATTTTTGTGATATGGTGTTATGGCCACGGCCTATAAGTTTCGCCAAATTATATCCTTCTTTCATCACTTGATACCTTTGGTTTTACCCTCTCTCTACACATAGCTAAACATTAAACAACACAAAAACCATTGACATAGTTTCAATAATACAAAAACATCCATATATTTACAAAACTATAAAATCAAAACCTAAATACCTAGCTTACAAAGATTAACACTTCACATGATACATGTTGTTTGTCACTTTGGTTTGATAGATATCATATCTCTTTACTCTTTACACACATTTTTGTGGTATGTTGAGCTTGATACAAGACTTACACATAGTGTTACACACTGACAAGTTTTGGCTGATCCTTTGCCTATACTTTATATACATTTGGGGACATCTATTATACACTACACACAAGTGTTATTGTTTCATTATAGTTCCTTTCTACTTCCTCATTACACTTGATTACATATATTGTGTACATGTTATCTTTTGGCTAACAAGACCAACACACGTGTCTCATGAAACATTGACACCTCTTGCTTCACATATTTCTATCTATATTAGTTGTATTATTTCATCATATTCTCACACTTTGTTGTTTTCTATCCATGCTTGCTAGTTGTGTGTGTTACTGATTTTTATTTCACTGATTGTGGCCTCGAGTTCCTTGTTGGTCTTGTCTAATTGTCTTGTGACTTGTGGGTGTCCCATGTCTACCATGACTCTACACCTTTTATGTGAAATTGTTTGAATACTTTTGAATCTAACTTTACTTGTTGTTATATATCTACACTTGTTTTCTTATACATGAATTATTACTACTATTGTTATTGTTGCTTATTATTGTTCCATGGTTTCCACCATGCATACCCCCTTTGCAGGTTTTGGGATCCCATCATCCATGGCCACCACTATAGCCTTGATGCATTTTTATGTAAACTATAAAATTCATTAGACATGGTTACACATCTATTCTTTTTAGTCGCATGTTCAAATGTTTTATCACGCATGCCTAAGAAGATGGGACATTCATTCAGGTATATTTTACACCCACGATACACATAAACATACTTATAGGTCCATACATAGGTATATATAGGTTTCAGTGTACTAAAAACAACATCAAACATATAAATCTAGAAAACCATACACAAGTTCAAAAACATACATCTTGATTAGGAATGTATGGATGGTTTTGACCTCTTCACGCACATTTTCCCAGAGGAAGTTACAACAATTATACCTTCAGTACAATTTCTTGATATAGTTTCAAATCCATTTCACTTAGTTCATATTAGTTCTTCAGGGGCACGAAGTACTTCACTCATTTTTCACCATAACACTCGGTTTAGTTACATTTTCGGGGATCTTGGGGTATGAGCCTCCATTCTTAATCTAAATTTTAATACGTTACAATTCTTATTTAGTTTATATTCGGTTGTGAACACATCGGAAGGGCATGGGGGCACTCATTCTCTTTTATAATGTGTGTCCTTATTTACAAAATTGGGCCTGGATCCATTTGCATTGGTTTAGTTGGTGGGGTTGCGAAAGGTATCAAAGTGGCTAAGTCCTTTACATGTAGTCCTTTCTTTCCTCTTACATTCAAAAGGGAAGATATCGAGTTGTTGAATGACTTCGATACATGTTTTCTTCCTTCATGGGGTACTTCAGCATCTCTCTCTCTTTTGTTTATGTGTTGGGTTGCATACAACTAACAATCTAGTTTTTCCTTGGCATAAATAGGGACTAATCACCCCCAATCCCTCGAGAAGCTCAATAATTCAAATCTTTAAGTGCAAATAAAGAATGGGAACTTCTCCCTATGCAAAACAAACAAGTGTACTCCTTCCATGTTTTACATCTCTTTCACTTTATGCAAATGTAAATTTTACATATTACATTTTACATTTGAGTTAAATTTCAATTCTTTACTATGGACATTAACTAAACTATGTGATGAATGTTTCACCATTGAGCATGCCAACACCAACAAAACAATACTTTGTAAAATAAACTCTAAGTGAAGACAATGTGTGTCTACAGACGCGTGTATCTTTTTCTTGAAAACATGTAATTTTCATTTCATACTTAAAGGGGGACAAATGTAAACACTCAAATTTAGCAATTTAGCATTTGAAAGTATTGTTTTGACAATGCACTCTTACTAAGACACACACTCTTTTTATCCCCACTTAGTATACCCTAAGGTCTCTTGTCTATCTTGCTTAGTCATATACATTGATATGTTAACAAATTCTAAGAGTTAAATGCATAAAATCAATAGACAAACTCCACTCGAAAAGATGCAAAATTCATTTTTCATGGTTCTCATCCATGTACAAAAATGTCCAATTTGGTCACTTGTGATATCGATCTCGATCGACTTATACGGTTTTGAATTGACATATCCTCTATCTTTTCTTTTAATTTCATATTCCTTGTTAAATCATTTACTTCCCACAGGTTTGGCCTTTCCTCGATAATTTACCTTTGAAACCCTATATAAGCAAGTTAAAATCACCTCATTAAAAAAACCAGGAAATCATATGGCACTACTTTGACATGTTCTCTTGTAACACTCACAAAAGGCACTCAAGGCTCCCTAAATCTCCCCAAAGCTCATGCATAATCATTAGGGAAACAATCAATACAGGTATGAAGCATCCTACTAGATTAGGGGACCATCTTCCCTCGTTTACAAACACTCGACATCCCCACTTCAAGTATCAACAAGAGCTAAAATCCATTCACACATTATCAAGGAGTTTTCAATTGCTAAGTCGAGTTGTATTCATTTAGATATCACACACTAGGTGGAGAAGCGACATGTGTTTTTAAGCCTCTTGAGCCTTTGTATAGGATGGCTCTTGACCCAACTAATGTTTATTTTATAGGGTTTCCCACCCATGGCGGGGTTTGAGATCTTACTCAAAATGTTAAGAGGGCTTCACAACATAAGCAACAACTAGGACTTGACGATGAAAAATATTTCCGAGCAAGCGACAATCTAAGGAAGTTATAAAACTAGATTCATGGTAGGTCCAAAATCAGTATAGTAGGTGCAAAACCATATAGATAGTTTTGGAAGATTTGTATAGTCCCGCACTAGGTCATTTTCCAGCTAAAGTTCTTGGAATGAAGCACTCTCGAGGTTTAGATCTCCTAGTTCTAACACTTTGCATCCCAAAATTCCTAGATTGATATGAATCGACTAAGTGCACTCATCCTCTTGTGTTTTCAAGTTCATATCACATCACCTATATTAGTTGAAAAATTAATGTGTCCTTCTAATATTACATAATTAATAGCGGGAGTTAATTAATCAAAATAACCTCCTGTAGCCACCCTTTACAACCTTCTAGTGTATTTAACTTAATAAATCTATTGTAATCTAATAAGGGTGTAAAATAATGGACCATTAGATTGACAATTAAACCGAACAAGGTAATCTTAGTTTTCTAATACCACAACTTTGCACTCCTACACCTGTTTTGTAGTGAATATAAAAATTTTCACCCTCCTTGAATTATTTTTTCCATGTAGGCCTCCCAACTAATTTTGTTATGGAAATCAAACCCGAGATACTTGTATTCTTCCACTACCTCGATGAACTTCCATGGAAAAGGATGTTAATTTGGTTTTTTCTTAGTAGAGAAAATATCATGACTTTGGTTTTTCCAATGTTAACTTGCATAACAACCTCCTAATAAAATACCTCTAGCGCCCTCGGATGCTCTCCCAAGCTATCAAATGTTTTTGTGATTAGGATAGGGTCATCTACATATAAGAGTAATTGTATTACATAATTTGCTAGGTGAACACCACCTCCATCAAGTTTGTTTCAATTATCTAGTTTATCAATGTATAGCCCAAACAAAGTGGGGGATAGTGGACATCCTAACTTTACCTTGATGTTGCTTCCAAAGTATTATGACATTCCTTCATCCCATTCCGATTTTTGTTGTAATTGTCTCGTAATGTATATGAATTGTTTCTTTATACTCATCTAACACCCCAATGTCTTCCATTTTGCTTCAAAGTTTACCTTGCAAAACCATGTCAAATGTTTTTTTAAGTCAACAAAGCAACATAAAGCTTCCTCTCCTTTGGTATCCCATACATTTTTGATCAAGTGTCTAAGAGTGATGTAGTGGTCACTAGCGAGAATGCTTTGACACAGTAACTTGTCTGTACTTTTGTTGTTTTCCCTTCTTTTTCTGCTCAACAACTAATTATACACTCTGTCATGCTACCATATAGATTTCCTAGGAGGATATTGACCATAATAGTATGGTAGTTTGATGGATTATCGATATATCCACTTTTGTAGAGAGGAATAACGAAACCAGGTTTGTCTAATGTGTCAGAATCCCTATTGGATGATACTATTAAAAATGCTTTTGATGTGTACCATGAGGACTTTTGAACCCCATTTTAAATGTTATGCTTGCATCCCATCTATGTCTTGTGCTTTACCCCTATTATCCTCTTTATGCCTCAAGTGATATCCTTCGTGGAAAACGGCTTTGTGGTTGTGTTAATTATAAGGGGAATGTCTTTATCTCGATCATGCTCATAGAGTAAATTTGTGTGCTCTAACCATTGAGCATTTGCGATATTATTCTCTGTTTGTTTTCTCTTTTGTTGTTGCTCTCTCCAAAATCCCTTAGGATTGTGTCTACCAAGGAAATCATTTTTACCTTCTTGTGTACAAATACATTTATGTTTTTGACCAAATTAGCTTTTTATAGGACTTCTTATTTACTTTTTTCATCGCAAGATCTTTCAAGATTCTCTTTGTTGCCTTGCACTCTTTGTCATACCATGGGTTAGTTAGAAAACTACTTGTATTTCTACTTTTAGGCCTAGATATTTTTCATGTGCTTAGCGCCCTATGGATTAATGGGATCAACATATTGTTGTTCATTAGATGACTTTTCATGAAAGACGTGTTATACTCAACTTCTTAAAAGTTTTATTCAGGGGTTGTTTTGAAGAGTTCACAATTCTCACGATTTATGATGATTTTACATGAAGTGGTATTTTCTTTTGAGCGTGTTGGGTTTGTTATTCTTGTTATTTTTATGTGCATGTCAAACCTTGCATAAATTGGAATATGATATGATTTCATCTCTATAGGTTAGTCCCACTTCTAAGTCCATCAATCTAGAAATAGAGTGTTATGCACATAAAACATAGTCCACTACACTTTTCACACTATACATTTTGCATTTGACGTTGCCTAAATTTGGCCACATCTTCATGTATCATTGGTTATAACCATGTCATATAAACTACATATCCCAAATAACTATGCTCCATAGTGTGAAACACCCGCATTTCCATCTTTTGACGCCCTTTCCTGAGGCTAGTCTTTTTTTTCTTCTAACCATAATGGAATACTTTTCATTCCTACTTTAGTTTCTAAATTAAGGGTTTGGTTGTTTGTTATTCTCACATAGAAGTTCCTTTTTATCAAGAGTTCTCCCAAGGTGTCGACAATTAAAATGTCACTTTTTAGTGATGTATAAGGGTCATTATAGTCTACGTCCTTTTCTTATATATTTTGGAGCCTTTGGGAACAAAGTAACAAACAACAAGCCTAATTATTAACTCATCTTCTCTTTTTTAGCCATATGTATTGTTTATTTTGGTCTTCTTTCTCAACTTCTATAATTTTGTACCATTCCTCTTTGATAAGCACCATTACACCTCCATGCTCATTGCAATCTTAGTCCTCTCATTTCAAACTGAAATTTTACAAATATCCTTCAAAATTAAGGACTTTGTAACAGATTGTGACCATGAGTTTCAATAAGAATGATAATATCTCTTCCTTCTACTATAGGCCCTAACCCAAGACCTGTCCTTGAAGGGTCACATGTACACCCGAGCTTCCCACATTCAATTGCTCACGAGCCACTGAATCCTTATTTCTTGCATGTCATTTGATGGCTAAAGATACTAAGGATGTGGTCTTGAGCAAGGGTGAGTTAATTTTTTAAGTATGTACGAGAGAAAAAAATAAGATATTTTAGTATTAACGGGGTCCTATGAACATTTATTTTTATTTACAGAGACAAAATAAGAGTCTTTAGTACTAGCAAAAGTATGGTCCCATGAATCCCAATTAAACTATTAGAAGGACAAATTGGGAGGGAAAATTAAACATAAATGTGGAGTGTCGAAAAAAATCCCTACAAATTTTAAGCAATGATTATTTTTATGTGCCCAACTATTTTATGGGGTTGGAAATTCTCTCCTAAAATATAACTCCTTAGAAATTTTATAAATCAAAGGTGTGTGGTGCGGAGCCACGAGGATCGATTCACTAATCATATGCTTAAAGCGATTCTTTGGAGATGTTTTGGTTGTGATGGGATTTGATCACTCTACCACCCAGACCAATGCAACAATATATCTGAATCCACAGGCTCAAAATATTTGCCTCACTCTCTTTCAAAAACAAAGTGTCGACGCTCACAAAACCTGTTTCTTTAAGATTGTCACACACTGGGATTGAACCTCAACAATCCCTAAATCCTCTATTTTTTGAAACATTCATCTTTGATTCTCCACAACCTTGATTTCCATGAAAGCTTCTGATACATTTTTTTATTCTTCTTATTTCACCTTTGTTTCTTAGGTGCTCGAATGTTCTGGTCCATTGAGGTATTTTTAAGGGGGGAAATGAATTACTTATACCTTGAAACTAGATTTGACACTGGCCTAGCTCCAACATTCTGAAAAACTCTTGGCTCTCGTCTTCTCCCTTGACTTCTGACCCTCGACTTTGGACTCTTGAATTCGACCCCAGACTCCCACTCTCGTCTCTGATTATGTTGCTCAAGCTTGCTCTATTTTACGAGGATTTATGTGGCTCATATCTGCTTGCATCCGGGAAAGCTCTTAGTTTTTGACTTTACTCGATTCCATTTGGTCTCTTTTGTGTGGTCAAATGTTGGCAATGGAAAGAACACTGTGGGGGTTGAGGAGTCAAACAACTTGGGAAAAATTGCACTAGCAGACAAAAGTGGGAAATGGGTGTGGGTCAATGCAAAGCAATATTGAGGTATAATAAAATGCAGGCTTTCACACATTAAATGGGGACTTCAAAGAAGACACCAAGATCAAAAGATGAAAACTACTCCACTCAAACAAAGGTCAAAAACTCAAACCAAAAATGGAGCACACAAATGGGAGGCACATGACTATAAGAACAAAGGGGTGGAAGAATTCTACAACCCTATTTCCACTCCTCTTACTTGGTCATCTCGAGCTATATGTTCAAGAGTTGATGAATGTGAAAAGCATAATGGAACACATGAAATACGGGAGCAAGAGAAAAATTGCAAGATCTAGGAGATTGTAACAACAAACCAAACTCTTGTAGAAGACAACAAAGTTTTAAAGGAGCAAGTGGAAATGCTTCAAGAGGCCTTACAAATAGGAAAACATGAATGAAAAAAAATGAAAAATGATAATGAAAGGGTGAAAACAACTTGGCAAGACATGTTAGCATCGACAAAATCGGGTATGTGTGTAACAAACTTAAAAACAACGAAATAAGAACTCAGAAGGATCAAGGAACAAACTCTCAGGGATTTGTGGTTGAGGAATGTGCTAAAGATATAAACGCAAATGAAACCAAGTCATGGTCTCAAGTTGTTAAGGGACCATCGAATAAGGACAATGAGGTAGGTGCAAATTTGGGTAGAATGCAAGAAAGCGAACATAGAGAAAGGCATGAGAGGATAAAAAATCTAATTATCAAAGGGGTAAAAGAGTATGGCAAAAATGAAAACACATTTGTTTTGGCAAGTGACTTTTTAAGAGACAAACTACAATGGCAAGGGCCAATCATGCAAGCAAGGAGAATTGGAAAGGTAGATGAAGAAAGGGCTAGACCTATCAAAGTTGTCATGAGGAGATTAGAAGACAAGTCAACCTTTTGAGTAAGAAGGGACTCTTGAGGGGGTAAAATTTCTTTTTAGATGATGATTTAACTTCAATACAATTGGAGGATAGAAGGAAAGAATTAACTAAAGTAAGAGCAGTAAGAGACGAAGGTAAAAGAGCATGGTTGTACAATGGAAAAGTTGTTATTAACAAGATAATGTCACAATATTCTTCGCAAATGGATGACAATATGAGAACAATGAAATTGATGTCAATGAGGAATGAGTTAGGCCAATCGTGGATGCAAAGTTGTGAGAACCATGCTTCGAGCTCTCAACACCAAATTAAATAGGAATCGGGGCCCTCCTAGGTATTGTTAAAAATTACATGTTGGAATTGTAGAGGTTACCCTTAGAGAAGGGGACCTGGGTTAGGGCCATGTAGCAGAAGGGAGAGACGTAATTTGTCTCATGGAAACTCATGATTATAAGACTCCTTCTTTTGAAGGTTATAGGAAGTTTGTAGTCTGGAATGAGGTAGCTAGCAATGGGAAAGGTTTTGGAGGTATAATGGTTTTAGTTAGAGAAGTGGAGGGTAGAAAGATTCAACAGGTAAGAGAGGACACAAACAAGTAGTTCATTTGGTTTAGAATATCAAAAATCGAAGTAACATTAGAATAACAACTTGTTACTTTACACCTCAGGTCTCAAAAACATACAAAAAAGGTGGGCTAGATGGGAAAGATCCTTATGCAACCCTAAAGAAAGATATTTCAGAGTTTTCACAACAAGGGGAAGTTCTTCTTTTAGGTGATTTCAATGCGAGGACTACAAATGAGCAAGCTAACACTTGGAGTAGTAAGGAGAACCATAATCCGCTATGGCTCATGGAAGAAGATAATCAACAATGGGAAAGATGGTCGGAAGACAACAGGACATTAATCATTTTGGTAAAGAATTATTAATCTTGAGAATGTTTGATTTGATTATTTGCAATGGTATGGAAAGATGGCATAAATTTAGAAATTTTACTTGTAAAACTTACAATGGGGCAAGTGTTGTTGATTATGCAATTTGCTCACAAAGTTTAATCGATAGGATAAAAGAAGTGGAGATTGATGATTCTATCAGGGACCTAAAGTTAGATCATAATCTAATTTCCATAGTGGTAGATTGGTCGAGCAAGAATCAGCTCACAAGGAAAGAACAATCTCAACATCTTCCGGAAAAAGGAAGGATTCTTGTAACACAAGAAAATTGTGATATCTTCAAAGTGGCATTGAGTCGCTTAATGCAAGAGGGAAAGCAAGATCACAAGGCCTTAAAAGCTATGAGTTAACAAACATAATTAAGAAGGCCCTTACAAGTTGTAAAAGAACAAAAAATAAGAAGAAGCAAACAAATTGTTTTCCGGTAAATAGATGGTTTGATGAGGATTGTAAAGCGGCAAGGAGAGCTATTAAAGAAACATGCAAAGAGAAGTTGAACACAAAGTTGTACAAAAAATCATAAAGAAAAAAAGATGAGTTCATGACCATAAGGAGGGAAGAGCTTATACACTTAGGGAAACATAACCCAAAAGCATTTTGGAAGGAGCTTCAATCAAAGAAAAACATACAAGATGACAACAATATCACAACTAATCAGTGGTTTGAGTTTGCAAAACAACTTTATGAGTAAGATCCATGAAGTTGAAGGCCCCCTTTGGTCAACATGACAAATAAGATTTTTATTGTGCAAGAAGTTGAAGAGGGTATTATGAAATTGGAGGTTGGAAAAGCCAAAGATTTGGATGAGTTTCAGGTAGAATATTTAAAATGGGGGATGAATTTCTTGCTCCTCACATTGTCAACATATTCAACAGGGTTTTCTGGAGATTCAAATACTAGTCTTATGATACCTCTTTTTAAGAGTGGAGATATAAAAATCCCTCTAATTATAGAACCATCTTGATCAACCCTTTGTTTACAAAGTTGTTTACTTGCATGGTGGAATGCAAAATTAACAAGTGGGCAGAATAAAAAGATAAGAGAACAAAAGGGAAAGCAGGGTTCAAACCTAAGTATTCAACAATAGATCATGGTATCACTTTAAGACACATTATTGAAAAAGTTTGGAATGATAAAGAGGAAGCTTACTGCTATTTTGTTGACTTCAAGAAGGATTTTGACACAGTTCCTAGGAACAAGTTATGAGATATAATGAAGGAGCTTGGTATTCTAGTGCATCATAGAGCAACTATTCATAGACTTTATAAAAAGGTACGAGTCAAAATTAGAACTCAAACTGGTATCTCAAAAAATTTCAGGAGTGATATTGGGGTTAAACAAGGATGCCCATTATCACCTACTTTATTTGGCCTATATATTGACAAACTTGAGGAATGGTTAAATATGTAGAGTGAAGATGGTGTTTGCCTAGGAGAGTATGTTGTAAGACTTCTCTTTTATGTTGATGATCTTATCTTGATTGTTAGGTCCACTCAAGGCCTTCAAAAGCATTTATGTGTGTTTGAGAACTTTTGCAAAGAAGTGGGGATGCAAGTCAACACCAATAAGACCAAGATTATGATCTTCTCCAATAGAAAGAAAAGAACTCAATATGATTTCTATTTCGATGGAAACATTTTAGAGGAAGTAACAAAGTATAAATATCTTGGGTTTGACTTTAATAACAAACTCAGTTGGGAGATTTGTAGCAAAAAGATAACTTTAGGGGGTGGAGAGCTTTTTATGCTTTCCAAAACAAATGCAGAGAGGTAGAATTATGGGATTGGAAAACTATGCAGACTTTGTTTGGGCTCTTAGTAACACCAGTGGTGCTTTACTGGACGGATGTGAGATTTGGGAAGGTGGAAACAATTTGAGAGGATTCAAAAATCATGATTACTAGCAAGTTCAAATTAAAGATTTTGGTCCCATATGAGATTCTTCTAGCTGAAACGAGGTTGTACCTCTAGAAGATATTGCTATGGTTCACCTCATAACATATTTAAAAAGGATCAAGCAAATGAAAGGTAGTAGATGGCCTAAGGTTGTCCTCAATAAGTTTTGGAGTAAAGAAAGAAGTCATGGATGAATGAAAAGAACAAATGGATTAAAAATGGAACATTTACTTGAATGCATGTCCTAATAATAGCTAAGAGATAAAAACTTTTGTTATAGATAAATTTTGCCAAGTTATGTGGGGAAAGCCATTAGGGAGAAAGAAGATGTATTATTTGGAGGAATTTAACTCTACATGTGATCATCAATAAAAAGGCTTTTATATGGGCTAATATGCTGCAGCGAAAGCAAAGATCTTCATAGCTCGATTGAGAACTAATTCACATCGTCTTCAGTGTGAAACAAGAAGATGGAAAAGACCTAAAGAGGCATGGGAAGAGAGAATCTGTCTTTTACACGTATGGTGTAGTGGAGTCAAAGAAACATTTCATGTTGGAGTGTAGTGCTTATAATGACATTAGGGTCTAGTTTCCTAACACAAAGTGGCTCTTGCATCCTTTCAACATATTTTCAATGAGAACATGGCTGAAAAAACAAGGGAACCGATTATCAAACTCACCAAGAGGAGATGTGAATGCCAGAAAGATCTTTAGGAAGATCTATTGTCCCATAGGTTGTGTTTGGTAGCCTCGTGGACGTTAAAATATCTTCTTTTTATTAGGTTTTAAGAGGAGCAATATTTTCATGTTGTAGGCATCTTTTTGCGAGAGGCATTTCCCCATATTTTTGTCATCCTTACCTCTGCTCGTTCCGCATCGTGGCCTATTCCGTGTGGGTGTGGTTTTTTTATTGATTGGTTTGTTTCACACACGTATTGTCTTATCCTTCCACTTGTCCGCCTTGAATGTGCTTTCTGCTCTTCGTCGCTTGTTCAGTCACGTAGATTAGGATATATTTACATGGGAATATATGAATGTAGATTATAATAATTTTTTGCGAGACGTGAGATCTTCGATGGCTATCATCAAATGTGTGCATTTTGTTAACTCTACTAATTCCTTCTTTTTCATTTCCTCTAATATTGATTTCACTGCGAAACACTCAATTAGTCTCCACATTTAATTATAGACGTATAATAAATATAGTTTTGTTGGTGTCATACCCTATCGAGATCTTGCATAAGCATCTCCAATGGCTTTCTCCGTCTCTTTGTAGGAGTGAGATTTAGCTATGCGAGCAACCTCACGAGACTTTTGATAAAATCTTTTCAACTTTAACTGCGTCAACACTCGATTGGGGTGTTTAAGGTACTTTTCAACATGGAGGAAGGTTGTTTTTAGTGTGAGATACTACATGCGAAGCAGGGCGGTATGAAGGAGTTACTCATCTTGGCGTCATCCTTGTTTTGAGTTTCCAAGCACCTTGGCTTCTTTATGCATCCTCTCGCCTTTCCGCCTTTTCCTAACACCTCACATCGAAATTCACAACTATAAACAACAAAGAGAAGATGCATGTAACATTACTCAAAGTGCATGAATGTTTTTCCTTCCACCTAAAGTTTTCTAATTTTGGATTCGAACAAACCTTGGGCTTCAACTTGGACCTTGGCGAGAGCCTTAGCTTAGGACTCAGATTGTATTTGGTGAGAGGTGTTTCGCGCGGAATGTTTCGGCTCTGCATAATAGACTTGCTTCATCCTATTATTCCTTTGAGAAGCAGATAAGGGTTAGGGCTAGGAGGAATACCTGTTGAATGTTGAGATGGTGTGCGCGTCCCTTAGAGAAAGATCAAGATCGACTACGAAGAACTCCTTTTTGTCTTGGAAGGACTACCTGCAAGTAAGAATACAAGACCACCAGATTTTAATTAGACAATAAATGAGGGAGCTGCCTTAGGCCCAGGAAATATAAAACTTCCTTTCGAAGGTGGTCAGTTCCCCTTTTAATACGATTTAACACAAATGATAATAAAGAAAGCTATTGCAAAATCACGATTTAGGTATCTCGTTACAAAGCAATAGAAGCTAAACTATCAATAATAAAGCGTCACTTTGTTTGTTGATTCTTGATGTTGATACATTCGAGTTGAGTTAGAGGGATAAACCAGACTGGATCTGAGGTTGTTAGGTGGCAAATAGGCGAGAAAAAGGTTTTGGGGTATAAGTCACGGTGGCCAAGCGTCGGTCCTTTGGATAACCGACCACAATTAGAGAACCGCCGGTAGGGGATAAACGATACCGGTAGGGTCAACAATCTAAGTGCTTCTGGATAGGGGTTGGTTGCGAGGTGATTGTGGGGTTATTAAGATTGGTGGATGGTGAGGGAATGATGGGAGGATAGGGAAGACTCAGAGTGTGGTAAAATGGCCTTCTGGGCAATATCAGGATCTATGGGTGAAGGTTAAGTGTAGTATGTTGCTGGTAGTAGATCTAGGAATAAACTTATGATTACTATTAATCAACAGGTTCAAGAAAATGGTGCTTAGAAACATATGAAACACTACTTACTCGTCCCTGATGCAAGTGCAGGTTTCAGGACTATGATGATGAGAACAGGACCCAAGTTGGATGATCTGACAATCCAAGATGAGTTATCTCCTCTTCTGATGCTCGGATGAGTGTTACTGGGCTCTGGTTATTCAGTTGCAGTCTTGGGCTTGATGTCCTTCTCTGCAAACTCTTCTTGTTTCTTCACTTGTCTCTGCTCGGCCAAGCAAATCCGGATCCTCTCGATGATTTCTTCTTCTCCGATCAAAATGAAAATCCGATCCTTTGTTTTTGGTTGGAAGTGGTCATTTACGGGGAACCGATGGCGGTTACGCAACCGACGGCGGTCGAGTAGGAACCGATATCGGTCAGGTCAAAGCGGGCTATTTTGGTAAAATAGCCAGCTTTCCCTCCTTTCTTCCGAGGGATTGGTTGCGGGCTTTGTCAAGTCATTATGAAGTTGGTTTTAGGTGCGGATGAGGAGTAATTAGTCATAGGTGTGGATTTGGACCAAGTTATAGGTCTTAATTAGGTTAGTTTAGGGTTAAGACTAGCTCATGATGAGGTGGCGACATGAGGTGGCAGGTATGGCGATGTGGATTTATTAATTATAAGATAATTAATAAATAATTGTGTAAGGTTTAGGTGGTGAGGTTAGGTTGCGAAATGAGATGCGGGGCACAGGGGGTCGTAAGACACAAATTTGGTGTCTACATTAGCCCCTTGTTGTCGTGTGGCTTGTTTTGTTAAAGGCTGCAGACAATAATAAGAAGTGGTTACCTCACATTAAGGGTATAGGTAATCCCCTCAAATCTATCACAGATTGAGGTAGCGTGAAAGCAGGATAGGGTTAATAAAGGGTAAATGGTGTGTAGTTAATGGTAAGATGGTGAGGTAGGTCGAGGAAGCGAGACGCGCGTGGACATGCGGTAGTGCGACCGAGGGTACATGATTTGAAGAGCAAACAAGCAATTCATAGGCAAAGGTCGATAGTTTATCCAAACAAGGGTGATATAATCCTGGTATCCAAGGCATAGAAAGTAGCTCCGGGGATATAACGGGTAAGGTACGAGAACGTTTAGGCATGTTCGGCGGTGCAAACTGGTTGGTTTGTTTGAGATAAACGTCACGGTCTTGGTCTAGGCAAAGTTGGTCGGCCCGATCAAGTCGAGGACCCTAATCATGCTAAAACACGAACAGTGTGAGCTCGATTGAACAAAAAGCTACATGATGGATGGATAAAATTGTATTGTGTTGATGTTGGGTAGGTATTTAATTGGTGCGGCCTTAGGTCGGGCCAAATGGTTAGAAGTGCGGCCTTGGGTGGGCCAAATGGGTTGGTTGCGGCCTTGGGTCGGGCCAAATGAGTTGAGTTCTGGTCTTGGTCGGGCGAAAATGGTTTGGTTGCGGCCTTGGGTCGGGCCAAATGGTTTGGTTGTGGCCATGGGTCGGGCAAAATAGTTGAATTCTGACCTTGGTCGGGCAAATTGGTTGGTTCTGACGGCTTGGGTCGGGCAAATGGTAGTGGCGGCCTTGGTCGGGCCGAGATGGTTGGTTCGGCCGTGGATCGGGCCAAATGGTAGGTTACGGCCTTGGGTCGGGTCAAATGGTAGGTGACGGCCTTGGGTCGGGCCAGATGGGTTGGTTGCGGCCGTGGATCGGGCCAAATGGTAGGTTATGGCCTTGGGTCGGGCGAATGGTAGGTGGCGGCCTTGGGTCGGGCCAAATGGGTTAACAAAGGGTTGTTAAAAGGTGGATTGGGTCGATGTTTGTGAAAAGAAGTAAAAAGGGTCAGAAGTTGGGGTAGAGGTGAGATAAAACCGATGTCGATTATCTATGACCGATATCGGTTAGGGGACCGATCTGGTTCCTTAGGGCATAATAAAACCGATATCGGTTATAGGTCAAAAACCTATAAAAAAGAAAAATACGGCTGTCATTGTCACATTTGCAATTTGAAAACCGATTTGGGTTGTCGAGGGTGGATCATTGAGATTGGAGCATTTGTTGGTTGAGGTGGCACGATTTGAGTGGAGGAGTGGGTGTTTAGTGGACCACTAGTGAGTAGGAGCGCAGATTGATTGGTGGAGGACCCAGCGAGAGGAGAGTTTATAGCCATGGCACAGCTAGGAGGAGGCGAGAGAGTCTTTGGACCAGGTGGACCACCACCACCCATCCCACCACGACGACGTGTCGTCGTACCGGTAGGTTCGAAACCCTTCATTGTGTGAATTTGATGTTGTTAGGCTATTTTTGGGGGTTTGGGTAGGAATCCATGTTTTGGTAAAATAATGAATAAATTGAAGTTATTTAAAAAACGAAGAGGATAGATGGGTAAAATAGGGCAAGGCGGCAGGGTGGGTAGATTTTTAGGGTGTTTGGGTGGGTAAATAGGTATAAATAGGCAAAAAAGGATTTTGGGGGCGCGTTGGGTTCGGCTCAGGAATTTTCGATGTGGCCGATGCGGTCACTAAGCGACCGGCATCGGTCAAGAAATTTCGGGGCAGGGTGGGTTTGCGGGTGACCGGTGTCGGTCGTACATCGACCGGCGTCGGTGGAGAGGGGACCGGTTGCGGTCATGGGTGGCCGTCACGAGGTCATAGGTATTTAGCACCGGGGAGATTTTCTATTTTTTGTTTGTTTTTGGGTGTTTGGTGGTTGTTGGTGTTTTTTGTTTGGGTGTTTTGGTATTATTGGGGTTGTTTGTTTGGGTGTTGTGGTATTATTTGGGTTGTTTGTTTGGGTGTTGTGGTATTATTTGGGTTGTGTTGGTATGGTTTGGGTTGTGGTGGGGGTGTGAAGAGGGAGGGGATATCGTAGAGGTTTTAGGGTAAGATAGGTGGGTGTAGAGGGTATAAGTAGATTTTGTGATAAAGAGTAGGGCTAATGTAGTGAGTTGGTTTTGCAGCACGTCGGCGGTGACGATGCGGGACAGGATGCCCCATTGTTGAGATGGATGATGTGGCCACACGTGTCCGCAGCAGCAGTGGGGTATCATGCGCGAGTGGGACTCGGCGGAGTCAGCGATCTGAAGCGATTGAGCGGATCACGGTTTGATGGTCGCCCTCATCGAGAGATGGGATCCGGCGACAATGTGTTCCATCTCCCGACCCGGAGAGATGACCATCACATTGGAGGATGTGTATCGCATCCTTCGATTACCGATTGAATTGATGGAGCGGTCTTTCGAGTTGTGGCCCAGAACAGGCCATGGATAACATCCTACACGTATTCGAGATGCGGTGCCCATCTTGACATATCACAGCAGTATCGCGTATGGGGATATGTCTGAGCCCACCGCCATGAGACATGACTTGCCGTGCGATGATGATCGGGATCACACTGCCGCCCTCCCGAACTCGAGAGGAGGCCGCTTTCCATGGGCACTTATGGGTGTACTTCATGAGATGGTGGAGGAGCACACATGTTATGCCTGGCACCGGTATACAGTGCGATTATCTGCAGAAGGCGTGGGGCTATCGCCGGATGAGGCGATTCGGGATTTGCTCGACGTTTTTACTACACTGTTGGGCATATGAGCATATCGTATGCATTAGACCAGTAGGGCTGCCCCAGCAGCCAGGGCCACAGGTCATCTATAGATACGGCTTTCAGAGGTGGTTGGGGTCGTGGGCGACCCACGGCGTGCTTGCGAGGCGGGACGTCACTTATTACAGACATATGTTAGAGGGCTTGACAGCGTTAGATATTGTATGGAGACCTTATAGAGGTCATCACCCTCACGGAGGAGCCCAAGCACAGTTGCAGTGGATCCAGTATACATTACGATAGCGCAGGACGGGCCAGGAGAGTATGAGAGGATACCCCGGAGAGGGTACGCGAGCGAGATGGGGCTCACGATAGGATGAGCCACCTCACTTCCCTCGATCTGGAGGGATGATGTAGAGCTCCACTGCTGCACCACAGCCCGTGGACCCGAGATTAGGTTCTTTGAGAGGCCGCCAGATGATACCGTAGATGATGCTGCAGTGCACAGAGCATTTTTGGTTTGGTGGGCGGAGAGAGAGCTGCGAGGAGGAGGGCACTGTACCCCTGCCAGAACTTAGCAGCTGTTAGAAGCGAGAGAGGACCAGCTCGGAGAGCGAGTACGGTTATTACGAGGCAGCTTCTGCTGCCTGAGCACAAATAGGTGTCTTATGAAGCGCTAGCCCCAGATCGAGTGCATCGTGTACGAGCACGACACAGTAAGTAGCCGTCGCACACGCACCACCGCACCACCACGCCGCCGCGAGTACAGTACCACCACCCACCACCAGCACCACCACAGCACCACCTTTGGCAAGGCACGACAGCCCTGCCTTGTAGTAGGAGTCGAGGACCAGCCCAGCACCTACGGTGGCTCGAGATCGTTATATATGGAGCTAGGCGGAGGCCGTCTATCGAGATATTCTTGATGAGTACGGGGTTGATCTCAACCATATACGGCACATAGAGCGAGAGACCTCTCGGGCCGAGATCTCGGGGAGGTGCGCCACGGCCGTGGGTACAGCGAGCGAGGCGAGGCGAGAGCGTACGAGGACCGAGCGAGGCGAGCGAGCAGAGGGGCGGTGGAAGGCCGAGGGGTCCCTGCATATTTTTGTATTGGTTCATTGGATATGGGCACCTTGGTGCGAACCAAATATGTTTATAGAGGCCTGCGTGCCTAGATATTATGTATTCATTTATTCATTCATTCATTTATTGTATATACCGGCCTGCGAGCCGAGTATCTTTTGATGATGAGAGCAGTATGTTTTGATATGAGAGTCGAGCTGCGAGATTATCGAGATTATTGATAGTTATTGCGGCTGCGTGCGGCTTTGTTGTATTATGAGATCACGAGAGGCCCCGTCGGGGCACATTGTATATTTGAAACTTTGTATATATATAGATATGATGATTTGACCCACATGTTGTGCGTAAAAATGTGTTAAGTGTTTTGAAAATGGTTTGTGATATTTAATGTATGATGAGTTTGATTTACATGGTGTTATATATTAATGATGTTGATGTCTTTTGTTGATGGGATGTATGTATGTATATAGAAATGATGAGTTTAGTTGACATGTTGTATTATGAAATGTTGTATGTTTTGTCACTGGTTTTGTGAAATTGAATGTATGTAGCTGTTGATTTGGATTCAAATGGTGTTAGATTGATGGTTTTTGATATCGTTTGTTGATGGCTTGGGTGTTTTTGTAAGATAGATAGATGATGTTGATGAAATTGTGATGAGATATGGATTTAATGAAAAATATGGATAATGGTGTTGTTCATGCAGGAAAAGGGACAAGCGCCACAAAAATTTGCAAAAATGAAAAAAAAGGCTTAGGTTTTAAGCAATAGGGGGACATCACCGATATCGGTTATGTAACCGATGTCGGTAGCTACATGACCGATATCGGTTATGTAACCAATATCGGTTATGCAAGAATTATTTTCCTAAAAATAGAAGCTGCTGGTTGTGACTTAAGTTCTTATTTTTAGCATTCTTATTTTTAGAGTCATGAAACACGTTAAATATGCGAATGCGATGCTGTTTGACAACTGCTACAGGTAATTGCATGAAAGAATTTGAGTGATAAGGAGGAAAGAGACAGGTGAAGTGAGCGTGGGCTGAGATTCAGAAGGTAGAAAGACAAGTTATATTTGAAGAGGGTGGTGAACATGGCTGAACGAGGAGAAGCATCCAGCAGGCAGGGACGAGGGGGAAGACATGTTCCGCCCTAAGCTAGGCTGCTGTCCCAGGAGAGGTAAACTGTTTGGTTGTAATTTGATTCTTGCATGTGTTGTAAATAGGATGAAAGAAGTGTAAGTGGGTAAAGATGAGAAAAAAGGTGATAGGCAAGGGTTGGGGATGGTATGAGTGCTACGGGGTAGGTAAACAGGGTGGGCATGTATGTTTTTAGGTATAAATAGGAGTAAACGGGCAAAATAATTATCGTAGGTGTATGTTTTAAGCAGGGTAGGTATATTTTTAACAGTGACCGGTATCGTTTAAGTAACCGGTATCGGTTAGCAAACCGGTATCGGTTATGCATAACCGCTATCGGTCACTGTAAGGGTTTCCAGATTTTGAGAAAAAACCCGTAGAGATTTGTTCTTTTGAATAATTAGGTGTCGTTTTGATGTATGCAGGCAGAAGCAAGGTTAAGGATGAATGATCTTGTATCAGCGTTGTTGTCCACGAATCGGCGGATGTAACACTAGCTGAATGGGCATTGATAAATCGGTTGGGGTTAAGTGGAATCCGCTATTATTCAAGAATCGCGCGTAACCATGCTATGTTGCAGGCGTTGATTGAGAGATGGAATCCAGAAAAGAATACCTTCTATCTACCAACGGGAGATAGCGGTGACTTTGGAAGATGTGTTTCATATTTTGAGACTCCCAATGATAGGAAAAAGCAGTGTATCGAGCATTGCCAGCGCGGGCGGGCGCGTGATAACAAGTGATATTTAGGGTTAGCACACGAGATTTGACACAGCGAGGTTTATCATTTACGTATGGTACAATGTATGCAACACACCCTGAGGAAACAAGGTTGGCCGTGCTATTAATGATAGCGGTGGGGTATTATGCATTGCCGAGGGCGGAAGGTGGAAGATTTCCCAAAGCATTGATGAGTGTTATTTGGGAAATGATAGAAATGAGCGTGACATTCGCATGGGCACCCGCATATCTGGCAGAGTTATATAGGGGTTTATGGGCATGCAAGCAAAAACACAGGACGACACTGGATTGTTCGTACTTATTACATTGTTGGGCCTATGAGCATATTGTTTGTGTGCGTCCAATAGGCCGACCCATTGAGTCGGGAGAGGCAGGAGTGCAAAGGTTGGGATTGAGGCGATGGGTCCAAACGAAAAGCAAGCGAGATCGAGCCGTGATAGATGACATTGAGTATTATAGACATGTATGGGAGATGGTGACGATTGCGGATATTTGTTGGAGGCCGTCACGAACTATATGGTGACAGAGCACATAGGCGAGGAGTTGAGGGTGTAGAGCGATTGAGGTGGAATCACGGGGCATAGGCGGGTGAGTACGAGAGGATTCCTCTAGATCGCGTGCGGCGACAATTTGGGTTCGTTCGGGATATTCCTATGACATATAGACCATACATGAGGATCGGCGCAGGCGGCATTCTCACCTCCCGGCCTACACCTCCGAGAAGGGCGAGAAGAGATAAGCGGCCGATCGTAGGGTTATGGATGCGGGAACGCAGCAGGCGTATAGAGTATGGTGGGTAGCGAGAGCTGCGAGGTGCACGTGAGTGCCCTGACATAGCTGTGATTACAGCGGAGAGATCGTCTGTAGGATTTGGCTCGCCATGACTTCAAACACAGTGAATGAGACAATGGGATTGTTAGAGGCTTCACAGTTACGAGTGGAGAGACTGGAGGCAAGATTTCTTCATGCGAGAGGATGTATTCGTATGTTACGAGAGATGTTGGCGGATCAATGGGAGGAACCAATGGCAAAGGTGGCACCTTTGAGGATGGAGAGGCCAGCTGAGGGGCATCGACGATCACAATCACCACCTGATTTGGGAGGAGGTGCAAGGGTCTGAGTGAACTTCATAGGAATATAAGAATAAATAAGGATGTCGACCTGTGAGTCGATGATAGAGAAGATGTATTTGTTTAACATCTAAAATAAAACTAAAGATGTATGTTCTTTTGAGTGATGATAATAATAAGAATGGTTGTGTTTTGAATGTTGTTTTTGTTTTGTTTTGAAAAAGGATAAAGAGGAACGTTGGCAAATAGAAATACACAAAAAATATTTATATTGACAACACATGATAGGGTAAGGTAGGGGATGGTCGAGCTAACCTTGGGAGACCCCATGTCTCCTAAGTGCTGCCTACATAGCCCATTGCACAAAGCAAGGAAGGGCCTCAGACCGATGTAGTTCTCCCTTAGGATCAGGGAGAGGTGAATTCAGGCAATTTGGTTGTGGTTAGGCAATTTTGTTGGTTGGTAAAAATTTGATGTTGGTAGGGTAATGTTGTTGGTGGTGGTAGGGTAAAGCGAGGTTAGCATTCCCAGTAGTAGGAATCATGTCTGATTAAGATCAACACACAATCCTAGAGCCGAGCAAAAGAGGCAAGAGTGTCCCGTAATTGAGAAGAGCTAAACAAACCACGTATTAATGTAGGATGAGCTTGAATCCCTAGGTACCTTGCATAGGCGAGAAGTCGATAGGTGAAAAGAGTGGTATAATCACAATATATCGGATATATGTCACGTCCCTTGAGTTTTGTTGCTTTAACAAATGGTGAGGTGAGGTGGTTGATGTGGGCGAGGTGCGAGAGAACTTATTATAAGATGATTATTCTAACAAAGAGAATCAAACCTAAATAGACAAGTCCATGACTCAAAAGTGTTTTGAAATCTTGCTTTTATTTTTATTTTATTTTCTTTGGATATAGGCGATCGATGCGGGAAGTCTACATGGGATATGTATTTTGTTGTTCTTGAGGTCTTCACGAAGCTGATCAATGCGAGAAGCTTCGATAAAAAATTTGATGTGTATAGTTGTCCTTGAGGAAGCGATCTATTTATAGTAGCGAATGCGGTGTTTATGTATAAATGTCCTTCGGGGAAGCGATCTATATAATAATAGCAATAGTTTGGCATATAGCTGTCCTTCAAGGGAGCAGTCTATTGTATAATTTAGAGGTCTAGATGTCCGTTGGGCATAAAGCATCTAGTTTTTGTAGGAAGTTTGACTCAAGAAAATCCCATAAGTGTTTTAATTAAGAATGTGTCATTTTGATACTTTGAAGTCATGGACTAGACTAAAAAGGGGAAGGCATCTTTTAAGGGGAGGTGATAATCAAACCATGTGAGCTTGATTTGATTTTGAGATGTAAGAAACAAAGTGTATGCGGTGGTAAATGAGCTCAAGGGACGAGCGTAAGGTAGATAAGAAGTGATATAACACTAATTTCAACAGTAGAATGGTCGAAGATGCAAGGCATTAAGGGGCTCAGGCTCAGGTTTACCATTAAGCGAAGCTAAATGATAAGTGCCTGATCCATAAGTGTGAGTGATAATGTAAGGCCCAATCCAATTAGGAGCAAATTTTCCACATTTGCTCTTTTCTAGTTTGGTTACATGTTGATTCTCTTTGAGGACAAGAGAACCAACCTTAAAAGTACGCTCATGAAGTCGTTTATCATAAGCACGCTTGATGCGTTTTTGGTAGATTTGAAGGTGATCAAGAGCCGTAAGACGATGCTCGTCAAGAAGCTCTAATTGGGCTAACCGCTCTTGGCGGAAATCATCATTGGTGAGAATATCCTGAAGAGATATTACGAGGAGGGTATTTGTATTTGAGAGGAAGACAACCTCGGTACCATATACCAAAAGAAAATGGTGTGGCATTAGTGGAGGTACGAATGCTAGTACGATAAGCCCAAAGGGCAAAGGGAATGTGATCATGCCAGTTTCTTCCGGACTCATTGACAACTTTCATGAGGATTTTGGTTAGGGTTTTATTAGAAGATTCACTTGACCATTGACTGCGGATAGTAAGGTGATGAGAAACTAAGTTTGATACCAAAGTTGTCACAAAGGTCTTGTAACAACTTATTTTTAAAAGATTTACCATTATCTGTTATTAGGCGATGAGGAATACCAAAACGACAGATAATGTGATGGTTAACTAATTCGACAATTTTTCTTTTTGATTGAAATGAGTGGAATGGCCTCCACCCATTTTGTGTAATATTCGATTCTTTGTGATTATCCAACGGTGACGTTGTGAAGAAGGCGGGTGAATCTCACCAATAAGGTCTAAACCCCATTGTGAGAAAGGCCAAAGATCTCGTGCGACCTGTAGCGGATGGCTAGGAGTATGTTGAAGGTTGGCATGTTGTTGACACATAACACAACGCTTAACATATTCGTAGCAGTCGTTATTAAGAGTAGGCCAATAATAACCTAGGCGAAGGATTCGTTTAGCCACGGCAAGGCCACTAAAATGTCCACCACAAATGCCGTCATGGACTTGTTGGATGGTATAGGTGACCTCCGCGCCGGTTAGACATCGAAGGAGGATGCCATCAAAGCCACGTTTATAGAGGAGTCCCCCCATGACAACATAATGAGAAACACTTTTAAGAAAAGCACGTTTGCCGTTACTAGTAAGGTCAGGTGGGAGAACAGAGGTTGTAAGGTAGTCGTGAAATTGGTGGTACCAGGTATCCTGCGAATTAGCAGACACATTATTTATCATACAAACAACCGGGGCTGAGTAGGATGGGGCAAAAAGTTGTTGGACCAAGATGAATATGTCAGAGTCAGTTGGTGAGGCAGGAATTTGCGAGGCTAAGCAAGCCATAGTATCCATGCAAATTTGTTAGTGGAGCGGGGAATGTTCGGATAGAATAACGAGTAAATGAGGTCAAAAGTGAATCCACGTAATGTTTGTACTTTTGAAGTTCCTCATTCTTACATTGGTAGATGCCCATAACTTGATTGACTACCAATTGAGAGTCGCCAAAAATATTAATGGATTTGACACCTAAGTGTAACGCAACCTGGAGACCCAAAACAAGGGCCTCGTATTCCACAGTATTATTAGTGCAGGGGAAATCAAGCCGGAATGAAAGAGGCATAGGTTCAGCGTCAAGAGGAATGAGAACAACGCCGGCTCCTCCACCGCTGGCATTTAGATCCATCGAAGAAGAGGGTCATTTGATATGACTCTTCCCTGAGTGAAAGAGTGGCGATGAGTTCGTCGGGGAAATTAAAATTGGTGAATTGTTCCCCAGGTAAAGGGGCCTCCACAAGTTGGTCCGCAATAGTTTGTCCTTTGATTGACTTTTGTTGTACAAACTCAAGGTCGAGGTCAGCGAGGAGCATAAGCCATCGGGCGATGCGTTGGTTTAGATGTGGTTTGGCATACATATAATGAATGGGGTCCGTGTTGGTGATGACAAAAGTTTTGTGATTCAGGAGGTAATGTCGGAGTTTGGTGGCTACGAATGATAGGGCTAGGCACAATTTTTCTACATGTGTATACCTAGTCTCGTAATCCACGAGAGTACGACTTATATAATAAACGGCTTGTTCTCGACGTGTCGAGTCCCGATGTGCGAGCATGGCTCCTATAGCATGGTCAGTGGCAAAAAGGTAAAGGTAGAAAGGGCGATCATCCTGAGGTGGAATAAGCACGGGTGGCTGCAAGAGATAGGATTTGAGAGCTTCAAAGGCTTGGTGACACTCTTCACTCCATTGAAAGGAAATGTCCTTTTTAAGAAGGTGATGGAAAGGTTGACATCGATCCGAGAGTTGGGAGATGAAACACCGGATGGATTGAAGTTTACCTGCAAACTACGCGATTGTTTGAGGTTTTGGGTGGGGGCATTTCTAGGATAGCTTTGACTTTAGATGGATCGACCTCGATGCCACGCAAAAGAGATGATAAAGCCAAGAAGTTTTCTGAAAGAACACCAAAGACACATTTCTTTGGTTGAAGCCGGATGAATATTGCAACGAGCGATCGAAAATAATGGTTAAAACATCGAGATGTTCAACTGCGATGTTTAGATTTTCAAGAAGATCATCGACATAATCCTCAAGGATAGTGTGCATAATGTCATGAAAAATGTAAGTCATAGCCAGCGATAGGTAGCACCAAAGATTCTTAAGGCCAAATGGCATGACACGATAACGAGAAGGTTCCCAAGGAGTTATGAAGGCGGTTTATGTTGATCGGCGGGGCTACCAAAATTTGATTGTATCTCGAAAAGCCATCCATGAGAGAAAGCATTTCATGGCCTTGATGAGATCAACAAGTTGATCAATACTTGGGAGGGGAAGTCATCCTTGGGGCAAGCGAGGTTAAGGTCTCGGAAATCCGTGCATATCAGAAGTCCCCCCATCGCTTTAGTGACAAGTACGATGTTAGAAATCCATTGAGGATAGTCAATAGGCAAGATGAAGGAAACAGAAAGGAGTCGTTGAAGCTCTTCTTTGACCAAGAGGGCAATGCGTGGATGCATTTTCTTAGTTTTTGTTTGACTGGTTTGGAATCGGGGTTTAGGGTGATGTTATGGACAGCGATGGTAGGATCAATTCTGGCATGTCGGCGTAGGACAAGCGAAAGCTTGGTTGCGGGTACGAGAAAGGTAGTAAAGGCGGCTTGTTACGATGTGTTAAGGGATTGTCCGATCTTCACAATGTGAGGATCCTCCTGCACGTGTGGATGTTGATTTCTATAGTTGACTCATTCAACATGGTTTGAGTTTCGATGGTAAGGCGCGTTGAATATAGGAGTCATCACGCCCAGGTAAGTGAGGATGGAGTCGTCATCCTGGCACTCAACAACATTAATCGAAGGTGAATCCTCTTCGATCATGTCTGATATAGAAGGGAAGAGAAGATGGTCCTCATTATCACGTTGATAAGTGAGAGGACCTATGAAGATAGCATTTATGAAAAAAAAAAGTTAGGAGGGATAGATTCAGGGTCTATCGACTCTGTGGGTGATGATGGCAAAGTGGGTGATGATGGTTTGGTAGGGGTGACGTCGTCATCCTCCAAGATACAACTGACACGAGGTTTCTCCGGTGTAGGTGTTTCAGGAAAACCGAGACCACTGCGATCATTGTGTTTGCGTGTAGTCACGGGAATGAGTGTATGTCGGCCTTGTTCATAAAGACCAAAACCAAAGCCTTTCCAAGCAAATGAGTCAAGAAGGTGAGGGCGAAACGACGATTTGTCAAGTATTGAAAATCGGATTGGAAGGGAACCACACCAAGAGGAGGTTCAGGGGTAACGGAGGATGCATCAACACCCCCATACGTTAGGTTGGTGCGGTAATGGGGTGGTCCGTAAGAGATTACCTCCCCCACGCGATGGTCGTAGGTGGGATGTGCATGTAATTGTCCGTACTCCTGTGGGGTATGGAAAGAGCTAACGTTATATAGGCGGTACTCCCCCAGCGTAAGGCGTTGAAAAACATCTACTAAGGGGTCGGAGGTTGGGATGTTATCTGCGGAAAGGAAGTAATATTTATGTAATCGCGGTTTCATTGGTTGAAGGTGTAGGTGCGTTGGAAGTGGATGGCTGGGTTGGATGAATGGGTGTCTTGACTGGTACAAGCACATCATTAGGGCGATACAACATATTGCAAGTTTTGAAGGGGGGAGGATCAGCTTTTACGGTGTAGGACTTCCCCTCGTACTCAAATTTTATGCATCTATGTAAAGTGGAGGAACGCATCCCATGCCCGATCAGGCGGCCTAACAACATATTGTATTGGAACTCTCCCTCGAGGACATAGAAGAGTTCGGGTAAAGTACGTGGTCCTACACGAATGTTAAGGATCACGGTGCCTAAAGTAAAAGTAATAGCATCATTGAATGATCGCGACATGATGGGGTTGGCACACATGCAACTAGAAGGGATATTCATTTGTTGGAAGGCTTTTGAAGAGATGATGTTTAAGCTAGTGCCCCATCAATCATAACACGACAGCGTACCCAAATATCCCGAATGTACGGCCTTGAATGAAAAGAAGCGGGTCGGGATCTTTGGCACCAAAGTCGATAATTTCATCTTGGAAACCAGCGACGGCTTGCATGCGAGAGGCGAAGTGGTTGGGGAGATAGATTGTTTGGTGAGTGAAGCAACGTGATTGGGTGTTAGAATAGAGGTAACAGGCAAGGTTTCATTAGGTAAAACCTCTATCCCTTGAAGGATTTCAACGAGAGCTTGTCGATGAGATTCAGAAGTCTGAATGAGATCATACAATGTCATTTTTACAGGTGATTGGTGAAGCTGTTTGATCATAGTTCGGTGGGCAATGCCATTAGAGACGGGATAGGCGGGTCCGCGAATAACCACTTTAGGTGGTGGTGCAATCGGGATGGTGGACGGAGAAAGAGATGCCGTAGGTGTGTTTTCTTTCGCTTTCCCATTGTTTTTCTGCCCTCGAGTAGCAACACTAATCATATTGATCTCGTGAATACGAGAGGAGGAAGATGGTAGGGATAGGTCATGGTTTTCGAGAGGTGGGGCTGTAATAATGATAGATCTTGGTGAGGCGGGGACAGGTGGTATAGGAGAGGGAATTGAAGCTAAAGGTCTCTCTCTTCATAAGTTATCTTTCTTAACTTTTCTATCTGAGAGAGGTGACTGACGAAATATGGCTTTCAACGCTTTGCATCCCTCTACGTCATGTCCTGGTGTGCGGTGGTAAGCGCAGATTTTAGACTCATCGTAACCTATTGGTCGAGGTTTAGATGGATCATAAGGTCTAAGTGGGGGTAGGGAAATGGTCGCATTCTCTATCAACATAGCAAGGATTTTGGCGTAAGACCCTTTGAGTGGGTCAAAGTCAGAGGAAGAGGAGGTTATTGACTGGGTCGATTCTGGTGATGACGTGGTATGGTTGGTTTGTATGGGTGGTGGTTTAGCCAAGGAGTTTTGATAATGGGTTTTAACTAAACGTGGCTTCTTTGACGCAGAAGCTAGGTTGGATGATGAGGCCACAGATGATGTGGTATTAGAAAACAACCACGGAGAAATAGGAGTGACAGAAAACAAATCTTTTGATAATGGAATTTGTTTAGGGTTGATAGGTGGACAGGATACGCGGGGTGACGGTGTTGCTATACCCTTGGATTTCTGTATGGGTACAGAAGGCGTAGGTCGCTTAAAAGAAAATGCAAGAGGTATGATATATTGATGTAAGGTAGAGGGATGGGGTCCCAATATGGAAGGTAGGTGTGGCGGCAAGGGTTTTAGTTGTGTTAACGACATAGATTGAGGAGATTGAGTCATGTCTCCTAATGGGATGGACGGCTTTATTTTTAGATAAAACAAGGCTGCTTAGGTGGGTGTGTTAGACTAGGTATGGGTGAGGTCCCAAGCGTAGGGGAAGATTTGGTTAGGTTAATAGAAGTGGATGAGGTATTTGGTAGAGATGAGGGGTGAAGATGAGGACATAGGTATTTTAAGCTTCACGTAAACACTTCGGGTATATGGTAGAGGCATCAGGATCGGTCATTTGCATTTGAGTAGAATATGGCGTACTCAAACGTTCCCATAGGACCTGTCTATCTTCTGGGGAATGACAGTCCTCATGTGTGAATAGGAACTTTTGTATGGAAGAAAGGTGGGTTGTGATTCCGGTCCAACGTGGATGTGATATAAGGGGTATATGAGACAACTTTGTATCAATAGGGCGTTAAGAGGTCAACCGGTTGCTGAAAAGATTTAGGTGATGAAGGACTAATAGGTAGGAGGGCGTGTTTGAGAGGATCTGTCATGTTTAAAGAATGTGGTGATGTCGGTTCAAGAGGTTTCTCGTCTAAGGATGACAAAAGAAGTGGCGAGCCTTCCTCTTGTCAGGCAGAAGAATGGTAGAAGGAGACGTTTGGGAAATAGATAAATTAGATAACATCCGCTCACAGTCTTGCAAGGATGTGGTATAAGAAGGCTCATTTGTGAGAAGGGAACTCTGGGCAGTTACTTCCTTGATGGGTAAAGGAACGGCAAGGATTTCAGTTTGTCTTGATAGCGAGGAAGGGGGTTCGATTTCCTGCGTTAGTGAAGAGGTTTGATTCAGAATTTGTTCGATGGAGGTCTTTGGCTGGGAATCGAAGACTGCATGGATCTCATGAACACTCTCCTCAGCTAAGATATCTTGGTTTAGATTACTGTTAGAAGAATGATTCGGGAATGGTTTGTTGAATATTTTCAAATTTCGGTTAGCGGGGGCGTTAGGATTATCGAGGGCTATATCCCCGCATCAACCATTTCTGCGCACTATGTTTTTGAACATCTTGCAGATTCTCATGATCGTGTCCCTTCACGCGGTGGAAGTTACAAAAGTCATTTTCTTTGTACCAAAAGGTATGGCGCGAGTGGAATTAAACCGGAATGAGGTTTAACAGAGGTAAGGTAATGGCTCCTGCTTTGAGCAATTTTTCCAATATCACACCATATGTTTCTCCCAAGGGAGTGTAATTGATGGGCTCGGCTTTATATTTATAGGTGGTTTTTGGTGGGGTATTAGATGGTGCTTGAGATTTGACCATCACCGCGTGGACAGCCCCTTTTGATTTTGAAGCAGTCGATGGGTGAGGATTGGTAGTGTTAGGTTTGTTGGTGGAATCTTGGGTTCGAAAGTGGGGTTTTTGTTGCGCAACCGCAATTTCTCTTCCTCTAAGGCTCGAATCTCTAGTTTTCGAGCCATAGTAAAGGCCTCGTCAAATGTACGGAAAGTTTGAATTTGGAGGGTAGGAGAGATGTGCTTAGCGCAGGCTCGCGTAAACAATTCGATAAGTTCGGTCTGAGGCAAGGCATACGTAAGTTGGTTGATAAGGCCCCCATCGTCCAACGAAATCTGCTATAGATTCATCTTCAAATTGTCGGATGGCATAGAGGTTTTTAGATGATAGATACTTTCTTGCAATGTTAATGGAGAAATGATCCAAGAAAGATTGGGCTAGCTGGTTAAAAGAGAAGATTGAGTGCTGGGTTAAAGCACTGTACCACTCCAAGGCGGTCTGATAAAGACATGGGAAAGGTGCGGAGTAGTAAAGCGTCGTCGTGAGCAATCAGATAGCAGGCATGTCTAAATGATCGCAAGTGTTGTTGAGGGTCCTCCTTACTGTTAAAACGGGTAAACTTTGGTAATTCCCATTGAGGAGGATATGAATGAAGGGGGACTTGAAGGGTGGATGGGCTCCTAAAAAACATGCTCGTGATGTCAAGGCGCGTTTGTTTTATTTTGACTTCTGAAAAAGAAGTTTTCTCAGTGATTTTACATTTTGTCCATCATTTGTTTAATTAAATCAATAGTTGGATGAGATGATGGTGTGGTTGTGGTAAACTGGAGGCAAGTTGGGCCAAGGGAACTCTGGGCGGTTACTTCCTTGATGGGTAAAGGAACGGCAAGGATTTTAGTTTGTCTTGATAGCGAGGAAGGGGGTTCGATTTCCTACGTTAGTGAAGAGGTTTGATTCAAATTTGTTCGATGGAGGTCTTTGGTAGGAATCGAAGACTGCATGGATCTCATGAACACTCTCCTCGGCTTTAAGATATCTTGGTTTAGATTCTTTGTAGAAGAATGATTCGGGAATGGTTTGTTGAATATTTTCAAATTTCGGTTAGCTAAGGGGCGTTAGGATTATCGAGGGCTATATCCCCCGCATCAACCATTTCCTGCACTATGTTTTTCAACATCTTGCAGTTCTCATGACTGTGTCCCTTCACGCGGTGGAAGTTACAAAAGTCATTTTCTTTGTACCAAGAAGGTATGGCGCGAGTGGAATCAAACCCGGAATGAGGTTTAACAGGAGGTAAGGTAATGGCTCCTGCTTTGAGCAATTTTTCCAATATCACACCATATGTTTCTCCCAAGGGAGTGTAATTGATGGGCTCGGCTTTATATTTATAGGTGGTTTTTGGTGGGGTATTAGACGGTGCTTGAGATTTGACCATCACCGCGTGGACAGCCCCTTTTGATTTCGAAGCAGTCGATGGGTGAGGATTGGTAGTGTTAGGTTTGTTGGTGGAATCTTGGGTTCGGAAAGTGGGGTTTTTGTTGCGCAACCACAATTTCTCTTCCTCTAAGGCTCGAATCTCTAGTTTTCGAGCCATAGTAAAACCTCCTCAAAATGTACGGAAGTTTGAATTTGGAGGGTAGGAGAGATGTGATGTGCTTAAGCGCGAGCTCGCGTAAACAATTCGATAAGTTCGATCGAGGCAGGCATACGTAAGTTGGTTGATAAGGCCCCCATCGTCCAACGAAATCTGCGATAGATTCATCTTCAAATGTCGGATGGCATAGAGGTCGGTGATAGATACTTTCTTGGCAATGTTAATGGAGAAATGATCCAAGAAAGATTGGGCTAAATTTGTTAAAAGAGAAGATTGAGTGCTAGGTTAAAGCACTTTGTACCACTCAAGGGTCCCGATAAAGACATGGGAAAGGTGCGGAGTAGTAAAGCGTCGTCGTGAGCAATCGGATAGCGAGCAGCATGTCTAAATGATCGCAAGTGTTGTTGAGGGTCCTCCTTACTCATGTAAAACGGGTAAACTTTGGTAATTCCCATTGAGGAGGATATGAATGAAGGGGGACCGAAGGGTGGATGGGCTCCAGAAAAAACATGCTCGTATGTCAAGGCGCTTCTGACTTCTGAAGCAGAAGCCTCCAGATTTTGCATTTTGTCCATCATTTGTTTAATTAAATCGGTAGTTGGATGAGATGATGGTGTGGTTGTGGTAAACGGAGGCAAGTTGGGCGAGGGCCACCACTAGACAATGGTGGGGTTAAATGTTGATAAGGTATGGAGGACGAATGTGTTGAGGCAACCGAATAAGGATGTCCTATATAAGCTGTTGAGGTTACTGGATATGTGTGTGGAAATGAAAAGGTGGGCGGAGCTTGAGAAGGAAAGCTCGTGTGGATAGGTGGCGAGAGCAAGTCATGAACTAGCAATCTGCAAGAGAGACGAGTGGGAGCGGTTAGCGGTAATGACATGTTGGGCCCAAGATTAACCAAAGGAAAGCCAATCTGTGCCGTATGGACCCCTGAAGCTGCTGAGGTAGGCGACGGGACTAAGGATGCGGAAGGCAAAACGGAGTTATCAGGCGGAGAAGGGGCTAAATGAGCAGCTATATTGATAGGCATGCCAACAAGGAGTTAACCGTCGGGTGTACGGTCAAGGGCATGAGACAAATAGTATTGTACAGCGTTAGGATTAGCATCCATAAATTTGGCAAATTCCTTATCTCCTACAGGAATTTTAGGGATCTCACTGGTGTCCGTAGGGTTCCCTATAGAATGTGAAGGGGGTGATTCAGCAAAGGCACAGAGCAAGCATGTGAAACCATAGCGGTGGCTTTGCTTTCGAGTGACAACAACCATGCAAAACAACGAGAGTACACAGGTAGGGTTTCAATCTATCGGGAACATAAACGGACTCGAGAATAGTGAAATTGGTAGGTTCTTGGTTTGTCGGAGAAAGACAAAAAAGCGATGCCGTAAATCGGTAACCCTAGATTAACTATAGCCGACGGTCGGGTAAACGATTAACCGAATGTCGGTGTAATAAGACTGGTATAAGAAAATATAAGAAGTCAGCTGATTTGATTGTTAATAACGCTCAAACATTTATCAAATTGTTCTAAGGTGATCACGTATAAACTTCACGAGAAGGTAGTGTATAACGAGAAAACAGAATCAAAACAAGCAAGATGTACACACAAATCCGAGAGACTAACCCAGGGTTAATTTTAATTATTGTGGTCTTATGCCTTTAGGCACGCATGAAAGGAGACTTGCTTCTATCCTATCATTCCTTTGAGAAACAGATAAGGGTTAGGGCTAGGAGGAATACATTGAATGTTGAGATGGTGTGCGCGTACATCAGTAGAAAGATCGGATCGATTGCGAAGAACTCCTTTTTGTCTTGGAAGGACTACCTGCAAGTAAGAATACAAGACCACCAGATTTTAATTAGACAATAAATGAGGGAGCTGCCTTAGGCCCAGGAAATATAAAACTTCCTTTCGAAGGTGGTCAGTTCCCCTTTTAATACGATTTAACACAAATGATAATAAAGAAAGCTATTGCAAAATCACGATTTAGGTATCTCGTTACAAAGCAATAGAAGCTAAACTATCAATAATAAAGCGTCACTTTGTTTGTTCGGTTACTGGTCATTGATACATTCAGGTTGAGTTAGAGGGATAAACCAGACTGGATCTGAGGTTGTTAGGTGGCAAATAGGCGAGAAAAAGGTTTTGGGGTATAAGTCACAGTGACCGATGCCGGTCACTGGATAACCGACCACGGTTAGAGAACCGCTGCCGGTAGGGGATAAACGATACCGGTAGGGTCAGCAATCTAAGTGCTTCTGGATAGGGGTTGGTTGCAAGGTGATTGTGGGGTTATTAAGATTGGTGGATGGCTGAGGGGAATGATGGGAGGATAGGGAAGACTCAGAGTGTGGTAAAATGGCCTTCTGGGCAATATCAGGATGTATGGGTGAAGGTTAAGTGCAGTATGCTGCTGGTAGTAGATCTAGGAATAAACTTATGATTACTATTAATCAACAGGTTCAAGAAAATGGTGCTTAGAAACATATGAAACACTACTTACTCGTCCCTGATGCAGGTGCAGGTTTCAGGACTGTGATGATGAGAACATGACCCAAGTTGGATGATCTGACAATCCAAGATGAGTTATCTCCTCTTCTGATGCTCGGATGAGTGTTACTGGGCTCTGGTTATTCAGTTGCAGTCTTGGGCTTGATGTCCTTCTCTGCAAACTCTTCTTGTTTCTTCACTTGTCTCTGCTCGGCCAAGCAAATCCGGATCCTCTCGATGATTTCTTCTTCTCCCGATCAAAATGAAAATCCGATCCTTTGTTTTTGGTTGGAAGTGGTCATTTACGGGAACCGATGATGGCGATTCTGCAACCGACGGCGGCCAGTAGGAGAACCGTGTCGGTCAGTCAAAGCGGGCTATTTTTGGTAAAATAGCCAGCTTTCCCTCCTTTTCTTCCGAGGGATTGGTTGCGGGCTTGGTCAAGTCATTATGAAGTTGGTTTTAGGTGCGGATGAGGAGTAATTAGTCATAGGTGTGGATTTGGACCAAGTTATAGGTCTTAATTAGGTTAGTTTAGGGTTAAGACTAGGTCATGATGAGGTGGCGACATGAGGTGGCAGGTATGGCGATGTGGATTTATTAATTATAAGATAATTAATAAATAATTGTGTAAGGTTTAGGTGGTGAGGTTAGGTTGCGAAATGAGATGCGGGGCACAGGGGGTCGTAAGACACAAATTTGGTGTCTACAAGAAGCAAGACAAAGCACAATAGTAATGGCACTGAATTTGGTGAAGGAAGCTCACTAATTACTTCTCCATTGAAAACATCATCCTTCATACTAGTGAAAGCCTCTTTACCCGCCTCTTTTTTACTTTACCCTTTCATCTTTGCACCGCGTTATAATCGCAGTGCAAAATAAAATCTGAAATAATGCAATTTTTAAAATGCATACAAATGTAGCGCACTGCTGTCATATGGCTATGTATAATTAATGGAATTTTTTTGAAGCAAGAGTTTAGAAAATAAAGTAGGTTAATAGAAAATTATGCAACATTATACTAAAGTGATATTTTTCCAAACGTGTTGGAATAAGTATGAAATGTATTTTTCAACCGGAATCAAAGCATCCACACAAAGGAAGTTAAACCTTGTTGTCCCCTCAAAATTCCCCTCTTTTGAAAGTTGGAAAATTTGAGATGGCACCCTTCAATAATGTTTCAGTGAAGAGGAAATTTGAAAAGATAGTGAAAATGCCATTTCTTGGGGTCATTTTAGTAACTTGCGGGTCTGTCGGACATTTTTGTCCCTCATGTCCCAAGTTCCTCTGGGCTTCATGTTCACCGATTCCCATATCGGCCGAATCGGGTCTTCTTGTCCCATATGTCCCAAGTTCGCAAACCTTTTGTTCGCCGATCGACCGATTTTCCCGCAAGTTCTTGTCAGGCTTCTTCGCACTTTTTCAAACCATTTGTCCCAAGTTCACCCGGGCTTCCTGTACCCAATTGCCACACCCGCATCGGCATCGACCGAATCGGGTCCTTGCATCCTTCATGTTTCTATGTCCTTGGACTTCCTCGTGCTCTTTTGGCCCGCATCGGCCGAGTTGGTTTTTCGCGTCCCATATTTCCCAATGTCCCATGGACCGTTCAGGCTTTTTTCGCTTTCTGTATAACACCTTTTTGAGTCGGTGCAAGGGGTATTTAATGTGCATTTATGATCTTCTCTCTCTGAACAACTATTTAAAGGGACCACCATCTATGCATTTCACATTGCATGCTTTCGTTATTTCTTGCCCACGTTTTTGCAATTGAGTCAATTGCTCATCTTCCTGTATCCCTTTGCATTTTTATCGAAATTTTTTCTTTGAAGGCCGTTCCTCGCACCATTGTAAAAATGAAGATCAAGTTTCAAGGGCACAAGCATTTGTCACCTCTGGAGACCTTTGTGCCTAATATCGGGGATAGTGAAGTTCGACACTTAGATTTTGATGATTTATGGGGCAGGTTAATGTGCAACAACCCTGCTCCCATGGCCCAAATGATCAATGACAGTGGAATCACATATGCTGCTAGTTTTCCCATCTCTGTGTAGTGTCCGACACCGTGCTCACCATGGAGCTCATTTCAACCCAGATACCAAGGAAGTTGTTAATGTGCATGGAGAATTGATTGCAAAACTGGATGTTCTTTGCCATCGTCACCACTGCCCTACGCATTCCTGAGACAAAAGACTCCATTGTTCTCACTCTTGCTCAAGCTCAGGCTCTGTTTGATAAGGACAACGAAATACAAGGCATGAGTGGCTAAGTCATGGCTGAAGTGCCCTAAGAAGGGAGCATCCCGACTCTCCAAAGCATTGTACAGGGTTGATTTCAATGAAGAATTATCAGATTTCATCATCTTGCTCGCCCGTATTATGGGGATGCCCTCTACCAATGACTTCCATTTTTGGATGTGCCCTTTCATAAGCATCATCTGCGAAGGTAAACAAAACATAAACTGGGTTGAGATCATCTGTATGAACCTGACTGAACAATTGACAAATGTTCAGCAAACTAAGAAGTTCTACATGACTTCTTACCTCATGTACACCCCAGCAAAGATCTCTGGGAGTGGTTTGGCTTCACTTACATTGAGAGCAAGAAGGATGAGCCCATATACACATATTGCCCTCAATTTACCCTCAAGGACAACAATCATAATTTCAGAAGGGTGAATGATGCTTTCACCATGTACATTGTGAGACTTTTGGAGGGTGACACTGCTAGGAGGTTTTTGATGAGGCTATGGCTCTGATAGCCAAGTATGGGGCTTTCTTCATCCAGTTCAGAAAATTTTCATACATCAGATTGGCTTGTTTTGAAAGTGCACCTCTCAAGCTGCCCATGTTTTGTAATGATAAAATGGCTTTGGTTGAGGTGTGCGTAGCTTGGACAAACTCCATAGAACCTACAGAGACAAGAAGATCACAGGACTTCATTTCCCTATCTCCTTGGGGAATTATACATGCAAGACAACCCTAGATGCCCAAAATATAGAAAGGGCTATTACTCCTCTTACTGTTCATTTCTTTAAGGTCCCGACACGAGAGGATTATTGGGTTGATTGTGTTGATGATTTTGAAGCCAGGAGGAGGCATTTTGGTAGATTGTATCTCAGCAATAGATCTTAGATCTTAATCTCTACCAGGTGCCTAAGGGCTTGTGGATGATGATGAGGGCTTGCAATCCTTTGAGTATGAAAGATCCATCAAGCACACACCTCTAGAAACCCTAGATTGGTATGTGAAGGAGAAGGATGATTTGAGTGAGATAATTTCCCCTGTCATTGTCAGAACCAAGGTTTGGTTTGACAGGAAAGTTCATGAATTTAGGAAGAACCAAGGCGAGATATTCTTCAAGAGAAACTTCCACACCTGGGAAGGAAGTGCATACACCCAGTACTAAGGTACTTGAGAAAACTCCTCCTTCTTCCTCATTGAAAGAGCCTGAAATGTCTACCCCTTCTTCTTCCACTCAAGTGTATCAGAAGAAGGTCAAAGAGGTTAAGAAAGAACCAATTGAGGAAGAGACTCTTCTGGAGCACTCAAAATTGCATATTACGCCGAGAACATTATTGTTCTAAGTGAGAATGAGGATGATGAGACAACAGGACTAGAAGAAACCCTTGCAACCACTGCTGAGATGGAGAAGGAAGAATCAAGAACTGAACCTCCAAGCTTAACAGACTCCTCTGTGAAGGAAATTCTTGAGGTTCCATGCCCTTCCCCACTGGAGGCAATAGTAGTTCAGACTCTGAGTGCCATGAGTTCTCTTGCACTCGGACCTCTTGACTCCTCCATTTCTTCTTCTTCCTTTGCTTGGGTGCAGCCCCTAGTAGACAACAAGAAAAGAAAGTCTTTTCCCGATCAACCGGACCTGATTTTTGGTACTACCCCTCCTCCTCCAGCAAAGAAAGCAAAGACTACTTCAAGGTTGGTATCTGATGCTCAAGGTCAGTAGTTTCTTGAGGTTGTCAGACCTAGGGCGGATAAAGAGGAGAAGGATCTCTTGATCTCTGACTTGGAACTTTCCAGAATTCCACTGGGAGAATCTACACCTGAGAGTGAGGTTCATAACCTTCGAGAAACTGTCACTAAGGTTATTGAACGAGTTGAAAAAGGAAAACAAACCATGGAGCAGTTGGAAGAACAGAACCAAGTTCTTTCCAACTTTATCAGATCATTATTAACAAAAGATAAAGTTTTGGATCCAACTCCATTGGCTACTCTCCCACCTCCCATGGTTCTCAGTCAGGATGAAGTTCAAAGCATCAAGGACATACATAGGTATTCAACTTATGGGAAGGTTGTTGAGGCCATGGTTGATGATATGACTATAGCAGGTTTGAATTTCATTGAGGAAGCCTTCAAAACCAATGAGAAGGTGATCAATTTGCAACAGAAACTCACTTCCTCAATCAAAGCCATGGACAAGGAGCTGAAGGTTTGGAGTGGATGTATTACAGACCTCCATCTAATGGGCCAAACCAATGAGAAGATCTTATTAGCCAACAATGTGTTTGATGATGTAAAGAATAACTTGTCAAGAACATGGATCTTCAGTATTGAGTGGAAGATAAAGGTTCTGGAGGAAGCATTGGGAGAACTGAGAAATGTGTGGCAAAAAGGGGAGTCCTTTAAAACTTGTGTTTTATCTTGCCTTCAAGGATATCCACTGCCATCTTTAGGATGAGACTACAGGTGTTCCCTTTTCTCTTCAAGAAATCAAGGCCCAGTTCAGAACCTTTATCAAGGACGATCTGTTCAAAGAAAAGTCATTCACTAAGGAGAAGATGAAAGACATTTGTGCTCTTTACTCAGCTATTACTGAAGCTAATAAAGAATATCTAGAGCATACCGAGTTTGATAAAGATATGGAGAAATGTCTAGGCACGTGGACACATGCTACTTCCAACACAACAATTCCAAGAGGCATGGAAATAGTAGAAGCATTGAAAAGATTCAGACATCAAATCCTCAAATCAGTGGGCCCCCTTAGTCATAATCGATGTCTCTACTTCTAGCTCTTCTTTCTCTTCTTCTATTTTTAGTGTTGATCTCCTTGTAATTTAATTAAGGACTTTGTATTGTGCATTTCCTTAATTAATCTTTTAGTTAAAAGAAACGGTTACCAAATGTAACCACTTTGTAAGCTATTTATTGAGCTCTCCTCGCCATTCCATGAAATTTGGAACTCTGATCATTTTGAAAGTGTAAAAAGGACTTAAAGCTATCAATATAGAAGATTTTCCCTTCCTGTTTCTATCTATGCGTTTATTAATTCCCTCTTACTTGTCTAAAGTTGTTGAATCATTAATCTATTTGCATTAAGAAGCTTTGTATTCTTGTGGATGTCATCTCTGGAACTTTGTGTCTCATGAAATAACATCTGGTGGTTTTAATATGAATGATTTTGTTCTATATATTGTCCTTGCTCAGCATTTATAAGGAACTATTTTGCTATCTATACTTCCTGAAAGTGTTATTCTACCTTTTCCATTCATTAGTTCTTTTGTTCTCTTGTATTGATAATCTATCTTGGCATTAAAACACTTTCATGATATCGAGTTCCTCATCAAAGTTGGAAGTTGTACATTTGTAAATAGTTGTGTCGTTTGCTTTCAATAAGGGAACCTCTCCCATTAAAGAGGAGGGACTTTTTGTCCCCTGACTGTTGCTTTCATTAAAGTCCTAATTTGACAACCAACAAACCTCAGTAGGATTATTTTCCATCCGAACTTTGATTATACTATATTTATGGCAAGGAGGTTAGGTTCTAAGGAAAATGAAGTACAAATAGAGAAATACGATATTTTTGATTTGATATTAATTATGATTTTAAAACAAAGATTTATAATCTTAAAATTTTATATTTGCTACATTAAAACTATTAAAATTAACTCCGTAATCGAAATTCATACTAATTATAGTGTTCGTTATAACATTTTGCAACTATGGTCTTACAAACTTGTAATATTGTGAAAAAAACTTAAAATTAGCCCCTAAAAAGTGGTGTTATTAATACTTTTTTTTTTTGGTGTTTAGATTATAACTTATTTGAAATTATGGTCTTAATTATGCCCAAAGGCGTTTTTGAATGGGGGCAAGGTTGTAGAACGAGTGCATTGTTCATTTTTATTCTCCATATTAAATTTGACGTTCATTTAACCATCATGTGAAAGTTCATTCATAAATTTGACTTCTATTGGATTGTCACTTAAATAATTTTATTTCGTTTTCTTGTAGAATTCAATAAAAATAGTGACATCTTGATCATGTTGTAATGTTTGGGTCTTTTTCCTTGAATATATATTTTGGGATTGACACAATCACATAGTTAAATAATTCCATTTACTACAAATAAACAGAAATTGATAGAGAACTTAACAAAGTTGTTGACTAAAAAAGTATGTAAAAAATTAACTTAATAACCTTGCAATCGATATCCATTAATGTATTTCGTATAGATATGTTTATTTTAATATACTTATTATATTTTATTTATTTTTCGTTATTACTTTTTGGAGTACTTATACTACACTTGTATAGTTAAACAGTGCCTCGGAATTGATATATGTCATATGTCATCATGTTTAGAAAATTACATTTTTGACATAGATATGCTTTATAGCCTAAGCTCTTCCGTATGTGAATTCTACATTAGCTTCGAAGGTGGTGGTTGAAGATTGTAATGTCTATGACTTTTTAATAATTAATCACTAATTTTAAATTACTCTCATTATCATTTGCAAGTTTTTCTTTTTAAGTGGAGAAATCTATCAAAAACATTGTTGGCCATATGATAAAGTACAAAGTCCTTTTCTTTTTTGATTTTGTTTTTCTTCAAAAGTGAACTAATAATATAGTTATGTTGTGCCCATATACTATCTACTATTGAACAATTCAAAAGGAGGTTGATAAAATTATTAAACAATGAATACTTAAAAAAAATAGAATTATCAAACAATATGGTACACATCAAATACAAATGTTGCAAATGTGTGCTTAGAATTTTATGGTCAACAACAGTTTTTGGTGACAATATCTTTTGTTAGGCTTACTATTACAATCACTCTTTAAATTTGACACACATATATGGCTCCCAAACCAAACACCTTGACAAAAGTTGTAGAGGTCCCATTACCAATCATGTAATTTTTTTCGTAATTGTGTCATTTTTTTAGGAATTTAATTATAGTATTCACATAAATAATAAATATGTCGAGTGAAAGCCTTGGAAAATAATGATGCCATGAATATACTAACTTTTATCATTGGTTGTGGAGTTATTAGAGCCAACCGATTTTTTAAAAATGTGTAACATGCTTGGTAAAGGACGACCTGATCTAGTGACCAATTTACATGCATAATAATGTGTGTACAAATATCAATTTTAATGTTTGTTTGTATTTTTAATAAATACTAATTACTATATTATACTTATTAATAATTGTATTGTTTTTTAAAATTTTTATTAAATAATTACAAAATATGTCAATCTACTTATATCATTTTGTAATGATAAAAATATTAAATAAAATAGGGGCTCCACATTATATTATTTTCCTAATAAAAAGCAAAAGTATACTCCTCCACCCAATACCAAAATTAATGATTATCTTAATCTTTTTAAAGGTAGAATGGTCTACTATTTTAAATTTAAACTAATATGGCACAATTTCATTTACTTGGGGACAAATATATTTTGCTTTCAATGTTTAGGCATTTTATTCAATGATGAGAATTAGACTGTTGGATTGTGGCTTAATTTCTTGAACATATTTCGATTGGACCATCTATTGACTTAGAACAACTACCTCTTGTTAATGATGTGCCAATGTATGTTGGCAACATGGTTCGCCACACACTCTAGAATAAATTCAATATTGTTATACTACTAGACACCAATTTACGCAAAAAAAGTCAGATGAATGACACACATTAGGTTTACGGAACTACTATCAAACCTCGAAACTCGATGCTTTCAAGAAGATTGGAGGCTACTCATGACAAGAACAATGTCTGCTACAAAAATAGAAGAACAACAAACCTTCAAAATGTACACTCATTTGTATGCGACCAACAAGTTAGCCATTGTACATAACAGTGCATACTTAAAACTCTAAATATGCCTATTGCTCTTAGTCATCGCCAACAAATCCCAGGCACTAGCAGATCGACATTGCCCAATACACAACTAGAGCAGAACTTACTGCATGCATGGGAGCAAAAACCATGCGAACATCTAACCCATGGGTAGGCCATTTGGATTAGTTAATGGAGAAATTGGTGAGGTCGTATGCATAGTATACAAACCACCTGCTAGACCTCCAACATTACCACTGTATGTTGTTAACTTTACAAAATACTAATTCTCCACGCGATACGCATTTACGACCGCACACACTTACCTATTTCTCCAATCACAAGAAATAATTGTCTCAAAATACCACTTAAAATGGCATGGGCATTAATGATTCATAAATCATGAAGTATGACTCTAGAAAAGACCACACTAGCCATTGGTGGCACCGACCGACAAGGCCTCGCTTTTACTGATATTTTCCGAGTACATGCACTTTTAGATTTGTTTATTTCCCCAACCTTCTTATTTGCTTAGTATCGTGAATGACATGTAACATGTACATATCAAATCGAAAACAAGCAAGGGCCTACCTTCTCCTAAAGAGCAATGCGGTCAACCGGCTATAAAAACATCCCACCTCATGCTCAATTTACAATGTATAGATAACCCTCTTTTGCACATAATCCTTTTGAAACTCTTATGTATTTATAAATTGCCTAAATGCAACCGCATTTAGCATAGTCGCACCTTTACTTGTACTAATAATGTTACTTTATGTATGCGTAACTACTTTTGTAAAAAACAAAAGACGAAGACAAATGTTTCACCGCTTTTTTCTACAAGCTAGGTACACGTCTTACTGATTTACACTACTTTCTTGCACCAGCTAGTATGTGACTCGGTTGACACAAGTGCGCAAAGTAACGACCTCATTGATGAGGATGGCCTCCTCACTTTTTAGCTCACCCACAAAAAACTTGAAAAAGTTGCCCACATGCTAACCCAGGGGACACTCACAATTGAAGATACACAACAAATAGTTCGCAACAAATTCTATGAGCAACTCTACACAGGCCACCCAAGGATAAACAACACCAAATACCCTTGTAAACAACTATACAAAATACATATGTATGTACAATTGTATATACCGCTACCATCAGATCGCAAGGCATTCATGTGTAGACACACATTCATAGCTTCAACTTCATTTTACTTTGCACTTTACAAAAAACAAAGCAACACAACAACACATATGAATGTAATAAAGTGTACATATACATTTACTTGCTTTATCTCCTCGCGTATCTTTGTCGTGTTGCTTTCGTGTGGTTGACTTCCTACTATTACGCAATGCATGTTTCGATATAGTTTGCTTGCACAATTAAAGTGTTTCATTTCCCCTTTGTTCTACCGAACAACAACCAAACAAACAATTGCGGACTATTGAAGACATCTATTTCCATTTCACGCATAATACCATATTGCACATGCATCTTACTTCACACTTTGGATGACCGAGTGTTCATATGTTTCAATTTTTATGCTACTCTCTTCTTTGGGAAATAACATAGCTTTCTTTGTAAGCTTACTATCGCCGTGTTAAATCTGAACTTGCTCTGTTATCCAATTATGTCATCTACATTACAACGCATTATCGACCAATATACAAGTATTACATTGAACTCAACCTTTATATACATAGTCAGGCTGGAAACAACTCTCTGCGTTGCTACAAACAATAGTGTGCTATAAAATCCGCCTAGTTCTTGACTTCCTGTTGCGAGTTATTCTGCTCCTACTCAAAACACGGCGTATCCTTGCTCCCCATGGAGGAGCAACTCCTAATTTACATAAGAACACATTTTGGAAATAAAGCGTTGGGTTCCTCCCCCTTCCCATTAGAATCCATTATAAAGGTATACAATAAAATAAAATATACTCTATAATAAAGGATTGAGCGTGCCAAGTAAACATCCAACGTCTCCGTCTCGCTGTATTGATTTTCCTTAATCCAGCTACAGAACTGCACTACTGTACTGCAGAACACAGGTGAGGTACCAATTCAGATACAAAAACTTATACTGACCTAAATCCCTTCCCTCGTCTTTTTTGTTTTGTTTTTCCAAATGTTTTTTCAGAATTTAGTTTGGTAAATTGATGCAGGTCGGAATTGGGGTTTGGGTGGATGCGAGGCGAGGACTTTCAAGATGCCGGTGAGAGTGAGAATGAGCGATGATTCCTCCTCTCTGTACGCGACACACATTTCGGGTATGCATCTATTATTCTACACAACATAAGGGACCTGATTTTTTTTCAATTTATATTGCAATTGATGTTCAAGACCTTCGGCTGAAACCAATTTAGTCTGCTCCCTCTACTCCTATTTTGGGACATGGCTGCGACTTTCCATGCATCAGCTGGGACTCGAACCCAGGACCTTCACATGCTGGTATACTACCACTCAAGGTACGGGTCCCTTTGTACGAAGGCTGTATGAAACCTAGGCTCCAGCTGTACGAAGGCAGTATGAAACTTGTGCACCTGGTGGTCCCTTCCTCATGCCAGGCTAAAGTTTAACGAGGCTGGGAGACTAAGCTTAAAATGTAAAATGTAATGATTCGTCATAATAAAATAAAAATAAAAAAATAATTATCTTTCAACACTCCCTCTCAAGCCACACATCCTGGGTTGGGGTCCTAAAACCATGCTATATTACGCACAGCAGCTAGGAATCAACTGAGGACCCCCCATGTGCATGCTGCAGTGCTCTACCGGCTCCATCTCAGTTAGGAGTGCGGTTTGTTTCTCCCAGTTCCAACAATGACTGTCTCAGATGTTTATTTTCAAAAGAGAATTAACACCATGAGGAGATTCTCATAATCCATCTGCCATTACCTAGTATTGTTAGAGGTCAACTCGTACAATACAAAGCATCATTCCTAAGTTGCTGTGCCAAATCTCCAGACGGTTTTTACAGCGTGCTCAAAACAGAGTGTCTTCAAAGGTGCTAAACCCTAGTGTCCATCTTTTTGTGATTAGGCACTGTCCTTTTCCGTGAGCCATGGGCCTTTCTGGAACTTGATGATGATCATAAACCTTGTCAGAGACCACCAGAGATAGCTCCAATGAAACATTTCAATACAACCACTATGCTTCAGATTCCAATTATTCAGTACCGATTTATTCATTGTTTCTACATCAGGTCTAATCCCCATAAGTAAAAATCCCAGTCCTATAATTAAGCCCTTGACTTTTCGGACACAGGTGTTCCAGATTAACATCAGTAACTGGAGGATGTAAAAGTCTAATATTTAATAGGGAATAGTGGAAGTTTTTGCTTTCCCTTATTCTTGAGCAAGCTTGCTACGTGGGTCACAGTGAAGGATAGGATGGGTCATAGCTTCCTCTCCACATGGAGCTCTTACCTATACCACATCAGTATCAAATAGACCCCTTCCCGTAGACACAGATTGATCCCTAAACAAAAAGAGTGTTGCTGCCAAAGGAACATACAACTAACATCACCCAAGCCTGCTGGCATTGGTAAAATACAGACATTATTCTAAAATACTGGCATCACACAGAATCTTCATTTTTTTCTTACAAGGCACTGACTAAAGCTCTATAAAATTAAAAGAATCTCTGCTATTTAGGCTATTTAAGATGAGTCGAGTCCCGAAGAAGACATCATTCCTGAGACTGCTGCTATTAACCACAGTAGATTGCCTGCAGAGACCCATGCAGCTAATTTTACTATATATTACTTTGAGATAGTTGAGTAAATTAATTGCAACTTTCAAAAGATTCATGAAGCCACATGCACTAGTTCTAAGCTACAAATATGGCTCAGACAATCTTGGTGAGTTGAGAGTGTTAAATACAAGCAACTGCAATATATTATATTGAATTGAATAAATACGATCAAAAGAGTAAAGTGATTTCAGAATTCTATCTGAATTCAAAAGAAATTATTCATATGTTAATTGTTGCTTTTCTTATGAAAAGATTAAGTAAACAATTTTGATACTGTTCAGTGTTTTTTTAATACCTCTTTCATTTCAGATACAGGCAATCTAATTTTCTTTTTCATCTCAAGGCTCAATTTCTTTCTTTAAATTCATATTTGCATGGAATAAAGCTTGGACATGCTAGGAACCTTGAAAGCTTGAAATGTACATTTCATGTAACCTTTGTAAATAATTTTGCAATGTTATCCCTATCAAGATCTTTCGCTCTCTTGATTGCTACAAATCTACAAGTTATGGACTTTGTTATTTTTCGAACAAGGACAGTTGAAAGATTAAATTTTAACATCTAAACAAAATCTGATGACGACAAAGAAGGGAGTAGTGCCAGATTTAACTTAAATTTGTAACATGTAAAAAAATTCCTTGAAGAGAAAAGTGGCAAGTTTTGCTTCATCTGAAAATTACATAAACAGATCGCACTTTGATGTTGATGTGCATTATCTTGTCTCGATGGCCATGAAGGCTTGAAATTCGGTCGCTTTTTCAGGTATGACTGAACAGATGCAAACTAGACATGACATGCAATTGCAGAGAAGAAATCTATTGTTAATCCCTTGTTTTGATTGCCCTCCTTGTTATGATAGTGTAACAGTTTAGTGACATTTAAATGCACCTTTCACACATTGAATGGCCTCTCTATTGGCAATTTATCCGTTTATGGCATTATTGACTGTTAGTGATTCCTTTAGTAGATGATAGAATCAGTGCCGTTATCTGTAGATAGATCAAGATGTGTATATTATTATTGATTATCAACTAACATGGTTTTATTTATGCTTTTTTAGCTGCAGCCAATTGATTTCTATTTTTTTGGGGTCACGTGCAGGTACAATTCCTGGCCATGCACTTCCACCACCTTGCACGCTGTTGAGTGTGGGTCAGGTGAGTTGTACAAACACTCATGCACTTGCTGTAGAGCTATTCAGATGGAACTAAAGCTTTCCAGCAAGCACTGGGGGATAGCTTGATTACTTCTGGATAAGTTACAATAAGATATCACCTGATGATTACCATTAGCATCTGACAAGTACCTAATCTTTGCTTGGCCTCTTGAACAACAACTTAAGTAACTGTTTAATGTATGAAAGTGTATTGGCATATAGTCACACAGGAGGACTGTTTATTGTAAGGAGAAACAACCTTTATGAGAAGATTATATTGCTTATCCTTTATGTTATAGTTCTTTCAGACCCGGTTTCCTGTTTTTGCAGATTCCATCATGTTACATTCTATCTATTGCCACTTTACTCAACGGGATTTAAAACCCCACCAATCCATGTAGGAATGCACTTAGTCAATCTACTAGGATATGTCCAGAAGTAGGGATTGTATTGTGTGCATTCACAGGGAAAAGATAGTTTCTGCAAATGGGTTGTTGACATTTGAATTGTGTTTATTGAAACTGAAGTATTTAATGGTTTCATGTGCTTTCTCACCCTTTTTTTGGTCTGCAGACTTTTGTTGGTACACAGAATGTATCAAATTCAGTTAAGGATGAAGCTTGGAAGGTGAATGTGCGTCTTCAAGGTTGTGATCTGGAACATGGATATCTGTGTGGCAGCATGGAAGCTTTGAATGTGCCCTCAGCAGAGACACCTGTAAGACAATGAATCAATATTCAGTATATAGTTTTGTAGATCGGCTTATTAAATATTGCATGCATTGCCTTAGCACTGATTTATTTTTCGTTTTATTCCAAATATAAGAGTAGACATAGCAATAGTGAGAAAGATTTTTATAGCATAATGCTATTGATGTAACCCTGTTAGAAATAGATGCATTTTTAGCTATTTCATTTCAATCTTAAAATGTTTTCTATAATTGAAGTTCATGCAATGGTCATGAAAAGCAATGCCCTGTCCAGAGAAAGGGCATTTTGGGCATAAGAATTGGCTGAGGAAACTTTGTGTTTTCAAGATTGATGGCACCCGTTAAGTACAGTGTGATGAAAGCCGTGATCAAAAGGGGAAAGATGAGGAGGGGGTCACAAGTGTTCAGAGGAAGGAGCATTGGGAAAGGAGCAAAGCTTTTGGGGACCTGTCTTCCAAACAAGAACCCACTATTAGAAATGGAATATCAACTCCATACATAGGAGTAGCCTATTCAGAAAGGAAGAAGATAGACAGAGCAAGCAAGAGCAGTGGAAGAATTTTAGAGAAATACGGAAGCCTACACGGAATATAAACACTTAAGGCAGCAATTTGACAGAATGAAAAGCCAGGAAACACAGAAAATAAATCAGCTTATCCACTGGCAACTCAAAAAGCCCATCTCAATAATGGCAAGCCAACAGCAATATCAACTCCACATGCAAGCATCTACTACGATCTTAGAACATTGCTCTCCTGCTGTAAAACACAAAAGTAAGGAAGATTTAAATGGACCAAGAGACTGCTTATGCAATCCAGCTTAAGCCTGGAGAACACCAAGCTGTTCTTCCTCATTCGAATGTAGTAAACCTTGAACTGTTTGGAAATTGTAATAAATCTTATTGTTATATTCTCAACCACTCTTTGTAAGGGCGTGTCCCTAGACATATGCCAATTTGTTATTTATACATGACGATGACTGAATACATTGCAATCATCTCATATTCATACACTATTCTTATATATTAATATCAATACATATTTTTATACAATCCTTTGTTTTTCTAAATTAGAAAAGCAGAAAGGCCATAATATAGAGAAAGCGATAGAGCAATATACCATCTCCCTATGCCCTTGTTGAAACAAGTGTTGGGAATGATCCCAAATATCATTAAAAAGCTTGAGGTGGCATGTTGGCATGCAAAATGTCGATAGCCATTTTGCTTGAGAACCCCAAAAATTTGTCTCCCCTTTGAGAAATTTGGCCAAAGTATCAAATTTTGTCCCTTTGTGAGTGCCACTTGTTAATGGTCTTGTGTGATCTTAGGCGTCGTGTGTGTAGTCATGGGAAAGTGCTCGGAGTCTACTTCACACTAGTGTACTAAGAGTTAGATTATGGGAGAATTGGATATGTTATGGGAACAAAAACTGTTCTAGTGCTGGTTTTGGAACAAGGTGTTTTGGTCCCGAAAGAAGAGTGATCTGGTACAAAAGACAAGCTGCTGAAAACCCTTTTGAAGGTCCACTTGAAAGTCCTTCTCCTAGCTCTGTTGCATTTCCCATCTCTCCACAATCGCTTAACGCTCTTCCTTCAGAGATTGCTGCACCTGTGCCTTGGGGACAAAATACTGGTCCGTTGGCTTTGACTCCTCCACTTCATGAATTGCCTAGAGGGTCAAGGAAAAACTTTCCCAAGTTTAGAAGAGATGGCAAACGACACCCTGATGAGCACATTGCTGCTTTAATTATAGCTTGCGGTGTGTTGGGAGTCGAGAACAAAGATGTGTTTGTTCGATTGTTCGTTGAATCATTACAAGATGATGCTGCTAATTGGTTCTATCATCTATCGAGAAGATCAATCACCAATTTGGCTTAGATGAAATCAAAATTTGAAGCCAAATTTAAACCAACCGAGGATGCTCACGCTTTGCTTGCTCAGTGGTCACATTTGAAGAAAGAACCTCATGAGGCTATGTTTATATAGCTAAATTCAATAGTTTGATCAACAAGATTCTTGAAGCTGCCAGGCCTACTGAACATGATCAGTTGAGATTCTTCACTAATGCTCAATTACCAGAAGTTGGGTTCTTCTTGAGAAGTGCTCAACTAAACACTTTGGAGTATGCTCAAGATCTTGCAGTAGAAGTCAAAGATGATTTGATCATGTCCGGAAAAATCAAGAGAGGATCAAGCAAAGATAAAGCTCAAAGTTCTAGCTCGAGAACTATTGATCCACTGCTGCAAAAACTAGCTAATGATGTGATTGCTCTAAAGAAGCAACTTGCTCAGAGTACTCCCTACAAGGATGTGCCTAGGAAGAATTTTCAGAATAAGAAACAGATTGTTGGTGCCCCACAAAGACTTGCTTTGAAAGCCTCGCTTGTCAATGCAGCCTGTGAAGCTCAAGAGGAAGATGAAGAAGAAATTGTAGAGCCTGAACATGAAGAAGAAGAAGGAAATGTCCTGGAAATTGAAGAGGTTGAAGATGTAGATATTGGCTATTTTGAATATTCTTCGGATGAGGAATATGATGAAACCGTAGCTGATATGAATAGTTACTCATATGCGGTGTTCACCAGCTCACAAGCACAAAAAGAAGCTTCCTTTGTTGCTGCCCAAAAGAAGTCTGTAGATCCTCCTGTGGTGACTCGACAAAAAACAATAATCAACAAAGGATTTCCGCTACCCGCTTCTATGGACTCCACAAAGAAGAAGTCAGATTCTACCTCAGCTAAGGTTGCATCTTCTTCTCCGGGTTAGTCACCTTCTTCCACTCTTGCTAATGCTTCTTCTACTCTTGTTAAATCTGTTGTTTGTACTTCCAAGGTAGAATCTACTCCCAAAGAAGTGTTTACTCCCCTCACTAAAGTTGATGCAAATCCTGAAGCATCCGTGTTCATTTCCTTAGATATAATTGATCATGTAATGAAGTCTAAGGTGTAATGAAGTAATTGCTGAGTGTAATGTGGATTCAAATGAGGAAGTTGAACCATATTCTCAAGGTGATGGTTTAGGCGAGCCTACGATACTCTTGCGAATACTACTTATGAATGGTACTTAGATATTATTCATTTCTTAACATATGGAGATTGTCCACCTCATTTGAATGAGAAACAACGAAGAACTCTCAAGTTACAAGCAACAAGGTATGTAATTTAGAATCATATGCTTTACAAAAGAGGACTTGATGGTTGTTTCTTGTGGTGTGTTGACAAAGAATAACATGAGAAGTTGATAAAAGCCTATAATAATCAAGCTGTGGTGGTCATTTCTCATCTTTGGTCATGGCTCACAAGATTTGAGAGGAAGGTACTCACTGGCCCACTTTGTTTCAGGATGCTCAAGAATGGGAAACCAAGTGTGAATAATGCCAAGAATTTGTTGGTAGACCTCATTTGGCTGCACTTCCTCTCAAGCCCATAATAATTGAGGAACCTTTCCAACAATGGGGTATGGATTTTGTAGGTATTCTCAAGCCATATTCAAGTGTAGGCCACACATATGTGCTCACTGCCACAAATTACTTCACCAAGCGGGTTGAAGTTATCCTATCGACCATGCTAACACCGAGACAATTGTGACTTTCTCAAGGAGTATATTTTAATGCTTTTTCGGTGTTCCGCGAGAAGATTGTTGTCAATAATGCTACTTATTTCTCTTGTATGGAGCTGATTGAATTTTGTTATGAGCATGGAATCTCCCTTTCTCACTCATTTGACTATTATCCACAAGGTAATGGCCAAGCGGAATCCAACAATTAGAATATCGCGACAATCATCCATGAGTTGGTGGATCGAGTAAGAGGAATTGGCATAAGAAACTTTATGATGCACCGTGGGCTGACCGGATTACTCCGAAGAAGGCTATCGGGATGTCTCCATTCCAATTGTTGTATAGAATAAATGCCGAAGTACCCATCTTAATTGGGTTACCCGCCTTGCACTGGTGAAGGAAGTAGAAGATGGTCAATTCCAAGACTCTTTGGACAAATGAATTTTGTATCTAGAGAAGCTAAGTGAGGACAAAGTCATGGTGGTGATAGAATCAAAGAGCACCGATTGAAGGTGAAAAGTATTTTTGACAAGAAAGCTCGGAAAAGAGAATTTCAAATTGGAGATTTGGTCCTTCTTTGGGACAAAAGAAGAGAGGCAAAAGATAGTTATGGCAAACACGACTCTCTGTGGCTAGGGCCATTTAACATCAGTCATTTTTGTGGAGACAATACTTTCTATTTGTCATATTTGGATGACACCACTCGCGAATTGCCCCACAACGGGCAATGCTTGAAGTTGTACAAACAATGAAAGCAGTTTGTTCCTCGTCTGTACTATAGGTGAGTTGGGTTTGTTTTTGTTTTGTGGTGTGTTTCCCTTTCATGTTGTGCTGATGTGTTTCCTTTGTGTGGTGTGTTGGTCTCATTTCATTCTCGTTTCCCTCGACTCTATTTTTCCAAAAGGATAAGGCATTGGTCTACTTAAAACCGTGAGATTCTAGTGTTCTTGCTTCCCTTGTTTGTGCTTTGCTCAATCCAAGACAAGTCCCCAAGTAAGAGCTCTTTTGGCATGCAAAATGTCGGTAGTCATTTTGCTTGACAACCCCAAAACCTTGTTTCCCCTTTGAGAGATTTGGGCAAAGTTGTAAATTTCGCCCCTTTCTGAGTGTCAACTTGTGAATGGTTCCGTGTGAGCCTGTGTGATCTCGGGTGTCTTGTGTGTAGTCAGGGGAAAGTGCTTGGAGTCTACTTCACACTGGTATACTCAGAGTCAGATTATGGGAGCCGTGGATATGTTTCGGTAAGAAAACTGTTCTAGCGCTTATAATGGAACATGGTGTTTTGGTCTAGAAAGAAGAGTGATATGATATAGAGGATTGTGGGAGCTCCGGATGGATATAAAAGCTCTACAAGTAGTCAAATGGAGGCTGATGGAATCTCCTACGAGAATCCAAGCATTGGTTTTGACCCTAGTCATCTCAACTTTCCCTAATAGATAAAAACCAACTGCTGCCTCATTATGTCATTTAAAGTTTCGGCCTAAATCTCAAAATGGAAGCATTTTCAGGTCTTGATAGTTATGGGAGTGGATTTGTTTGCCGTTTTCAAGTTAGAATCATATAACATACCCTTATGGAACTCCAAATTTTGCTTCGTGTGAGAAAGTTGTTTTTTGCTCTAAATATCCGTTGAGATGACGATGTCGGTAACTTAAAGTCACTAAAGTGAATGTTGTGCACTTTTAAGCTCCTCCACACATTGATTTGTATTGAATGTTATATTTTTCCACACCCAAAGGTGCACACCTCTCCCATTGGTCCAATTTGGTTGACCAAAAAGTAAGTTTGGCTTCCCTCCTTGTTTTGACCTCCATGCACTTCCTCTAAGGCACCCATGCACATTTTGAACCTCCCAAATGCATTGGTGCACATTGGAATGTCCCATGCACTTCCAAAGTGCGCATGCACTGATTGGTGCACACTTTGGGCATGGGGATTGCATTTCAAGCGCATTTCTCCTTTGCTCATGCATATCCCAATCTCTATATCTTGGTTAAGTGATTTTTCAAACTTGTTTTTCCTTCCCAAAGTTCTGAATGACTAAATAAAAAAAGGTAATGAAGGAATAAAACAAAAGTGTGGCCATTTTGTTCCATAACTCTATGAAAACCAGCTCCATGCCCTAGTTTGCCAAGAAACATTTTTTCTCATTCCCATTGATTCCATGGGAAAAACTCTACCAAATTTTGACCAAGTGTTCATCTCTAAAATGCCTTCAAGATGATTTTAACCTTATGTGCAGCCATGGACTGATTTATTTTTAATCCACAAAAGAAACTTTCAGCTGGAAAAGTCATTTTTGCCCTAGTTAGCTAAAAATCATTTTGCTCATTCCAAGAGATTCCATAGATTAAATTGCCTGGAATTTTGACTAGACGATCTCCTTCCAAATGCCCTTCATTTGATTCCTCTCTTGAATGCTAAGGTGGAGTATTTTATTTGTTGTGATAAATCTTTCCGATTCTGAGCCCGTTTCTGTTTTGATCTTGGAATATCCAGAGGTGGGAGATAGTAACGTGGATAACATGGATTTTGAAGACTTGAGGAGAAGGATGGAGGAAGGAACCTAGAGTGTAATGGTGTACATGATTTATTATAGTGGTCTTTATTGAGCTGCAAGATTCCCACTATCTCTTCAAGACACTGACTTCGTTTGTGCTTGTGCTTACAACCACAAATAAAATAGTCAGACAATCACCGCGCATGACATATCCATTTTGGCTATATTGTCTCTAGAAGGAATCTCCCGATGCCTTGGTATTCGTAGGCCTAGGAATGACATCATCTTGAACAAAGTAAATGCTCTACTGGAATGGGAAAGAAAAGACTCTGTTTGGAAGGATTGACTATTGGCAATTGGATGAAAACTTCTTGGAATTTTACTCTTAACTTCATAAAGGGCATATGAGATTGCATCGTAATGCTAAATTGGTTAATGGGAGAATGTAATGTCCTTGTTCGAGGTAAAATTATTACCAAACAAGTTTTCCCCAAAACCCCCAAAAAAATAAAATCTGAAAGTATGCAAACTCAATGAACAATGAATTCTAGAAAAGAATGAATATTCAGTAATTTAATTCACCAAACCCTAGCACCTAGGGTAAAATCAGATTCCCACAAAACCTTTCGTAAAAATATAATAGGCTGAAGTTTATGACATAAATCACCTGTTAATGCCAAGAATAAGATAATGACCTGATTTTTATTTCAAACCCTTGATACAAAAGAAAACATACATTTCTGAAATTTCTATTTATTGATCAAAATATCCGTAATCTAGAATACCCAAAAGGCTTAAAACATCCAAGAAGCCTCTAGGAACATAATCATGAAAGAAAATAATTTTTCCAGCAAGGTTATGAATTTATCTTATTTATTTTTCACACCCAAAAACCAAGAAAATACCCATGTATGATTACAACAATTTTATGATAAATGACACCCTAGGTGGCATGAAGAGGCCAAATGATGAATATGCAACCTAGAATCGAAGAAATCTGCCCACGGATGATGCCCTAAACACCAGTCTGAAATCCCAAAGGGTGTAGATAGCCCTAGATATGGCTGCAAATTGTGCCCTAGCTGTCCTTGCTTGAAGTTTTGGCAGATGTCTCTCTAGTGGCTAAATTTCTTTGCTTGAAAATGCAAATCTAAAGCGGAAAATGTATAAAATGTGATTGGAAAAATTTGCCCTAGCTCTAAAAATACGATCTTTGCCTCTAAGAATCTGAAATATCCCTAATGGGATACCACTTAAAAATGCACAAAAATATTGAAACTTGCAGCCAAATAAAATACTGATTTTACCAGATTTTTACAGTTGGGACAGCGAACTAAAGAAACTTAATATTTGCCAAAATGTCCACCCGAAATACTTGAAAATTTAAATAGAGCTTGATATTATTATAAAGGACATAAGGAAATTGTTTCTCGACTTTTACAGAGATTAAACTGCTGCCAGAAAAAGCACAACGTGCCCTAGACAGCGGAAAACTACAGAGGCTCGTAACTCTCCAAATACCGGAGCAAAATTAAGGGTCTTTGGAAATAACAATGATAGATATAGGAAATAGTATTTCCACCTTCAGATCTGGGAATGGCACTCAAAACCTTCCAAATAAAGGCTACAAAATCTGGAAAATTATAGTATGGAAAACCCCAAATAAAGGCTGCAAGTCGCCTAGCTTGGAATGGGGTCGGAAAATGATGGAGACGCCTTCATAGTTCGCCACGCCTTAGTGTAAATGGCTTTCGTGAATTTGATCTGGAGCCCCTCTGCTTATCTTCCCCAAATGCCCCTAAAACCCTCGAGATCCTTCCTCTGAAACCTCTATTAATGTCTCTCAAAACCAAACACCTATAAGGATCCAAATGACAAACTTCCAGATCTCTCTCTTTTCAAGAATGCCTCCTAATTCATCAATCTCTCACCACCCAGCTAGGGTCCCTCATGGATTTGACTCCACAAGTGTGCTATTGTAATTTATTCAACACATTTCACGAAAGGGGTCAATAAAATGTATATGCAAAAAGTCCCTTTCCTTACTCCCCAGTCCTTATATACTTCCCCGAGGCAAAAGAGCCCCAACAGACCCAATACGCATTTCTTTCTATGGAGGGGCCAATAAAATAAAGTGACTTAAGTTACTTTTCCCCTTTTAGTCGCCATGGTCCAAAAGTGACCCCCAAATGCCAAACATGAATATTAGTACCATGCGGCCCCTTCTCGGAAAATTTGCCCCAATTCCCCCGCCCTTGGATATGACCACGGCTTGACACGCTTGACCCTTAGGCCTTTGGTGCAGGAAAAGGGGACATTACGATCTAAGCCCAAACTCTCCAAAATGAAATGTAGAAATGCCAAAAAGTGTGTCAAATGAAACCCCAACCCCTCCTTTTATAATTTTCCATTGCCTTTTCCCAAGTTGGGCGCTCCATGTGGGATTACTAAAGTGACTTTCCATCTTCTAATTTATTGTTGGCTTTTACTTTATTTGGAAAGTCACCTTTATTTTTATTTTAATAATAAAGTTATATTAAGTTGTCACCTTTTTAATAAAAAGTGAGTGACTTGACAACTTAAAAACATTAACTTTATTATTTTTCTTTATTTGAAAAAGGGGACATGACAGTCCGCCCTTCCCAAAATTGCTTGTCCTCAAGCAATTGTTAGCTCAACTGTTCCGACTCTTCCCAACTGGCCATTGTTGTAATCCCAAGATCCCAAATCAATCTTTTTTTCCTTCCATTCCTCCTTGTGATGTAGTTGGCTTCTGCTGCACTTCTCTGATATAATGAGGAACTTGAGGCCCGGTACTTGAGACCGAATCTATGATTGTTGAACTTCTTTGATACCCGGTACCAGGTAATGCTTCTCTAACAGTCTCATTGAGTGAATCTATGATCGTTGAATCACGAGTTAGCTGGGATCTAGAAAGTTTTTGAAAACCATCCCCATCTTCAACTAGGAAATCAGTTCCTTGACTAGACCACTCTTCATGCTGTCCTAATACTATGCAATTGTCCCCTTGCATCTTTAGCCAACAATGCAAAATAACATGGGTAAGTTCAACTAGAGCAATTCGATGTAATGAAAAATCTGAAATATCATAACCTTGAGTCCCCATGGATCCTTCCCTGATTTGGCAGCTGTCCCTCTCAATATATGATGCAAATCAGACTGAGGATAGGCTGGAAACAAGTTACAACAGCCATAAATCACTTGGAATTTTATCCAAATCAGGGCTATCGGATCTGATTTGTTTGTCTTCTTCCACTGTAACCTTTTGTCCACATCATCCAATGATGGAATCCTTTTTAAATGTGCAAGCTCGCAGCTGTCCATGACTGCTAACAGCAGTCCCAAGCCTGAGTTTTTCAAACTCAGCCATATGACAATGGTATAACAGCTACCAAACTGAAATCTTATTGAAAAAACAAAATCATGAGCAGTGTAGAAACTGAAAATTGCCTTACAAGAACTGAAAATTTGAGAAAAGCAGATCTACAATTGAAAACAGTAGACATATTGGCCCTTAGTTCAAAACTCTTGCAGTCCATACTTATCCCAACTTTGTGTAGAAGATGGCTTTCAACAAGAAAGCTCCATTTTGCACATAATTCTTCAAGTGTCCACCATGGGCAGTATTAGTGAGTGTGTCCAAACCAACCAACAATTGCCACAATGGAGTATCTCAGTGCATTGAGTGCTTTGAAAATATATATCTCTTTCCTTAGTGGTAGTCATGCTTGGAACTTTATCCACTATACCTTGAAATATTGCTTTCTTTTCTACATCTTTGAATTCCATTCTATCAAACAATCTCAACCAATGTATGCCAATACTTATGCTCACCTCTTTTTGATTGTTGTTACCTTGCTTATTTTGGGTTCCAAATGCTGCCTCCATGCTGCCCCACTGAATTTTCTTCAAAAATTGGCTCGGATCAGACCCTATGAGTGCTGGTGGATGAGTGTAACAGTCATATATAGCTCTGGAATTCTTCAAATCAGTCAACTTGTGGCTGTATGTGATTGTTAGCAGCAATCTCAACTCAAAATCCTTGGATATCAGTAACATAAGAAAGGTGCAACAACTGCAATACTGGAAATCCTTCACACCAATTAGTAATGACAGTAGTATAGGGACTGGAAACAACCCAACTATGACTGAAAACACTTTATGGGCAGCAGCATCATTCAATCTTATGACCAAACACATTTGTATGGCTGTCAATGAGGCGGGTAGCTGCTGGAATTGGTGATGACATCAGCCTTCAAGTTGGAAGTTCAGAACATGGTTGTCCCCATTATGTTCCCCTTTCCTTGGGTGGTAGGAGATCATCAACCCTCGCTCTTAATTCCTTCCCAAACAGCCGGAAGGGTGTTGGAATTTTTGCACTTAATGATCCCCACAAGTGATCCCTTTCACACATCATGTTAGACCAAAAGAACTTCATCATATTTGTCAACCTACAACTGTCCAAGGAGAGTACTATCCTTCCAAAACATGAATTTAGAAAGAACATCATACCATGGCTGTAGCATTGTATTTTCTCATTCAACCTTGGGTTTGTGGTGGCTGGAAACCATCTTGTACCGGCAACAAAAGCTCTTCAATGTCCGTGGATGGAGTATGCATCTTACTGGTGACAAAACCTTCTTCTATCGCTGCAAAAGGTATAGGGGCAAAGCTGGAAATGTGGAAGACAACAGTCCAAAAGTTTGTGACAGCACTCTTCAAGAACCATGGGTTATGTTTCTTGTTACCCATAACTATACCAACTATGTTAAGTTGATAACATATGACCAAAGATCCCATTTTACCCATGTCTCACCTTCTTGAACTCTCCTAAGCAACTTGTTGTCCCCGCAACAGTGACTGTCTTCTTAACCAAGTCTTCAAGCTTAGAATTTTGCTCCAAGGAGTGACTTATGAATTGGTCCTTCACCCCTTTGTTAGGATTCACAACATATCTTGTATGATTCTTCATGAGTTTTCTTTCTTCCTTTGCCAAAATAGGAATTGTTGAGATACCCTCGACACTTCCATCCTTGTGACCCACAATTTTCTCCTCAAATGCATGCTTACCAGCTGAGTCACAAACAATATGAAAGGAGAATGTTGCTGCCCTATCTAGCATGCCTTGGACCTTGTCTAGAAGGCAGCCATTTATCCATTTATCTCCACTTCTCATAACATATGTATTGGCCCATGCAATCCCATTTTGAATATCAAATCTGAAGCTAGCAAAGATTGTATGAGTTGGTTTACCTGATTTTTGAATTGTTCCATTGCTGCTTGCTTTGATTCGTTGGACAACCCATAGTGGCTTCTTAGGACAATTTAGAACCCAAGGTTCTACCTTCATCCTTTTCCCATTTTCTGAGTGATGGCAAGGCTGGAATAGTTCTTTGATGTCCTCACCATAACTCGAACTGAAATTATAAGGGTGCTTACCCTCTTGACAACAATCTGAAACTGCCGTAGTATGGAGCACTGAATATGGGACATGACCATCATTCCTTGGGCTGTCATTAGAATGCTTATCTCCCTTGACTGAAGTAGAAGCTTTTGTTAGATTTGCCTTATCACAACCATTCTTTTCAAGTGCCCTTCCATAGCTATCTTGAAAATCCATCTCATATGGCCATAGCTCAATCTTTGGAATGCTTGGAAGATGGATAGAGGCTTCTTGGAAAAGATCCTCTTTCCATTTGGTACCTTTCATCTTATCCTCATTGTTAGAATAATTCTCATGATGATCAAAACATTGTAAGGACATAGTATGAGGGTGATACAATAAATCCTTGCTATGGAGATAATCAAATTGCTTACCATTAGTTGTTGCTATGAAAATTCCAGCAAGTTGAACATCAACCTTATCATCCAGAAATTTGGCTTTAACCACCAAATTCTCTCCACAACCTTGCAGATCAGATTTTTCTTCTTTCTTATGCTCCACCATCAAAATTTCTTCCTTAGCAACTTCTTGAGGCTTTGGCTCCGACTGCTCTTCCTTCTTCTCCAACCTTCTCCCACCAACCTCTTCATAAAAATCTTCAAAAGTAAAATCAGACTTTTTATCATATGTGTAGGAAGAGTAATCTTACCCAATCTATGTTGGATATCTCTTCTTGGCTCTTGATGACTCACCTTATTTTTCTTTGGTCCTTCACTTCTCCTTAGTTGGCAATAATCTTTGAAAGAAAGCAAATCTCTTGTGTTGTTGCTCAAGGATGCATATTCGTCCCCATAAAGATCCCATTCATCAACAACTCCAACTGCTTGTGGCTGTTCTAACTCCACTTGTGGCTCTTCTCTTTGTAGGAATTTGGCATGGAAGAATTGAGAGGGGTCTTGCTTGAGACCCTTTCTCCATGATTGGCAAAAGAGCTTCCTTCACCATGATTACCTTGATTTCCTTGGAGATTCGGTATGGTAGTGCTTAGCCCTTGTATAGATCGATTCAAATCAGCAATAACTCCTACAAAGGAGTCTCTTAGATCCCTTTGAGCATCCAACAAATGGGTTTGCAATTCTCTATTGCCTCTAGTGAACACTTCATTCAAATAGCTCATTTTATCTATGGTGGGAGGCCTTTCTCTATCACCCATACCTTCCTTTCCTAGAGTTCTTCTTGAGTAGTGATATCTAAAACCCCCTTCACTACTCCATGCAAAATTGATCTTCTCCTTCACAGGCATGGGAGAATCACAACTCTGATACCATTGTAATGTCCCCTTTTAGGTTAAATTAGTACCAAACGGGTTTTTCCCAAAACCCCAAAAAATAAAATCTGAAAGTCACCAAACTCAACAAACAATAAATTTTGGAAAATAAAGAATATTCAGTAATTTATTCCTCAAACCCTAACCCTAGGGTAAATCAGATTCCCACAAACCCTTTTGCAAAAATATAACAGACTGAAATTTATGACAACAATCAGCTGTTAATCCAAGAATAAGATAATGACCTGATTTTTATTTCAAACCCGTTACCAAAAAAAACGCATGGATTTCAAAATTTTATTTATTGATCAAAATATCCATAATCTAGAATACCTAGAAGGCTTAAAACATCCAAGAAGCCTCTCTAAACATAATCATGAAAAGAAAATAATTTTTCCAACAAACTTTTTGAATTTATCTTATTTATTTTCACACCCAAAAACTAAGAAAATTCATGTGTATGATTACAACATTTTTTTGATAAATGACACCTTGGTGGCATGAAGAGGCCAAATGATGAATATGCAACACGGAATCGAAGAAATATGCCCATGGATGATGCCCTAAACATCGGTTTGAAATCCCACAGGGTGTAGATAGCCCTAGATATGGCTGCAAATCGTGCCCTAGCTGTCCCTGCTTGAAGTCTTGGCAGATGTCTCTCCACTGGCTAAATTTCTTTCTTGAAATGCAGATTTGTGGTAAATGTAGAAAATGTGCCGAAAAATGTGCCCTAGCTTTGAAAATCTAATCTTTTTCTTTGAGAATTTGAAAATAAGCTCAAGTGTGATCTCCGTATGAGACCACCAAGGAGAAATTGAGGGTTTTTGTCCCCAAAATCTGAATGCTAATGAGGGTTTTCATCCTCAACAGCTAGCCAATGAGGGTTTTTGTCCCCAATAGCTGAAAGTAGGAGCAACAAGCCCAAACTCTCCAAAATGAAATGTAGAAATGCCAAAAAGTGTCTCAAATGAAACCCAACCCCTCCTTTTATAATTTTCCATTGCCTTTTCCCAAGTTGGGCATTCCATGTGGGATTACTAAAGTGACTTTCCATCTTCTAATTTATTGTTGGCTTTTACTTTATTTGGAAAGTCACCTTTATTTTAATTTTAATAATAATGTTGTATTAAGTTGTTGCCTTTTTTTAATAAAAAGTGAGTGGCACTTGACAACTTAAAAACATTCGGTCTATGTATTGAGAAAAATCTTCCCTAGGTGCCCCAATGTATCGGGTTCATCCACAACTTAGTCTCCGTGAGTACAAACAACACTACACTTGGGCAAATGATACTTTTGCCATGCTTGTCGTTAGGGGATTGGAAGGTAATATCAATGAAAGATTATCGAGGCAAACTTGTGAATTGGTGAAGAAGTATGGAGCCTACTTCATACAATTCAAAACCTTCTCATATATCCGTGTTGGTGGCTTCGATGATGCTCCCATGAAACTCTTGCGGTATCAAGTGACAAGCTCATCCTCATTGAGCAGTCTTGATTGCTTGCGCAAAGTCCATGTAGAATGCAAGGGGAAAAAGATTAAGGGAGTGGTCTTCCCGATTCTTCTAGGCGTATACTCGTGCAAGAATTCAACGAACACACATAATATTGAGTCATCCTTGAGTCCATTCAACTTGCATGCTTACTCACACGACAATTGTTTGACAACAAACATTATTTGGGGGATGAACACAAAGGGCTTTGTTAGGAATTCTATGTTTATAGTGTGAACATGAAGTGTTAGTGGTTTGGGTTATTTGGATATTAGAGTTTTAATATTGTGAACATTATTATTATGTGTGTAATAATACTTTCTCATATTGAGAAGTATTAGTTGTACGTGAGTTTATCTCACCTTAGTAATAGGTGTGGTTGAGATAGTTTAGGAGGTGTGTGAGATATCCTAGGGATGTGAGGATCATGGAGAGATAAGGGGGATCATGATTGGAGTTGACTCCTCTGTAGGAGAACAATGCCCTATAAATCAACCTACTTCTATAATAAAATATCCCGAATGATTTCTAAATTATAATATTTCGTGTTTTATTATTGTGTAGTTTTTATCGTGCTTGGTGTTTCTCATCAACTTGAGGTGGAAGACTACCTGAAGACTGTGTTGATGAAATGGATGTTCGAAAATGAGACTTCATGAGGATGACAATTCAACAAATGAAAGACTACCGATTAGAGTGGGTCATTGAGGGCCTAACCGAGGATTGTTATATGAGCCAGGTTATATGGAATCCATTTGACATTCTCCTTTACCACCAATGAATTGGTCAGTGGTAGAAACTTTAGATGTCTCAATTCGAACAATAGTTCTCCAACAGATTAAAGAGATGGTTTCTCAAGAAGCTAGCTGGATTCACTAGTGCTAAAGGTTATTGTGCCACTTAGTCTTCTAGTTGGCAACTAGAAAGGTCGGGAATAAGGTGTATATCAAGGTTCCAAAGGGTCCCTAAAGATGAAGGAATTTCTTTGGAGGTACAGGTTCACCAACAGGTTTCACTTGCAGTACCTCAAGCCGAGTCTTCTCGCAAGAAGCCGCCAATAAGAAGGATGGAAAATCCCACTCTTGAGATTGGAGAATTCATTGCATCACCGACTGAAGCCAATCCAAGTTGCTTGTACCTTCAACATATTCCCATCCCTAGTCTCCCGCACTTTCCACGTAATCTCATATGGGAAATGTCCTTAAACCTTCTCCCCCGTCCTCGCCAAGCTAAGTTCCCTCTTTCGCCCACAGTAGGCCTTGTAGCTTGAATTTCACCTTTTCCACGAGGCTTGTTTTCTCTTGGGTTCGGGATCTCATACGTGATCGGCAACAAATAGTTGCCAAGACTAAGACTTCGGTGATCCAAATTTCTCCCGAGATTTGACAACTCACACCTACTCCTCGGAAGGCTAAGGTCACTTCTTGACTAAGGTTAGATGCTTCCAGGATCTCAATTTGTTGAGATTGTTCGTCCGAGGTTGAAAAAGATGGAATTGAAATGCAAATATCGATTAGGAGATCACTAGGTTTCCTCTTGGAGAATCAAGTCATGAGGGGAACTTCATAATTTTCAAGAAACAACTCCTAGGTTAGTTGCTTGAGCCGAGAAAGGAAAAGAAACTCAGGTTCAATTGGAGGAACATGTGTGTGCTCTGACATCATGTGTCAAAACCTTCTTGGACCCCGAGGCTCCTCCTATCGCTCCTCACTCTAAGTCGGTCACTCCACCGAGTAGGTTCGATCTACACACTTTGTCACACGGTACAAGTGGCCCAACGTTTGGACAAATTGGGAAGGGCAACAGAGACATGGATTGATTCCATTGTACAAAAGGAATGTACAAGATGCATGAGCTTGTACATTCGAGATGCCAAAAATGATTAAGATATATGAGCTTGGCACTTTTTCAACTGAGAAGGTGCAAGATGTCTTTATCACAATCAAAGATGAAATTTATCATTAGAAGGAGCTCTTACCAGTCATTCAGCCTTACCGATTCCAATTCGCTCCCGAGTAATAAAGTGTTTGTGAGTTAGGAAGATAGCTATTCTCGGACATGGCTCCAAACAATTGATTTAAGGATGTGAACACTTTGTGAGGACTTGGAATATTGCTCAACTCATATCAACAGAGGCCAAGAAATCAAGGAAGAAATCAATGTAGACTTGAACAACACGAGGTTTCCATCATTGCATTCTAGTCACATACCACGGTGGAAGAACTCCACAAATACTTTCGGAGTATTATCAAAGGAGACCTATTGGATCCACAAAATTACGGTATTCAACTCACAAACATCCTTGCTCAAAGTTTGAAGCACCATTTCGGATGCAACTCAGAAGATTCCGAAATGGCTAGATCATTGCAGATCAAGTAAGTTGCAGCTGATCAGTGGTTGGACATTTTGATGAACACCGTAATTCCACGTAGGAGAGAAATTCCGAATACAGTGTCAAGATTCAACTTAGTAATGAGAGGCCGACGGTTCCTCCAAAGGCAACGCATTCAAAGGTCTTCATCTTCTATAGCTCAATCCTCGGGATAACTTCTTCCATTCCCTTCTTGCTTCTCTCCACCTTCTCTTTCTTCATGAAGAAATCTCTTTTTGTAAAAGTGACTTTGTTCACTTAGTGATTTCTATTTCTTCATTGGGGATGCACTTTTTCCAATTTTGTCTTATTCACTTAAGTGATTTAATATTCCTTTATTGTAAAAGTACTTTTCTTAAAATAAGGAAAATTAACTTATTTTAATCCGGAATATGAAAAGTCACATGGGAATTTGAAAAGGCATGTAAGAGGGCTATATATTGGAATGACTTCCTCATTCCAAAGGATCGGTATTTGCTCTCCCTAGCAAACTGTATTCTTCCATTTCTCCATAATATTTTCCTCCATTCTCTCTCTTGATACTCAACCAAGCATATTGCAAGTTTTGTAAGGAAGCAAGGGCTTTGTACCTACTGAAATGAAATGAGAATCATTGGTTGAACTTTGTGTTAATCTGTGTTATTGTTTCATGATCCTTATTTGATTACATATGTTTTCCTGTTTCTTTTGATTGAGTTGGAAAACTATTCTAAGTTATCAGTCAATGAATTGTGTATTTCTCTCATTGGGATAACTCTCCTCTTACTTTCCCCTTCTTTTCCTATACTTCTTTCCTCTCCTACTTGCAAACTCTTCCCTCTCTAATCTATCATTGCAGTTACAACACGGGTGTTCTTACACATTCCGCGATCTTTGACCACCCCGGGATTAGAACTAGTGTATATAATTTCCAATTTTCAATAAATGGGAGCGGCCCCATTTAGTAGCGGAGAGACTTAATCTGCGAGCGTTGATGAAACCCATAATTTGTCCCCGACAAAATATTTCACCAACATGGCAATAACTGCTCTTCAAACCACATGAAAGTATTTGCCCGTATCAAGAATCCACTTTTATGTAGAACTACCAGCCATAGATTTTCTCTTCTTATTTTAATGGTACCAAAAGCTAGACTATAGAGGTGCCATCGAGTATGTATGGAGAAAAATAAATCTCAACTGCCAATTCCAATAGCTCTCCATTGAACTATCAAATCCTTAAGCCTATAGAGAGCAATGTTCTTTCAATTCAATATTCATACTAAAGTGAATATTCACTCGAATTCATGTCTATTAACAATTATTAATATTATGCCTTAGAATCATTACCGTGACTTATATAAGAGTTTCGTTCTCTTGAAACAACATTCCTTAATTCTACATATTTGCATATATTGTTCTTTTTCTAATGAGCTGGTCAAATTGCAAATCAATATCAATATTATACTCGAAAACATTGAGCAAAGTAAATATTTCAAAACAAAGGTTTTAATCTTCTAATTTTGTCTCACCTTTCTCCGCCTCAACCGTTTGTGTCCACCTTTCATCAAAGCTTTGATGATAAATAAAGTCTCTCTCATCTATTAAATCTTGTACGCCAAAATCAATAGCCAATCAAGTTGCTGGAGCTTCTATCTCTACTCATTTATTTGGATTTCTCCAATGAATGAGGAAGCAGAAGCTATGACCAGTCCCGATCTAAAACAAGATTTCTGAAAATCTATTTTTGGAAAGTTTTGAAAATATATTTTTAGTAGTTTTTGGCAGCTTTTAGTATTTTGCATTTTTAGGGGTCTTTAGAGCATTTATGGGCTTTGGACTGTACGATAATAGCCAAAATGCTATGGCCATAGTGATGTTTTCCAAATTTGTTTCGTCATCTTTCCAATGGGTCCTATGGTTAGCAAATTGGGTCAATGGGCTAGGAGATATGACCCCAACAAGGAGCACTAAATAAAATAATAGTAATAATAGGATAGATTTTGGATTTTTCGACTTGTCTTTTCGAATCCATCCCTAAGGTGGATATGAATGGTCTCCATGTAGGATGACCTTTTGGTTCCCATTCGGAACCCGTTTTTTTAATTTTTAGCAGTTTTTCATATTCTCCATTGTATAGCTATAAAGCAACTTGTTTTGAATAAAGAGATAGATCTTTGGGCATACATCTCTCTTATGGAGTTTGCTAGTTTGTATACATTTGGAATTGCAATAAAATTAGTTTGTTTTTACAACTCTTTCATTGTGAATTGATTGTTATAACACATTAAACACCATCATTAGTGTGTTGTCCATCGGGTTGCACCTCAATCCGGATCAGTGGTATTAGAGCAAGTTCGTTCCACTCTTGCATGTCGAACGTCACGAGGTTAGAATACCAGAAGCATGGTGTCCAGACCCGCGATTCTTCGATTACGTTGTTGCTTCAAGCGACCTCAAGCAATGCAAAAGGAAATGAGAGATCCCTTTAGAGAATTACTTGATGAAGCCCTTGAGAGGTAGAGGAGGGAGATGATGGCATAGTTCGCTGACGTCCTCTCGTGTTTTGTCCCTGTAATCGGCCACACCTTCGCAACTACACCTATATGAAGCGGACCCTTTGGAGGCTTGACACCATTCTAGGTACAAGTAAATTTTGACATTCCGCAGTTTGAAGAAAAATAATGCTGATGAATTGGATAAATGGCTCGATCAACTAGAATCATATTTCTCTATCATATTTCACAGTAAAGGAAAGGAAAAGGTGAGCCATTATATACAATCATTGTCTCAGGGGATTGAATGGATCTCTCCATCTTTGTGGAAGGTTAACTTGTCTAATGGTCGAATTCACTTTTGGTCCTATCCATAGTAATGGCAAAAACTTGTCCATGTTAAACAACCCCAAATAAGTATACATGAAAGCTTCAGAATGCATTTCATGAAGTTGATGGCATATGAAAATTTTAGGCGGTCTTCCATTGGGATCCCTATGCCGTTCCTGGCTGAAACAATACATGCAGTTGCACTCATATAAGAGGCATTTTGAAAGCATAAAGGGGTTTAGAGAGGTTCAAAATGCGTCATGTCATCAAGTCCAACAGCTGTTGTTTGCTGAACTGTTCAAGATATGGTTATTTAATATTCCATCCTGTCCTTTTTGCCTATTCTGCCATTGCAATTAAGCAATTGGAATGCCAACTATACACTGAATCATCACCAAGAGATTCAGGAGGGAAGTTCCTTGGCTTTGACCTATTTCAATACTAGTTTTTGTTAGAAGTGACTGTCATTGCGAGTGAGATCAGTCAGAGTTCATGAGAATTTACTCATTTAGCATTGTGCTGATAACTGGTTTCAGTCCACTTGACGCCTGCTAGAAGCAAGGAGTTGATCTCTATGATTGAAGATTTTAATCTGACCCCCAGTGAGTAAATTGAATGCTTCATTTTCCAGTATATCTGCCAAATGTTTGTGGTGCCTTGTTTCGTGCATGATATAAATGGTCTCAAATTCTTGGATTAACTGTGCAATCTTGATTAGTATTAGGTCCATTCTCGAAGTATATGAATGTTTTCTATATACCTTAGATTCTACGAGGACCCAATCGCTTTATTTTATTTATTTTTATATGAGACCAATGACTAGTTTTTGAATCTCCTTCTACATGAATTCAATTCATCCCATTTTGTTTTGCAAGTTGGAGACCGATATAAGGCCAATAGCTCAACCACATTATTTGAAGCTAGGTAGCTGGTACAGGGTACGGTGCGGGTACGGGTACAGGGATCCGGTACGCTGATACAGCAATTTTTTGGGGGCCCAGGTATGGCACTTGGGTACGGCAGTACAATATACATATAAAATATTAAAAATATAGCCAAATAAGCAAAAATTCAGCCTTATACATGAATAGAGTAAACAAATTATTAATTAAGTGAAATAGCCAAATAACATATTAATAATTCAATGCATTTTGTCATGATATTCATTGATTGAACTTCAACAAGTACATTGTTCAAACTCCAAATGTTACAATGTCCAATTATTAACATAAATAATAACAAATCACATAACTGGACTGGAATTCTGGCTATTACCAGCTCCCTTCAAATCTGGCAGTTCAGATTCCTTTGGGGTTTCTCTTATTATTCCTGCATTAGTCTTACTTGCTAGTGGAGATGCTGCCACTGTGTTTTTGATCCTACATTACCCAAACACATCTCAACTGTTGCATTTTCACTTTCAGCCATTGTTTTAGGTACTTCTGTGAAGTTTTACCACAGTTGAATCATTTACATAATCCCATCTATTGACCTTTATTGACCCCCAAAAAATAGTTTTTTTTTTTACAAAAAAGTTAAAAAAATTAAAAAATTGTTGTTTTTAGTATTTACTGGTGGGTACGCCTGGGTATGGCCAGGTACGTCCAGCAGTACCGGCACGCGTCTGGGTACTTCCTGAGAAGTACCCAGACGTACCCGGGTACTGCTGGACGTACCCTGAGTGTACCCCCTGCGTACCATACCCATACCACGTACCGGTACATACCGTACCCATACCCATGCCCTGCAGGGTACGCACTGCCAGCTACCTAAATTTGAAGTGATCCAATTGACTGATAGTGGTCTATGACTAGTACAAATATCTTAAATACATTTATTTGAAAAATGCCAATATATATCAATCTCAAGGTTTTTATCTTGGATTTTACGCATATCACATTGATTAATACTTTTATTTCATTCTCTTCATATTTCCCTCTTACTAATGACAAAAAAATATTTCTGGAAAAAGGGCCCCAAACTCTACCATATAGTCAAGATATTACTATTTTTGGATTGATTTTCTCAAAGTTTAAAAAGAAACTTTTAAGTGACGGTCAAATGGACGTCAAATTTAATGTAGAAAATAAAAGTTTACATGGTCACACCATTAGGTGCCACCCCTTGCTGCCTTTCTAGAATGCCTATTGGTATAATGAGCTTAGCTTTGAATTTCTGAAGGATTCCTCCAATCTACATTTTCCCTGTATTCTGCTTGGACACTCCATGAAAGTTGAGTTTGTACTCGTTGAAGTCAGTTCAAGGTCAGGAGTTTTCCAAGCGATAGATGGACCCACTTGTATCCAATGTGCTCCATCATAGAATTGTTTATTCCAAATTTTGGCAATGTCGTAGTCAATCATATTTGTGGATTAAACACCAGTCAGAGTTTTTTGAGTGTTATATCAATGCTGCGCTTCATATCTGGGCTTTGATCTGTTGGATTACCTGTCCCAGAGTTTGATGTGTGATTGCAAATATCCTTCCATACAAAACAGAGAATGAAACCCAGAGCCATTTTATGCATTGTTTTTAAAAAGTTAATCTCACCATTAATAATTTAATACCTTTCCATTTATGAACAGAGGATACTAGAGATTATGATTTTGGGGGCCTGTGACCAAAGAAGGAGGCTATGCCTTCCCACATTGAACATGCATAAGTACAGCAGAAAAAGGATGCTGAGTAGATAATGCATCTTGCTTGCAATTTGGGCATATGTTGGGCCCTACCCAAACCAACTTCTGTAAATTTTCTATTGTTAGGAGTTTCCATGCACGATCAACCACAAAAATATTTGATTTTGGGCCACAGTTTACTAGACCACATCTCTGTCTGCTTGCTTATCTTGGTTTGCTGCTCAGAAATTGCATTAAAATATTATAAGCTGATGACACTGTGCAATCCCCTGAGTTTGTGTGTGGCTGTATCATCCCATCTGTTGTGTTACATGTGTGATATAGCAATGGGTCAATTGTTAAGTATCTTAAGGAGTCCAGAGATCTGATCAGGATAATGATGTCCTATTTTCTGTATAGTATCAATCATCCATGAGGGAAAATAATGTGCTTCAGACTGACAATTTACAATTAGATGGACATATTTCTTAGACTGATGCGAATGCGGATGATCAGGAAGCTGGAGTTTGTAAAGAGGAGGGAGTCTAATCCACGAGTCCTCCCAGAACCTGAATTTATGCCCATTTCAAACCTTCCATGTGAGCTATTCCTTAGGGAGTTCTGTTCCTAATTTTATGAACTCAGTGATGCCTGAAATTGGTTGTTTCCAACAGGTATTGAGTGTTCCTATAGAGGGACCAAGTAGATATTACATTGAATAATGTTGGCTCAAATGGACTTGGTATTCCAGAACCTCCATGCAAGTTTCATTGCCAAGGCCTGGTTGGATATTGTTATATTTCTCATATCAAGCACTCCTTCTCTTTTAAGTTTTATATTTGCATAGTTTGTCTCATGCCACCAGTGGGTGTTTAAAATTAGCATCTGTTCCTTGCCACAGAAAATCCCTTTTGATGGCTTTGATATTGAGTTCTATTTGTTTTGGTATGGGTATAATATTGAGCATATTTATATTGGGACTGCTTGAAGAATTGACTGAACAAGTTGAGTTCTTCCTACTAAAGATAGAAATATGTTGGTCCAATGTGATTGCTTTCAGTTGCCCAATTGTAGAATCCCATAAAATAATGTTGTTATTTGTGTGGAGGGAAAGCCCAAAAAAATTCATAGGAAGAGCCCTTTCTTGGAATCCCAAACAGTATAACCTTCTTACAAAGGGCAAGAATATCAAGGAATACATTGTACATATGGGATTTTTCTCTATTGACCTGCAGTCCTGAAGAGCTCAGAAGTTCAAGAAGATGGTCGATTCCCTTTAACAGGAGGCTGGGAAACATGTGTGTCATCAGCAAAGTGATAATTGGAAAATCTATCTCCTCCTTCCACAGTTTCAGCTGTTGTATGTTTTTCCGTAAACACTTCCAGAAAATAGTCAATGGCAAAGGATACTATCTCAGGTGGTGTGTTGATACTAAACAGAATTGAGGACTTGTCTATTCAAAAACAATTTTTCAAAAAAAATTGTATTTTGATCTCCATGTCACCCATTGTTCTCTAGATCTCTCTCCAATCTACTCCTCTTTGATTTGTGTAGTGGCACATACTTGTATGAGAGATTGCTCCAAAATAGCATTTTGGAGAGACAGAGCCCCTTCTCTTATGTCTTTTGAAACAACTGAAAGCTTTGTAGGGATGGTAGTTGATAACTTGATAGTTAAAAAAATTACCAAATTAGTTCTGTTCCATTGTTTTTAATGTGTTTTAGATGTAGTTTACCCATGAACTTATACACTTAATGGCCTTGGATATGAGTAAGTTCTATCAACCATTTCTTTATCTGTTGACTGTTGGTAAAAACCAGCATGACATAGGCTCATCTGATCAAATCTAAACCGGGATCTGCTTCTCATATAAGTTTGTCCTTGAATGCTTATGCTAATATTGGCCAATAATCAGATAATGTGCTGTCACTATCCTTGGCTGCTAATTGCTTAGTAAGAGAGATCCACTACTCTGAATTAAGAATCCTATCAAAAAAATCTGAAATATAGCTTTCCCTTTTCCTTCTAGTACACCATGTATGGAGCCCTTGGGAGAAATCCAGATCAATTAGAGAGTTGGTTTGTTCCAGTTGCATCGGAGCTTCTGCAGCTCTATAATTATATCTTGTACCTCATTCCTTTTCTTCATCAGATTTGATGGTATTCAAATGTTTCATTATAAGAAGAGGGGTGAGAAGCTAGAAGTATCCATCGCTGAAGCTATACAAGAAGATCTATCCTATTGTTCCCACATGGCAGGATGTATATATTGACCATACAATGGTAACTTGTATTCATGAGAATAAAAGATAGCCATCAATCCCCATGGACAAGATTGGTGGGATAAAGAAGCATACCTAGCAGAGTCCAAATGGTCGAGAGTTCTCATTAACAAATAGAGAATAAACCTCTAATTCTTCCTTGATCCCTTTCTGATAACTTCTTGAAGGAGGACCATGTCCACTTTCTCATTCCTGATTTTTCCTTTACATTAGAGAAATTTATTGAGGACACCTATTCCCTTTATATTACATGATAGCATCCGCATCACACAGGTTGTAGTGATTTGTAAGTGTGCTCGCTCCCGAGGATGTCTCTATTTGTTTGACTTTTGGTATCCACATCTGTAGGAGTTTTGTAACTGTTCCTCCTGGATTTTCTTCCTCATCAGGTTCTGTTCAAGGGACTTCTGCTTTTTTTTTTTGTTTCATGTCTATTTAGGAATCCCAAATATCCAGATCAATGGGGATGAGATCCATAGGAAAATTGACCTGTTGGGGACCCTTTTTGGTTCTAGTGTGGGGTCTACTAATATCTTCGTTTGCTGCAAATTTAATAGGCTCAAGAGTCTTTACCAATCTTATTTGGCTGATTATTAGCAAATTTCAGCGACATATTTTCCTGAGATGGACTGTTTTCCTGGGTGCTCCATTTATCATCCATCTCCTATACCCCTTATCTTCTGAAGCTACAGAAGGATTTGCTAAAGAAATCTGGTTCACCATTTTTGTTTGCTCCTTGCCTTCTTTTTGTGTAAGACCATAGTTGCCAGGAGATGGGTACGGGTACTTGGAGACGGGTATGGGTACGGGTACGCCATTTTTCAGAAATTTGGGAGATGGGTACGGGGAGACGACAATATATATATAATACATTATTAATTTATTTAGAATTAAAATACATAAATTTAAAAATAACTATACTTTTTGAAGTAAGGAAATCAAATGTCGACAAAAGATGAGATATTATATTGATATTTGATATCTCACATATTGAGGAAAGAGTACATTATAACACCAAAATGCTGACAAACATAGACTAAAAACAAAAATCACTAATGTGAACCGGAATCATATCTCATCTGATACAAAGGGGTCAATTGTCACATTAATTATGTCCTCTAGATCCTCTGCTAAGATGCTCTCAAGATACTCATCACTCTCAAGTTGTGGCTCCTCTACAAGCAATATAACAGGGGGCAAATCATTGAGGCCATTCGCCTCAAGCACATCATCCTCTACATCTACTGCTGCATCAAGTGGAATTTGGTCCCATTTTGCTGAAGGACCTTCTTTATACCCTAGGTCTACATGAGTAAGAAGACAAAGTGTGCTATGAATGTAGACTAGGTTCTCTACCTTCTTTGACCCTAGTTGGTTCCTCTTCAATGAATGAATGAAACCGTAAGTACTCCAATTCCTCTCACAAGATGAAGAACTAGCTACTTGTGAGAGTAATCTTATTGCAAATGATTGCAATTTAGGTGCTTCACTGCCATGGTTCCACCACCACTCTATTGGGTCCTTCACACGCATATCATAGAGAGCTTCCACTGTAGAAAACTGACTGCGACCACGTGAAAACATATTCCACTGAGTCCTGATAGTAGAAGCTTCCTCTCCTCGACCATAAATCTTTTTCACTACAACCCAAAATTCTTTCATCACTTCCCTATCCTCATATGGAGCCCTTTTATTGGTGACTTCTATATCATACCACTTTGGATTTAAGGCATAAGCAACACAATGTAGAGGTGTGTTAAGCTTGTTCCATCTTCCATGTACCTTTTCCTTAATCAAAGGATATAAAGAAGGATCCTTTGAGTCTATGATTTTTCTTATTCTTTCACACACGAGTCAATTTCTTCATAAACTTCTCCCAAACATGGCTTGTCTGAATCAACAAAGCGGATTACCTCACAAATGGGTTGAATGAAGTCAACAACAAATTTCACATCAGCCCAAAAAAGGTCATCAAGGACCATCTTCCTCACCTCAACTGCAGTCTCTGATGTAGATTGTCTCCAAGCTGCCCATGCATCACTAACAATAATAGAACATAAGGCCCCTTTAACAGCATAAAGGTGATCAAGAAGTATGAAGAAAGATGCAAATCGTGTGTCTGCAGGTTTGAGAAGCTCAACCTTCGCATATCTCCGATAAATAGCTTGCGTTTGGTGATGATTGCAAATGAACATTTGTATTTTTCTACCCTTTTCAATAAGCTCAGATATCCACTGAAACCTGCCAATGTCTTTGAGTGCATTGTTCAATGCATGCACACAACATGGTGTCCAAAATACATGTTTGTATTTTTTTGTACCAACAAACCAGCTGCTTTGCAGACCGGGGCAGCGTCTGTAATAACTCCGGGAAATATGTGATGCCCCCACCTCCTCGATTACATCACATAGTTGCTTCTCAAGGAACTCTGCATTTTTCTCTTGACCCGAACAATCGATTGCCTTAAAAAAAAGGGCCTTTAGAGCAAGTTACCATAATGCTCAAAAGTGGACGGTTTCTAGTATCAGTCCAACCGTACATCACTATGATGCATCCTTTTGTAGACCACACTCTTTTGACTGGTGCGGTTTGTTGCTCTGTAATGTCCCCTCTTTCCAAATGAGCTAGGACGAAGACCTTTGGCCCTTTTTGTCTACCCGACGACCAAAAGAGGTATCTAGGGTGACCAAGTTTTTATTATTTTATTATATTGTGCAAATATTTTTAAAATAACATTATAAGTTGCACATATAATAAATAATAAAGCTTATTAATAAAATAAAAATGTGAATATCAAAATACAATTAAATTTAATTGTATTATGGGGGAAAATGCGACTTGCTCTTGGGAGTCATAAATAGGGAAATGTGCCATATGGCCCATAGGGAAAAATGCGACCAGCCTGGGGAAGAAAAAAATATTATTAGCTGAGTTTAGAGGTGCTTTTTGGGCTGTTTTCCCTTTATATGAGCAAGTCGACTTGCTTAGGCATCATCCAGAATTTTTATTATCAGATTTGCATTGCAAGAAGCTTCAAGCTTTTGTAAGAAATTCCAAGGACGGAAACCCTTGTGGATTTCATCTCTTGTGGACGAAAACCCCAAGGGATTGAGAGGGGATTTCACTCAGAAATTTCCAGCGATTATAATCAGATTTCCAGGTTGTTTTCAGCAGTGTTTTGGGAGGTATTTTCAGTGGTTTATTACAGCAGCTGGGTCGACTTAATGAGGACTGTTTTGGCATCATTTATAGAGGTATTTTTCTTCTAAAAATTGTTGTCAGATATCTTCAAATACTTGTGCAACAAGGCTGTATTTTTCTTAATTTTTCTGAGCCAAATAAAGAGGGTTTTCAAGCAATTTATATTCAGTTTCAGATCTGGTTTTTCCCAGTTGTTTGGCTGCATTTATTCCTGATTTTTATATTATTTGAGCTCTAAAAATATTGGCAATTAACGGGAAAAGAAATCATAAATTTTGAGTGTGTTTGGTGTGGAGATCCATTCAAAACCCTAGTCGCTTTGGCTAGGAAAGTCTGCATTTTGCCCTAGTTTGTTGGTCAAGGGTTTCAACAGCTCCATTTCTTCATTTACAAGTATAAAAATCTGGTTTAGGGCAAAGAACTTTATTTGGGATCTTTCAGTGGTATCAGAGCAACAATCCTCCCACCTGGAGGGTTTGTTTGATGCAGCCTAGAGAAGTTGGGCCACACAGGTATCATACAAGGAGGCAGGCTCACATTCTAGCAGATTTGGATACAAAGAGTAGTGTTGAAATCATGGCCAGGAGAGAGGGATCACACACTCCACAACAAGAGCGAGTTGACCCAGATCTTCTTTTCAAAGGTATGATCGATTCCCATCATGAGATGATACAAGACCATGAGACAGATGATGGAGAGTATGACTATGGATAGGCCAAGAGATAGGCATGACAGAAGGGAAAGATCTGCATCCGTAGCCAACAACCACAGAAGGCACAGCAGGGCACCTACAAAGGTGGGTAGCGTGAGAGGTTCCCCTCACCGTGATAGGAGACATACAGAGGAGAGGAGATCCACGAGGACTGTGGATAGACCTATCCAGCCTAGTTTCCTACCGAGAGAGGAGCCACCATTAGTGGAGGACCCACTTGAGGGCACAATCTTTCAGGATAATGTGATGGTAGCTCATGATGAGTGGAGAGCATTACTAAAGGAGATACGAAATGTCTTTCTCCTTCACCAGTATTGTATTCAGAGGAGAGAGAGCTTGAGAGCTAGACAGTGCAGAGGCCTAGGGCCCAACAGAATAGAGAATTGAAGCAAGTTACCAACAAGGTGACCCTTTCCACTTTTGATGGCAGTGGAAAGATTAGTGTCAGGGCATGGATTCACAAGCTTGATACATACCTCACTCTCAAACCTATGCAGGAACAGGAGGCTATTCAGTTTGCTACTCTACACCTTGAGGGAGTGGCATACGATTGGTGGCACCATGGGCTTATCACACAGAGGCATGACCTACTACGATCATATAGGGAGTTTAGTGAGAGGTTGATTGCCAGATTTGATCGCAAAGATGTGGAACTTTATTACAGGGATTTGGCATAGCTTCGACAGAGTGGGCACGTTGATTCTTACATCAACGAATTTCAACGTGTTGCAGTGATGGTGCCAGAGATGCCGAGAGACGTGTGGTGATGCTTTTCATTGAGGGTCTGCATGATAGGTTAAGAGGATTGGTCAAGGCCCTTAGGCCTAGGACATTACACGATGCTATTCAGACAACATTAGATTTGGAGACATCCCCCACTTCTTACCAGCCTAGTAAGAAGCCTTTCATGAGCTCCAAACCGTTTCAACATTCCACTAATCAGCAGAAGAGTGTTCCCCCTCCTAGGATGGATCAGGAGACTTGGAATGAGTTGAGGAGGAAGAAACTTTGTTTTCATTGCAAGGACCATTGGGAGCCTGGACACAACTGCCTTGGAAAAGGCAAGGTGCATCTTATTGAGGTGATATCAGATGTAGAGGCGAGTCTTCACCGGATGCGAGATACGACGGACAACGATGATGATCACGGTGCACATGATGACGTTGAACAAAAGTTCCCACGTACGGTAGGCGTCTCCGTACGTGTCTCCGTGCCCGAAATGTGTGCCCGTGCACTCAAACGCGTCCCAAGTGATGGAAGACACGTCTACCTCGCAAGGTGCTTTTTTCAAACCCTCCTGCAGAACATGATCCTTCCTATCACCTCTGAACCTGATACCCTTGCATGGGGAAAATCTTTGGAAGGAAAGTACTTTGTAGCTGAAGGATATAGTGCTTTGATAGTTACTCAACCGCACCCTTGGAAGGACATCTTCGTTGATCTCTGGACAACCTACTTTGTGGCCTAAAGTTAGATTCTTTATCTGGCTTTTATTATATAGGAGGATTCTTACTAGAGACAATTTGATGAAACGAGGGATGGTTGGACCCTTTTGGTGTCCTTTATGTAAAGAAGCAGATGAAACTCTGATCCACCTTTTTCTTCAATGCCCTTTTGTTACGTTTATGGAATATCTTGGCTGATTGGCTATCTCTGTTACTTGGAACTCCTCTATGAATCTAGTGGATACTCTTAGAGGTTGGAAACGCTCAGTCTCGATACTCGGACTTTAACAAAGGAATCTGGATTGCTATTTCTCTTATGTTGTGGAATGTATGGAAAGAGAGAAATAGACATATTTTCAAATCTGAAAGTAGAGACAGTTGGTATGTCAAGGAACTAACTCAAGTAATATTGTGGAAACTATGGTGCATAATTTGAAAATTCCCTCCCAACACTGAAAGTGGAAAGTTTTATTACAAAAACTTAATTTGGGGAAAGCCAATTACAGACAAAGTCTTGTTCTAAACTTTTGATGCCCTCTGTTTTGAGAAAATGGAAACCACCTCCGTTTGGCTTTGTTAAATTAAATACTGATGGAGCAGCTAGAGGCAATCCGGGTCCAACCAGTATGGGAGGGATAGCGCATGATTCTTTGGGAACTCCCCTCTTTTTTCGCTCATCAATTGGGACATTGCACCAATAATGTGGCTGAAATCTTGGCTATCCAAAGAGCTCTTCTGGAGGCAACTAAACTGGGATGTCTTAGTATTATAGTTGAATCTGATTCTAAGGTTATTGTTAACCTTCTGTCAGCTCAAGAGCAACATACATCCAATAATTGGCTAATCGCCAGAATTCGGATAATATTAAGGTTATAGCTAGACAATTTCAGACCATCATATATCAACATGTGCCTAGAGATCAGAACAAGGTGGCAGATGCTTTAGCAAATTGGGTGTTGGATCATAATAATTTGATCAACTTTGGCCCTTTACCTTTGACATGGCCTCTAGAGAAGCGGAAACAGATTGAAAAGATCCTTCACTTGCAATCACTGGATGGATAAATTGCAGATATGCTCTTTCTCTTCTTTAATTTGTTGTTGGAATTCCAAGGATATATCTTGGAGTATGAGTATAATAGCTTGGCATTGTAATTTGAACATTATATTTCTATTAATATAATTTTGGTGTTTTAAGAAAAAAACAAAATTGCAAAAGCACTCATGGAACAATGGAAATTTTATTTAGCTAGTTTGCAGACGTCCTCAAATGAGTAGTTCTATCGACTTCATCATCAAGTAAAGCTTTTGGTGGTTGAGTCCCTCCTAGGTTTCAAGTGAATCTAGATGATCCTGTTGAAAGAACAATATATCAGATGCAGTAGATAACTGGTTAGGTCAGCTTGATTGGTATATTTCTATGAATGACTTTCTTGACGAAGAGAAGATCAGGATTGCACTTCTGAAGGTTTCTTCACCCAATAAAAGTGGTGGCAAGCACACACCATGGGGGACAAAGACTTGGCAGTAAGGAAATTTGATCCAACCTGGGATTCATTCATGAAAGCCTTCACGGATGAATATTAGCCTGAATATGTATAAGATCGTTACATTCAGTGGTCACAACTTCAGCAAGGACACGACCAATCAGTCCAAGCCTACATCCATAACTTCCATGGACATCTATGTGAAAATTGGGCTCATTCGAGTCGGAGGAGCATAGAGTTCTCTTCTCAAGTACCACAGTGGCCTCCAACCATCCCTTAAAACCAAAGAAAAGTTGGCTAAGGTCAAGATGATGGGAGAAGCCTATCACTATGTGGCATCATTGAGGAGCCCAAGCAGTTTCAGGTGAGAAACAACCTTCACGGCAAAGAGCTTACCTTTAGACAAGACCAAACCGTCTAAGAGTGGTAAATGGTGTGATAGACACAAAAACAGCACACTCCAACATTGAGTACCATGTTCAAAAGACTTTGCTTTCGTGAATAAAAACCAAGGATGTGGAGTCAAGACCTCAGATGAAATCATAGACACAGATCCTAATGTTTTTGTCGGCATCGCACAAGTAACCACATTAGCGTTTGATGCTAAAGTAGAGGGACTATTCCATTCACACAAGTGGGTGCAAGGGCGACCACTAGATTTTTTTGATTGACGGCGGTAGCATGAAGAACTTGTTTTTGAAGCAACTGTCAGACGTTCGACTCTGCCAACCATGCCTCATCCACAACCTTACAAATCGGGATGGTTCAACTCCCGCAACACCAAAAACATACACATCACACAACATGCCGCTTCACATACATTATTCATCCATTCAAAGAAGAGTTAGTTTGTGATGTAGCACTGATTGATGTTTGTGATGTAGGCCTTGGGCATCCCTACATACATGGTCACCAATATATGTACAATGCCAATCCCTGCTAGTAATTTTATTAGCGAGCGGTAAGAGATATCAGATTCCTGAAGTGATTCCATGCTCAACACATGCTGCACCAACTCCCAAGAAGATTGTGCCATACAACTATGCATACCCAGCATTCAGAAAAATGTCACCTACTGGCATACACTTGCAGCTGGTAAAGGCATATCAGGTTTTGGAAACCATGATTACACAAAATTATTCTATGCTTGTGTACAAAGTTGTCAGGATGGGTCAGCTCCCACAATGTGCCAAATGGTTCATCGAGCCAACTCCCAAGAAGATTGTGCCATATAACTATGCATACTCAACATTCAGAACGGTGTTTTCTACTGACGCATGCCCTTCGCAGGTAAAGATAGATCAGATTTTGGAAACCGTATAAAGAACTATTCTATAGCTATGTATGGAGTCGTCAATATGGGTCAGCTCCCACAACAAGCCAAATGGTTCACCGAGCAACAACTAGAAGCTAAGATTCCACCTTTGCTTCTGAGACTTTAACACAATAGGGACTATTATTTTTCCAGGGAGATGGCTGATTCGGGAGGATCCACCAGCAATGGAGCTCGTGGTAATGCCAAGCCTATTCTCATAGCTCTCAGCTCATGTGGTTTCACTTCGAGGATTGCAGCATACCAAAACTTCCTCAAGAGGTGTGCAGTATCTCATCATGCATAGTTACCAATTTATGTACAACGTCAATCCTTGCAGCGTAGTTATATCAGCGAGCGGTAAGGGATATTGGATTCCTGAAGTGATTCCATGCTCAACACATGTCGCACCAACTCCCAAGAAGATTATGCCATACAACTATGCATGCTTAACATTTAGTACGAGATCTCCTATTGACACATGCTCTCAGCTGGTAAAGACAGATCGGATTATGGAAACCATGTTTGCAAAACTGTTCTATTTTTATGTACAGAGTCGTCAGAATGGGTCAGTTCCCACAACAAGCCAAATGGTTCACCGAGCCAACTCCCAAGAAAATTGTGCCATACAACTATGCATGCTCAGTATTGAGAACAATGTTTTCTACCGACACATGCCCTTAGCCGCTAAAGACAAATCAGATACTGGAAACTATGTTTATGCAAAACTGTTATATGCCTGTCTATAGAGTTGTCAAAATGGGTCAGCTCCCACAACAAACCAAATGGTTCACCGAGCAATAACTAGAAGCTAAGGTTCCAAACTGGCTTCCGGGACAACGCAATCGGGACTATTACTTTTCAAGGGGGACGACTGATCCAAGAGGATCCACCAACAGTTGACCGTGTGACACATCCAAGCCTATTCTCATAGCTTGTGGTTCATGAGGTTCCACTTCAATGGACTGCAGCGTACCAAACTTCCTCCAGAGGTGCTTGGTATCTCCAGGACCATCATGCATAGTCATTAGTCACCAATGTATGTACAACACCAATCCATGTAGTGTAGTTGTATCAATGAGCAGTAAGAGATTTGATGCTTGAAGTGATTGAATGCTCAACACATGCCGTGCCTACACCCAAGAAGATTATGCCATGCAATTATGTAACAACATTCAAAATGACATCTCCTACTGATAGGCACCCTTCGTCAGCAAACAGATCAGATTCTGGAAACCATGTTTACACAAAACTGTTTGGTGCCTATGTACATTTTTGTTAGAGTGGGTCAGCTCCACAACTAGCCAGATGGTTCACCGAAGCGACTCCCAAGAAGATTGTGCTATACAACTATTCATACTTAGCATTCAGAACAATGTCTTCTACGGATGCATGACCTTAGTCGGTAAAGGCAGATTAGATTCTACAAATTGTGTTTGCACAAAATTGTTCTATGCCTGTGTATAGAGTCATCAAAATGGGTTACCTCCCATGACAAGCCAAATGGTTCACCGAGCAACTACTAGAAGCTAAGGTTCCACACTTTCTTCTGAGACTTCACACAATTGGGACATTGCTTTTCAAGGGGGCGCCTAATCCAAGAGGTTCCACCAACAACAGACCTCGCGATACTGCCAAGCGTATTCTCATAGCTGACGGTTCATGCAGTTCCGCTTCAGTGGACTACAATATACCAGAACTTCCACAACAGGTGTGCAGTATCTCCATGGTCATCAATGCACCTTCCACACATGTCACACACAACCCTGTAGAGGCGTAATGCAATCTGTGCAGGTCAGACTTGGCATCACCCATGCGTATGTCCAACCTTCCATGGCATCTTCCATTGGCTCCTGTAGAGTTTGACACATCCCTAGGCTTTACGGAAAAGGCTAATTCACGCTGCGCAAAGCTCGATTGCTCTAAGCATTACCTTGCAGACCTTAGATAGTATAGTCCCTACTCCATCCCAGGTGGCAACCCTAAGGTTCAAGTAATGTCAACACCCCTGCTAGCATACTGCACACCTGTCAGCCACATCAAATAATGGCAAAAATGAAGCATCATCCCTGAAGCAGTTTAACGTCCGTAACTGTTCTTCAGACCTACTCGGCTTGGAATCCATATATTCATATCTGTAATTTTAGATAGATAGCAAGATAGTTAACAATCAGACTAGAAGATAGCAGTCAAACATCTTTCTCAAAAGTTTGCCATGTACAGAACAGACAGATAAATAAAATACATTTACTGTTTCAGTTCTATTGTCTCTCTCTTTGCGCCACTCTTCTCACAAAGCTTCCGCACACACAAATAACACATCTAAATCCTCATTTATGGTGTTCTCCACTGGGTCGCCTCCTGGGCCCTGACTCACTCTTACAATAATTTTTGTGAAACTTGAGGATCTTTTAACTTCGTCATATTCGACACTTAAGCTCTTTGAAAACTATTCAATGAATTAAGTTTGCTATCTGTAAATAGTCATAACCAAGATATTGCAATATGGATTTGCTACAGTTGACTGGTGTACTATATGTTGGGCGTCTGTTCGTCCTAAAAGCTAACCGACTTTAGATAAAAGAAAAAATGAAGAAGAAAACGTTTTTCATACAGATAGAGAGATTATCAAAGTGCATTGATCAATTATCTAAGAGAGATATTACTAATTAGCATGTTTATGAAACAAAGAATCTTACTATACATGCGTTAATGGATTTGAACTGACAGAGCAAGGGAAACATTTAGAACAACTGAATTCCTCTTCAACCAAAAGGCAACCACAAGAAGGTATTTTGAAATAACCACCTTTATATGTTATTCAGAGCTGTTTGATTTAAAAGTTAAAACTGAATTCTGGCCTTGACTTGAATCTTTAACTACAAGGAGATATGTAGGAATTTAATACACTATTTTCCCCTTCCATATCCTAACACTCTGAAGATTTGCAGAAACAAGATTGACTGGTTCTGGAAAACTATGTGGCTTTCGCTCTGAGTCTGAGACTGGGCAAAAGTATAAAATTGCTCCTGCATAGCAATAATTTATGAAACTGCTTTCTCTTTTTGTTGAAAATAACAAAAGATGGGATAATCTACTTCCCTTGCATGGCTGGGGATTCCAAAATACTGCTTTAAAGTAAGTTTGATTATCCAAAACTTCTGGCAGTAGACACTGGCTTGCAGAGAAGTGAACAATCACTAAATTAAAAAATCTTAAAAGCTGGACATTATGCAAAATAATCTTTTCCCATCTTCTATGCTTTATTTTTTTCTTGGAGATCTTTGCTTTTGAAATATTATACTTTGTTTTTCCTTCTTGAAATAATATTTCTTCTCTTATATAGATGCCAATTTGCCAAAGATAGATCACTTCAATTAAATGGGGCGCATGTTTTACTTTTTCCTTTGCTCAAGTAACAAACTAAATCTTATGTGCCTCTATTTTTTGTCGCCCTTGACCTCTTTTTTAAAGTATAATCATGATAAAATGACCAATACATCATATCCTATCTGTTTTATAATCCTTCATTTAATAAAAGCAGTTAAGTGATCACTTTTAGAATGTTAGGGGACAAAAACGTCAAATAATTTACCCATGTTTAATGAGAATATTTGACATGTCTTTAATCATCCCTTTCCTTGGTTCCGTGACAATATTGAAAGTCTGTAGAGATGTCAAAACATAGGGATCTTTGCACAAGTCCCGATTGGGTTTGATTATTGTTACTGCCAAGTGATTGCTGGCAGGAATAATCTCTTCTGAAAATTGGATCTGCAGTGGCAGAATACATTACTGCATTAGAATTCACAAGAGACCCTAGAGTCTTGAATTATGCTCAAATCTTTGTCAATTTGGGCTTTAGATAAACCATTGCCTGATTGTGTAATACTCGGCATGTGAGGATTTGAGTGGGAATATCCGTTGGACTATGCAAAAATCCCATTTAGATGCTGGATCTGCTCTTGAACATGGACATCTGGAAAGCTTGTGCCCGGTTCAAGAGAATCGGGATCAATCCCAATCTCATCCACAGGAGCCATAGGTACAACAGGCACCAAAAAGCACCCAAGCACATGAAGATTTGCATACAAATACCCAGCACGCCACAACAAATGAGATTGTTTTTGAAAGAACTTACAGTCTTTACTATAGGTCTAGAAGTCGATGCTTATCTTCGATTGATCCTCTTCACTACACTATGCCTATTGCTGACAATTTCAACCATGAACCAATGTTATCTAGACTCCCCATCATCCCAAGACCCTACATTAACTTATCCTCAAGTTTTTCTTATCGCTTGTGATAACATTATCTACAGTGTTGTATGTGTTTGTTCATGGACTTCGAAAATTGATATTACTCCAATGGATATTTTGACTCAAGATTTTGATCAACTCCCTATTTCATGCCTTTGCCAATAAATATTTTTATTTACTCTTACCTTGAAACCACAAATCAAAATACCATCATTCACTAGTTTGGACTTTATCTATTTATTAAAGAGAGCTTTTAGATGTTATATCTCCTAGTAAGAGAGTGTCAAGTCCCGTTCACGACCTATCCACGACAACTATACAGCTGTTCTACAGTCTTCACTGCTTGCTCAAGACAAAACACTTATTCTATGAGACATTAATACTTTTGATATTTGGCCATGCAAAACAGAGGCTTCAACAAACAATGGTGCCAAGAGATGGAACTATAAATCTATGAAGGTCTTCACCAACTATGTCTATGCTGCTAGGAAACAGGTTATTGGCTTTGATCTTAACTCCCCATACCAGAGAATCATCATGTGTAAGTCAAGCTTCCATGTTGATTGGGGTTCCTTTAGAGGCACTTGAGGATGGCGTGTATATTCTAATTGTGAGTTTTTAGAGGCAAATACTGCGTACTAAGTAGTGTCACCCACAAATCGACCCAATTGAGAACCTTGTGCACATTCCAGTGATGTCAAATGACAATCATGATGCTATTTTGAACATTCAATCTGCAAGAGAATGCATTAACACTCATTTGCTACCAAAGATTTGCAATCTATGCCGAGCAAGTGTATCACATCAAGCTCATTCCCGCAGACTGTCCTTGCATGATATTCACAGAATGAGCCTTAAACACAGTGCTGGAATGAAGAAAATGGCTATAAACACTCATAAGGTATCAAATGCAACTGCTTGTGGGAAATAAGCAAACCTTTGCAAGTCTATAAGAGGAAAAAGCATTTGTGGGCTATAACGGTATTCAATCCTCAACAGCAAGGGTTCAAGATTCATTCAGCTAGTGGTCAAGCATTGAAGTCCATCAGGTTCGATGAGGAAGAGTCTAAAGTTACGAGGATTGTTGAGCATGAGGGAGTTATAATATCTTTTAATTATTGCACTCCTTTGCTTAGGGGCAGGTAAGTATCCGACTGTCTCCTATCTAATGCTGGTTTTATCTCTGAACCCATCTTTAGGACTAATTGTCCATATTTGTATCCTAAAGTGCCTACTCGGGTTTATAATGTGTTTGAATTGCAAGGCCACATGATGCATTATCAGAATGAAACCCCACCTGTTATCACCAAATTTGAGAGCCATGTGAGAAGAGTTATTTAACTTTGCTTTCAGTCCATATCTATAGCTAGAGCAAGTCATTCCCATAGCCACCCTATTGCTGAAGAGAAAATCCCTGGCTGTTCAACCAATACCAATGCTGAGGTCCATGGGGTTGGGGACTCTCAGTCCCACACTGGTGATAGGATTAAGATTCAAAGTGCAATGATCAATGTCATGAACAAGCTTGAGAGTAGTATAAGCAACCTTTATTGTCAATTTCGTGAACACGATGTCCAAGTCCCTCAGCTGTATGTTTGTATTAACAAACTCGCTCTCTGCACTAAAATACAGGATGACTGCATTGAAAACCAAAATAACTGCATTGAAAATCAAAATGTTTTTATACAATAATTGATCAACTGTGACCACCAACAACAGAGATTGAACACCATGGATAAACTCCTCCTTTGGGATCCTATAAAAGGACTTGTGGCCAAGGAAATGCAAGAAAATGTGAATCTCCACTCTGTGGCCAGAGGCAGGGGACTCTGGCTGGGAGCAGCAGCAGTACATAGGCACAGAATACGGATTGGAGAATCTGTGTTCTAGCCAAATACCAATCCTTGGGCCCAGGAGGAAATAACACAAGTAAATAACTCCATTGACCCTAAACAGAAGGGTCTTCGCCAAAGACCTCATTAAGGAGTGTCAAAAAGATACTAGGGCAGTGCTTCATGCTTATAACAGAAAGATTCCGCTTTTAATAGATGGTTGTTTGTACACATGGGTCTTAGTAATAGATGGTGTCCTTGTTTTTATGATAGTATTTGTTCAGTGTGCTAGGAGCCTTTTCATGGTTTTGACACTTGATTGGGAGAATATGTACTCAATGTAACAATGCATTCCCTCTTGGTAAAATGACAGACAGCAGTAAACTTCTACTGGATCGATCTAGATTCTAAGATTGTTTTTCCACATGTTTTTAATACAATCTATATTTAACATTTTGGCGTGGTTCCGTTAATTGCAATGTTATGCTGGCAAGGGAATCTGAACTATATGTGTAGTTATTTGGCTTGTAGTCTTTTGATCTTTATGATATGAATCGAGTTATCTATTGTACTGCATTGTTGTTTAATGTATTAACATTGAGTTTGTCATCTCTCAGGTAGTGACATTTTGGGAAGGTGAAATTGTTGACAACAGAAACCACACATTTTTCACTGGAAAGTGGGAGGCAACGTATGTCATTTTATCTGCAGTGAGCTCTGGTGTATTTTTAGAGTTGGATATCTCTGTAACTTTGATGAAAAACTTAAAGGCCCACATAAACTTTGTTCTTTCAAAAAAAATGATCTCCGGATTTCAGCTAAACTCATCCTTCTCTTTGTAACAGGCCAGACACAGACATGAAACATTGGTCAAAATTTCAGTGCTTTGAACCACTCCTTGTAAGCCTGTTAATTAACAACAATTATTAACAAATCTCCTTTTTAATGTGTGTCAAAATGCTTAAATTTCTATATTGAAAACTCCTTTGATGACTTATAGCTCTTCATAGTTTTCCCTTCTATGGTTGTCCCTTCCATCTTTTCTCGTATTTGTGACACACTATGATGTCAGTCTAAAGTGCAGCTAGATGGAGGCAGATCAGAAGATCTCTGCAACTATCCTTATATTTTCATGGTAAGATGAACGAATATACATTTTTTCAGCTGGATTAATGGATTAGTAGTTTGTTTGTTACTTTTTTAATTTCAACTTATTTCACTTAGCATTCTCTTCCTTATAAATATTAAATATGTAGAAAAATTAGGTGTAAGAAAGGAAGAATCCAGAAGAAACTTCACTGAATAACCTGTAAATAGTAATTCTTACCATTACAAGTTGATATTACCAACACATTCATTCTTTACTCGTCCTATGCTATTGCCGAAGTTATTCATTAACATTTTGTTCTCGAATTATTTTAAGGTAGGAGTGTTGGCTGTGTTTAAAGGATGAGATCCAAAAATAGGTTATTTCATTCCTCCTGCAGGATTACTCTTATCTTTTGTCAACATCTAATAAGTTTACTTTAAAAAGTTATTAATGTTTTTCTTAGAATATATTAGGCTGTATGATACAGTATTCTCTAAATCTGCGTGCACATGAGTGCTTTGTTATGTCCAATTCAATCAAGGAAGCCTTGGAAGAAGCTTCGTCAAACTGCTTGGGAGCCTTCTCCTTGCACTCACAACTAGTGCTCAATTCTGCCTTTAGAGTCCGAAGTTGGCCTTCTTGTTCAGACCTCGCCTTCTTCAACTTGGCCAATTCTCTTCAGAGTCATTCTATCTCAGCTATTTATGCAAGGTAACTATCCTCAGCTTGTTTGTGTTTGAATCTCCAACGTTTTCTCTGCTCTTGAGCTTTGTGGGCTGTGATCAGGTGCCACTCTGCATACATTGCCACATAAGTTAACACATTAAGTATAGTTTGGAGGTTGGCATCCTCCACTAGGTCAGCAGATATAATCCCATGTTTCAATGCACACATCCTGCCGCAAGGAGGAGGGCTACTTGTAGTGAAAGATCATCTCTAGCTTATGCTGCTTTGACCCTGCTTTATGATATAACTCCGAGATTTTAGAAGCCACTACGTCCAAAGTTCCAGACTAGTTGATCTCTGGCTATGGCAGAAGTCGCGAGGCTTTCTACTCATTTGGTAGCCTTGTATAAAGTTTCAACAACTGCATCTGTTTAGGAATCCATGTCTGTGCATTGTATTAGCTAATGCCAAATTTAGATATTGAAAAATATTACCATCAAGATCACAATGGACTCATGGGTGTTTCCATACAATTTCATAGTCTTCCTGTGTGGAGTGCTTGTTATTTTCTAGGTCATGGATTACACTCCATGTTTTTTCTTGTAGAGGAAAGATGAAGGTGAAACTCCAATGGTAATCAATAATTATATTGAGTACGACCTGCTTTTGGCATTTTGGTCTCCTCGAAAATTCAAGGAAGAATTAAAATTTCAACATATGAAATCTACAGCTTTCTTAGGAAGCTGCTGCTTGTTATAAATTCTTTGCTTTGAGTTAAAATTGCTAATTGGAGATTTAATCTCAGCTCTCCTATTTACTGAATTCTCTAATAAATCTTGGATGAAGCCATATTGAATTACTGGCATTCATCCTTCTACATTCATTAACAAAATTGTCCTTTATTTGAGTAGATGCTACCATAGTTGCATTATGTGCAACAAGGGTCCCATTGTGCATTTTGACATGCCAAACACATGGATTGCAAATGGCCATATTGGGGGCTCTTGGGGCATTTTTCTGCAGCCGCAACAACAGCATTTCTGTGGTGTTGCAGCTGTTGATGGATGGCAGAAACACAATCTTGACAATCCGATCTTGAATTTTGATGGCCAATGTGCTGTCCAAACATGGCCAAGATCTTTCAGGTAAAAATGTTTGTGAATCCTATACTAGAATCATGAATTATTCACCTGCAGTGAAGGTGTGCCTGATAATTTTGTTGATGTTGGATTACAAATGAATCCTGGCTCTGTAGTCATTGGAGAGTAAGAGTATGGTCGATACCAGGCTGGGGTTGGGATTATGAAGGCGGAACTGGCCTTGGAAGCTTCTCTTAGTCCCAAAAAGATGCTGAATATGAAGGTGTATCGTAGGCTCTCAGGGTTTTGGTCAGTATGGTGCCTCTTGGGTCTTGACAGAGGGTCATATTGTTCATGGGACTGAGGGAAATCTGATCGGTGCTTAGGTTGGTTTTGGTGTTGTTTGCTTCAAGTGATTAGGAGAGGGGCCTGGCAGGGAAAGGAGCTTGCTTGAAATTCCTTAGTGTCTAAAGCAGGGTTACAGGATATGACACCCCTATTGCTAGGGCGCACATATCTGTGTGCTGGATATGGATACAGTCACGACACGGCTTGGATACGGTTCAAACACCATACCCAGCTGTATCCAGATATGGACCTGTAACTGGGTTGTATCACATAGGCAAATGTGGTATGCAGCTCAACTATAGCCGTGTCTGATTTGAAATCTAAAAACATTAGCCAACAAAACCCCTTCAAAAGGCTAAAAAGATGCTAAAGAACTACAAATGACCACCCATAATGCATTTTAGCAGCAACATTTGAGAACATTGATTTGCTCTTTTACTTCAAACTTTCACATTGGCTTTTTGCTCAACCTGCAATTCTTGTGATCTGTTTACTTTGGCCTACTCTGCTCCTTTTCATTCATTTCATCTATTCTTTGTCGGCCTACACTACAATTTTTTTAATCCATTGAATACCTAACTTCCTATCTTTCCTGTTGGTTGGGAGTGTCAATGTCCCCTAGATTTTGGTGACGTCCCGGACGTCCCAAACATTTCGGGGACTTGGGGACTTGGAGGGGACGTCCCCTATTTTTTTAAATCTTTCAAAAACTTTTGATGTTTTTACTTTTAAAAAGCTGTTATTTTTACGAAGAACATTAAATTATAATTTTGAAAGTACCTAAATAGAGTTTAAATCCTCAAATTTTCATTGAATAAAGTTAAAATATGCAAATATTTATATTTTATATATTATTTTAATAACCGTCCCCTTGCCGTCCCCAAAATTTCGGAATTTTTCCCGTCCCGAAACCCCGTCCCTCTGTCTCCCTGCCCCCGTCCCCAAGACTTAGGTAACTATGGTAATTTGTGTGAAATTTCAATCAAATGTATAAATTTGTTTATAATTTTAAATTGATAATTTTTATTAATATATTTTTAATTTATAATCTAGATTATGGTTATATTTTAAATATATGCTGTATCCAACCGTATCCATATCAGGGGGCCTTAAAAAGAAGCCATATCGATATTTGATATCGCATCCATATCCATGCAACTCTGGTCCAAAGGGACCAAATTTCAATGGCAGAGCTTTTACTTTTTCAAAATAAATGTGCCTTTTATTTCTAAATTTTAAATTGAGGAATTTTTTCCAATATTTGAGCTAAAATAAATGTACATTTTATTTCCGAGTGTTTGGTGCTTTTCGCATCCTAATCATGGTATTCATACTCGATTTTAATTTTGTCTGTAAAGTAGTTTAAAGGGTTGCCACATATATTGAGACGATTGTTTAAAGTTGACATCGTGGAATATATGTACATCATTTATGGGATCTTATGATCCCAATAGTGGGAAAGTAATAATAAACAGAATCACTGGAGTAAAATTTGAAATATCTGAAATATGAGTTTGTAATCTTTTGTTTTAAAAATTAGAATATCCGATCTCTGAACTTTTTGAATTACACATGAAATCTTAAAAATTCAAACAAAACTGTATTACAATTCAAAATAGCATATCTAGGTACTGCATAGGATGACAACACACTTTCCCAAGAAATTATGGGTGTCAATACAGGTCCAATCTTAGAACAGTATGTGTTCTGCACTAGGCCACAGACAGTCCTTCCATAGGCTTCTGGTCAATAACATTTCAATCCAGAAGCACTTTGTATTTGTGGCGTAAAGGCCTTTTATAACTCTTCTGGGATTATGGCCTTAATGTAACTGCCCTAGATTCCTTTTGCCATCTGTAGTGTCAATTTATTGAAATAGCATATTTCTAATTATCACTGCATAATTGATGGTAACTGACTCATAATTAATGAATTACTGATATATTGCTGCAGAATGATGCATAACAGCTGGCAGCATAACTGATGTATTAAGTTATTCCTACATCACTGACAAGGGCTTAACTGCTGCTACACATCTGACATGCATACTTGCTAATTTCTGGCATAACTTAATTATATCTGCGTAGCTGATTTATTTCAGTACAAATACATAGGAATACTAATGTTTAACAAGGGTGCTTCCTTCAGGGTTCATAACATGGGATGTAAAGCAATTACAATAATCTCAAGTTGACACACTCACATTTGCATACTCAAAAACAGAATTTGTGCAGGCCAATTAAGATTATGATCATGGCCTTGTTTTTATAGTCCTATCACTACATCTTATGCACCAATTAGGGAGAAATTTAAAGAGCCATTGGCAATGTGCGTGATTGACGAATTTATAATTTTTCCTAAATTCCTAAGACCCCATTTCACTTGTGCAACTCGCCTAACCCTGTTTTTCATCTCGATGTTGCTGTGGTTTGTGTTTCTAACTTTTGTAACATGTTATGAACATGCTTGCAAAATATTAAATGAAAATGGAAATAATGTAATGTAAATAACTTGAATGCTTAATGAACTTGGAAAATAACTTTGAACTTGCCTATATTCAGATATTGCAGGCCTCTTCAAGAGGGCAACCTCTTTTTGAGCGCAGCTTGTTTAAAAACAAATCCTCAATGTCTTCCATACAATATCAATTTATAGACATTTCAACCCTAACCCTAATGCTCAAGGGTCGGCCCCACACATACAAATAGGCACCTGAGCTAAAAGACAACTAAGACTATTACAATGCAAAAATAATAATAGATGGTTAGGACATAGGGGTCCTAACCATAGTTCCATGGAGTCTTGGAACGGGGCACGAGCTCGAGGATGGCTGGACGAAGGGTGTTGGACCCCTAAAATTAACTAAGTACCTAAGGCGCGAAACTTGGTGGCGCGTGGAAGCAGGGCACGAAGGCACGCGTGGAAGTAGTTCTTGGAGATGTGCGAAGGCTCGCGCCCAAGTAGGATGGATTCGGGACTTAGTGAGTTTTGGACAAGGAAAAGACGCGTTTAGGGAACAAATGAAAAAGCGACCAGATACAGATATGGATAAGCTATGGAGACTTGCAGCTCAAGGAAAGGATATTCTAGGGCATCAATACGGTTATCATGAAAGGATAAGGAGCCGAGTTTGTTATGGATTAGTTGGCACATGCATGCTAAGGACACTCAATTAGGGGAAACACATGATGACATTTGGCATGTTCTTGGGTAGTGGTAGGGCAATCATGAAAGATTCCTTCAAGCTTTCTCATGTAATGATGAGTGGTTAAGAGGAGATTCCTTGAGAGTTCCTCATATGTATGGTTTTACGAGAGAGGTGTGTGTGCGAGTATGGAAGCAAGAGAGGAAGATAGTAAAAATGTGTAATGTGTGATGGCGAGCTCTATAATGTGTCGAAGCTCTGCTACTATAAATATCTTCATACATGGAACTCTTTTGATGTAATCTTGGCTATTGTACTTTGGCTAATGAATATAATGAAGTGATTTTGAAGCACTTATGTGATGGATCTTGATCTAGTACATTTCCTTTTTATGTTCATGGGTGGATTACTGGTTTGCTTGAAGATAATTGTGATTTAGTTCTACTTCCATTGTAATATGATCATGCTATCCTATGTTCTGTGCATTAGATTAGGAGTTAGTGCTTACATTTGGTTGTCAAGAATGGGTGTGTCATTCTTTGTTTGTGCAACACCCCCTTATTAAGGAAGAACATTCTCACGAAGCTCACATAAAGGAGGGGCTCGCGCCTACGCGCTCCTCGGGGTGAGCTTCCGCACTGATGTGGATGATGTGCCAGTGCGTTTGGGGTTGATTGGTGAAGCAAGAGGTAAATAGAGACTACATTTTGGTTCCGTTGCTGGGACCTCTTTTCAAAGCTGTTGTGAGAATGATGTGCGATGACAGAGTGACTGACCTTAGACAACGCGTTGAGACTTGGCTTAAAAGCACGAGAGGATGAGTTTGCCCGAGGTTCAAGATAATGGATCTGAGTTTGATGCATGAAAATGGGTGGAGGAGAACTCAGTATCACGAACTCTATGAGACATTCTTCTGTTATTTCCCAGTAGAGTTGTATGAATGGCTATCAACATATGCATTAAGGACAAGTTGGTACTATAGATGTCGTGTTTGGACCCAGGAGGAATATCAACGGTTACATGATGCCGATCTGACATGGACCCGTGCTTTGTTGATCACTGGTGGAGTAGAGTGTTGACTAGTTATACCCTAGAATACGCTATTTCTACGTATTCTTGCCCGGAGATTGCTGAGTTCGAGTTCTTGAGGGAGCCTAGAGGATCGTTCTTGCATGCTATTCCACTGCTATTAAGATCCTGGTCATTACTTTGAGTTTGGAAGCCTTTCGCATGGTCAAGCTAAACTCTTGCTGCGCAGAGCGCAAAAGTGGTGTGTGTGGTAGACGATGGCGGACCTTGTGGTAGAAATGGAGAGAGAGGAGAGGCGGCTCAAGTATAATGAAGCTTGGGAGAGGGAGTTGGCAAGACATCGTGAAGCTGCAAGAGTGATGGATTTATGGAGGCAGATGTTGCGGGAAGGATTTGAGGTTCACGCGAAGGATGTGGAACTGAGCAATCCTAAACTACCCCATCTTGGCAAGCGTGGAAGAGAAACCCCTCTCGGTTTTGGAGAGAGCTCGTCATATGAAGAAAGGAGAAGAGCCGTAGGCGTGCATCTTAACCCACATGGTGACCAAACCCTTGTGCTTAGTTTTCCAATTCTTGAGATAAGTTTTGATAATCCAGTTGGTATCGGTATTCGTAGTCGAGTGACACCTAGGAGGTATAATTTTTCATTTGGTACATCTATGGCTGCACAATCATTTCCTGTGTTTGGGGGTATTTTTTCTGGCACAACATTTGGGCAAGGTGTGGGATCACAAGGTTTGAGTATTGCGTCTGGGAGCGGCGCGGGAAACACATCTGGGAGTGGTTCGGTATCACAGACTGTCACACGCACCTTTGCTTTAAGCCAATGGTGGTGGGTTCCTAGGGTGTAACTGCGTTAGGCCCTTACCTACGACAGGAGGAGGATTTGGTGGATCTGGAGGAGTTGGCACTAGTGGATCTAGTGGGTCTGGTGGTGGAGGTAACATTAGAGGGAATCAAGGTCTTGATCTGGCGGACAAGGTCCACAACACCATCAACAGGTGTTTTATGAGATGTCACTCCACTTACCTGATTACAAGGGCGTTGAGGATGTCGCGAACATGTACACAAGTGTGAGTTACTATGGCGCGCGAAGGGAATCACTACCTCGGAGTAGAAAGTAAGTCAGTTTGCAACCACGTTGCAAGGATGCACGCATAGGCCGTGGTACAGAAGTATGACCCACACCGCATGTGGTGGATTACATTGTGCTGCGTAATACCTTTTTGGCGGAGTTCCACATACCTGAGTTTGAATAAAAGCATCAACGCGTTGAAGGAGATTCGCAAGGAATGGCGGAGAGTGTGCGGGAGTATGACACGTGTTTCAAGACTCTCCTATCCAAGTTATCTTATGACATTCACCCTTTGTAGCATGCTCAGTGGTTCTTGGAGGACTGATCACACCGTTTGAGGAGGGCACTTTCACAGAAGACTTTCACAAATCCGCGCGAGGCCTTGAAGTCTGCCTTGCACGCCGAGGCAATAGGAAGCGTTGATATAGAAGTTAGTCTGTTCCTAGAAGCCCAAATTGCTGCAATGGAAAAGCAACTGGAGAAATTGTTTGTGAACTCGGCTCATGAGACTCGCAATGGGTTATGGTGTACGGATTGTGAGGTAGAAGGGCATACATAGGACACTTGTCCTCTGAGATCGGTACGCACGATGACAAAGACCGTGAGATTCGCCACAGAGATCATGTTGCAAGCGAGTGTCCGCTACTACAGCACGCGATCCGTAAGAATGTGTCTTGCTATTGCAAAATTTGCACCTCTACTTCTTATCACACCAAGGATTGTAGATTGATTGACCAAATACATGATGCCATTGATCGGTGTGCGCCGATTAGTATCAAGCAATTTCAAGGATGAAGGTGTCATTATGAAGGGCGCATGGACAAAGGGAGTTGTGGAGGAGGCTTTCAGGAGAATTTAGGGGCCGTGGCAATCAGGAGGCGGAAGAAGTGAGTTCTCGCGTGGAACTTGTTACAACTGTGGGTCTACGGAACACTATAAGCGTGAATGCTCCGATCTGTTACAATACTCTTGGTGTGGAAAGAAGCACAAGTATGAGGAGTGCCCGGAATTATTTGAACACACGAGCCAACAACAATGGAAAGACAAAGGGGTGGGATGGTAAGCGTGAAGAAAGCCGACTTGCAGTGGATGCCGAGGGTGGCGCATGAGTTAGAGTTGAACTTGTATCTTGGTGACAACGCGAGTTGAGGCATTGCGCGCGCTAGGAGATACCAAAGTAGAAACCGCTGGTTAGTAGAGAAGAGATGATGCATGGGAAGTACCCAAACCCTGCTCATCAGAAAGAAGTCTATTAGGAAACCATGGATGTGATTCGAAGCCTACAAGGAGAGATCCAATGCCTAAAGGGCAATCGTGTCGATTCTGAAAAGAAAAGCGTTGAGGCTCCGTTTAAGGATTTGGATGAAGTCAGGGAGGTATGCAAAATGCTGAGGTAAGAGAATATCATGCCTTAGCTAGGAGAATGGCTATGGGAGAAAGTATGCGTGCGTTAGAGGAGAGTGCGAGTAACAAGTCTTGCACGCTAATTTTCCTCCTCACAACCTTGACTATGATAAAGAGATTACCTTAAATGCGCTTGTTGAAAGTAATATTCTCGATTGACACTAGGCGCGGAAGTTCATGTTCATCATGGAATCAAATGGGAAGGTGATCATCCGAAATCACTCTACTTCTCCTGAAACACTGGCTCCTAGGAAAACAATGAAACGGAGGTTGTGTCTTTTAAGTAACAGACCGCCGCCTTCATGTTCTCACCCTAGATGGTGGAATCAAATGGGAAGGTGATCCATAGGGATCCGAAATAACTCTACTTCATTGGAACACTCAAAGACAAAGAAGGAAAACAATGAAACGGAGGTTGTGTCTTTTAAGTAACAGGACCACCGCCATTACGGACGTCTCCAGACCGCCGGTAATAGGGCGGCGGTCCCGCCCATTACGAGACATAAACTAAATTCAAATGAATAACCTTCGAATTTGAAAGGATGTTCGCTTTCTCTCTCTTCATGACCTTTCCCATTCTCCAAAGGTGCACGGAGGACATGAGAAAGGCTATAAATACATGATTGTAGAAGTGTAGAAGATCATCAAAGCATGGGAGCAAGTGAGCAAGAAATCTTAGTGCTGGAAATTGTATTTTATAGAAGAAAGGAGTGTTGAGATAGAGCAAGCAAGTAACTGAAAGGAAGTGTTGAGATATTATCTACTTCTCTTTCTTACTTATTGTAAATTTGTACCTGTTGATTTGAATTGGCCAATAGAAGTGGGAAGAAAGAGCAATTGCCCTTCCCGACTGGTTTTTCCTCCATCGAGGTTTTCCAAGATAAAATTGTTGGTGTTATGAGCTTATATTCTTTCCTTTACTACAATTGTTGATTCTAAGCACAATAGTAATTCATTCACTAGCTATCTCTGTTATTTTCTAATAGAAAGTAAACAACAACGATTAATTTGTGATTTTGTGAATAATTCCAAAGTTGAAGAGTTTACAGATCATTTTGGTATCAGAGCTAACAAGTATCTAGGACTGTGGTATTTCATTCTTGAATTTGTATGACAGTGACAAGATCTAAAGGCGAAGAAGCTTTACCTCGATCCGGAGATTTCTACAAAGAAGTGGAAACAAAGATTTCGGGAGAAATGGAGGAAGAGAACTTGGTCCGTAGAATCGAGATGCTGGAGACCATGATGGATAGGATGTTTAGAAGGCAAGAGGAACTTGCAGATTTGCAGAAGATAGCTTCCATCAAGCAAGACTCCATGGACTCAGTGGTTCGAGGCTTAGCCGAAAAGTTTGGTATAGGCAAGAGCCACCATGAGGAAGATTATGGGGAAGAGCATGAAGAAGAGACTTCTAACACAAGAGAAAAGGTAAAATCTGAACATACTCCTTTTAAAGTTGAGACTAAAGTCAAAATCAAAAGCTTTGAAGGACAAGTAGATGCAAAATTACTGGATAAATGGTTGAAATAGTTAGAAGTCTATTTTAGCGTCCATAATGTCACTGAGGCACAAAGGATCACCTTTGCACGTCTCAAAATGGAGGGACATGCTCTAGTTTGGTGGGAAACTCATCTAACTACTTGTGAAAAGAAGAAGCGTCCTATTGTGAAGTCTTGGCAAGAATTTAAGGAATTACTTAGAGCTAACTTTTATCCTATTGGCCATAAACCGACCAAATGATTAAATGGCAAAGTATTTTAGACAAGGCAAAGGGTCAAAGTGTGCAGACTATACTACGGAGTTTCGAAGGCAAGCCATGTTGCTAAACATGGATTTGGAGGATGAGGATATTCTGACCAAATACTTGGGAGGACTTCACACTCACCTTCGAAGAAAAGTCATCTCCACAAAGCCCAAGGATCTCAATGAAGCATGTGTACAGGCATACTACATAGATGATGAGAAAAAGCAAGGAGAAGCAGAGCCGAGGGTAAAGCAGTCAACAAATCAGCAGAAAAAGGATTATGGGCAAACAAGTAACAAGAGTAAGTGGAAAGGGAAAGGTAAACAAGCTGCCACTACTTTAAATACTTGTAAAGATCCCAAGAATTTTTGCAAGAATTGTGATATTAATGGTCATACTGACGCTACATGTTAGAAGTTGCATCCGGAGTTACATCCGAAGAACCGAACCAAGGACTCCAAGAAGTCCATGACAACTATAAAGACAGAAGGGGAGGTGGAAATCGAAGATGACTCTGATGTAGACGAAAGGCTTGGATGCACGGCCACCAACATGGACAACGAAGAGGAGATGAGTAGACTATTCCAGATCAAAATCTAGATCAAGAGGACTAAGGTAAATGCTTTGGTGATACTCGTTCTCAATCTAACTTGATTTCCGAGGCAGCTTGTAAAGAAGCTTGGTCTTGAGACTTATGAGCATCCACACCCATATCCTTTGGGTCGGGTGAAAAGAAGGGTGTTGAAATTCAGGTAACAAGAAGATGTAAGGTCAAGTTTGGGATAAATTCCCAATATATAGATGTTTTTGAAGCTGACGTTATTCCACTTGATGCTTTTGATGTGTGTATTCGGGAGTCCTTACTTGTATGTTAGGGATGCTATCTTTATGAGAAGGGAAAACCGGTACAGATGGGTCAAGGATGGGATCAGCTACAACATCCGGGCACACCAACGTAAGACACGGTTACTATGGTAAGTGCTAACCAAGCAAAACGGCTTATTCAGAAAATCATAATCAGTTTTGTTTACTTTTGTTAAAGGATAAACAAGATGGGGTAGAAGTTTCAGAGATTTCTAACCAAGGAAAACAAGATTTGGATAGTATTATTCAGTCTTTTCAGGAAGTATTTCAGGCTCCTAGTGGATTACCACCAAAATGGGAAGTAGAGCATGAGATTCAGCTATTGCCAGAGTCACCTCTACCGAACATCGGGTTGTATAGGCAATCCTTGTTGGAGAGTACTGAGGTAAAGAAACAACTCCAAGAACTAATAGACCAAGGGGTGATACGTCCGAGCACCTCACCATGCGGTTCGCCTATTGTGATGGTGCCAAAGAAGGATGGTTCTTGGAGAATGTGCATCGACTACCGCGCTTTGAATAAGATCACCATAAAGAACCAATATCCACTTCCCCGCATAGATGATCTCTTGGACCAGCTTCAACATGCCAAATTTTTCACAAAGTTGGATCTCAAGTCAGGTTATCACCAAGTCAAGATGAAGGAGGAGGATATATGAAGACTGCCTTCAAAAAAAAAACAAGGTTTTTATGAATGGTTAGTACTTCCTTTTGGATTATGCAATGCACCCGCTACATTTATGAGATTGATGAATGATGTATTATGGGATTTCATAGATTCATGTGTCATTATATATCTAGATGATATCTTGATTTTTAGTGCCACATGGGAAGAACATCTAACGCATTTGCAGCAAGTCTTGCAAGTTCTCAGGGAGAAACAACTGCTTTGTAATATGAAGAAATGTGAATTTGCCAAACAGTCACTTGTCTATCTTGGGCACGTGGTTGGAGGAGGAGAGCTACGAGTGGATCCAAAGAAGGTGGAAGCCATCACAAATTGGCCAACACCAACAGGAGCCACAAAGACTAGAAGTTTTGTGGGAGCAGTATAGTACATGCAGAAATTCATTCCGGGTTTCTCGGCATTGCAACACCTCTACACACAAAGGGCCGCAAAGAGTAAGGGTTTTGACTGGGGTAAGGAACAAGACAAATCCTTTGAGTTATCGAAATACAAGATTAGTCATGCTCCAGTACTTGCTCTTCCTAGTTTGCAGCAGCCTTTTGAAGTAGAGACAGATGCCAGTGATTATGTTATGGGCGTAGTGTTGCTTCAAGGAGGTAAACCCGTATGTTATCATTCTGAAACCTTCACTTCAGCAGTTAAAGGATATTCAATATATGATAAAGAAATGTATGCACTAGTTTAGGCAATTAAAAAATGGAAACATTATTTGTTGGGTAAAGAAACTATTGTGCACACTAACCACAAACCTCTCCAGTATTTGCAAGCACAATCTAAATTACAGCAGGAAAGGCACTACAAATGGATGGGGTTTCTTCAGCAGTTCCATCTAGTGATCAAATACAAGAAGGGTAGTACAAATTTGGTGGCAGACATGTTGTCTAGGCCACCCACATAGAAAAGTTCTCCTGTTTGGCCACTATCTCTCAGATCGAGCCCTTCACGAAGGAAGCTTACGGAGAAGCATATGCCCAAGACAAAGACTTTGGGGTAACATTTCAGAAGTTGTAGTCCCAAGGGGTTGAAAAGACGGGGATTGAAGACTGTTATCTCAAGGACGGGCTGCTCTACCGATGGGGGAAACTTTGTGTGCCTAAAGAAGAAAGACTTCTATTGATGAGGGAAGCACATACCTCGAAAGTAGTGGGACATTTCGGTGTTGGTAAGACCCTAGCCCACTTACAAAGGTATGTATATTGGCCCAACATGCAAGAAGAAGTATCAAAATTTATTCGTGGATGTAAACTTTGTTGTACTAGCAAGCCTAAAACTAGGAAGGAAGGTTTGTATATGCCTTTACCAATACCTACTCGTCCATGGGAGGACATTTCTATGGATTTTGTAGGAGGATTACCTATGTCTAAACATGGCCATGACTATCTCTATGTTGTTGTGGATAGATTCAGTAAAATGTGTATTCTTATGGCATGTAAAAAGACAATAAAAGCACATGAGGCAACAGATCTTTTCTTTGCTAATGTATGGGTGCATTTTGGTTTGCAAAAGTCCATTGTCTCTCGATGGATTCCGTGTTCTTGGGGAAGTTTTGGACTACTTTGTGGGACAAGATGGATACCAAGTTACAGAGGAGCACAACTTTCCATCCATAGATAGATGGACAAACAGAGGTGGTAAATAGGACTTTGGTACAATTGATCAGAGGGTATAACAGTAAGTACCCAAGGACTTGGGACGAGTCCTTAGCCTACATTCAACATTCCTATAACCGGGCAGTACACACATCCACTATGAAGTCACCATTTGAAGCATGCTTGGGATATCTACCTACAAATCTGCTGGACATAGCAGTTGGACAACAGGATGAGGAGGATACACGAGACACAAAGGTGACTAGAGCCAACAAGTTCATTGAGAGGATCCGGCAAATCCATCTCAAGGTCAAAGAATAGCTAGAAAAATCTCAAGCAAAGTACAAAGCTAGGCACGATCAACATAGGAGGGAACACAAGCTTCATGTTGGAGACAAATTTTGGCTTTACTTGAGCAAGGAGAGACTACAAGGTCAAGCACGAAAGCTCAAGCCACTACGATATGGACCCTTCACCATATTGGAGCAGGTTGGGGAAAATGCTTTTCGACTTGACTTGCCATCATTCATGAGGATGTACTCTGTAGTAAACTGCGAGAACTTGCACCTATATGAGCCATCCATGCTGGATGAAGATGAAGAACTACAGTTGCTACTTTCCATTGAGGATTGCATCTTGGACTCACGAGGCGAATTGGAGGAGGATGTAGTGCCACAACAGAAAAGGGAGACTAGAAGAGGTCCACAGGAGTCTTGGCAGATTGGACTGAAAGGAAAGACACCAAGGCAGGCCCGATGGTACTCGAAGGAGCAAGCGAGGGAATTGTTCCCTCATCTACTCCCCCACTAAGCTTTTGTGGGACCAAAAGCCTCCTAAGAAGGGGAGGTGTGATCCATAGGGATCCGAAATAACTCTACTTCATCGAAAAAATCAACACAAAGAAGGAAAACAATGAAATGGAGGTTCTGTCTTTTAAGTAACAGACAACACCACCTGCGCAGGGCGGCGGTTATAGAACCGCCGCCCAGCCAGGGCGGTAGTCCCAAGACTACCGGTTTGCATGAGGGATGGTCTTGGCCATTACGGACAGAAAACTAAATTCAAACGAACAACCTCTGAATTTGAAAGGATGTTCATTTCTCTTCTCCTTCATGACCTTTCCCATTCTCTAGTGCATGGGAGGACATGAGAAAGGCTATAAATACATGATTGTAGAAGTGTAGAAGGGCATCAAAGCATGGGAGCAAGTGAGCAAGAAATCTTAGTGCTGGAAATTGTATTTTGTAGAAGAAAGGAGTGTTGAGACAGAGCAAGCAAGTAACTGAAAGGAAGTGTTGAGATATTATCTACTTCTCTTTCTTACTTATTGTAAATTTTGTACCTGTTGATTTGAATTGGCCAATAGAAGTGGGAAGAAAGAGCAATTGCCCTTCCCGACTGGTTTTTCCTCCATTGGAGGTTTTCCAGATAAAATTGTTGGTGTTATGAGCTTATAATCTTTCCTTTACTACTATTGTTGGTTCTAAGCACAATAGTAATTCATTCACTAGCTATCTCTTTCTAATAGATATGTAAACAACAACGATTAATTTGTGATTTTCTGAATAATTCCAAAGTTGAAGAGTTTACAGATCATAAAGACCCCTTATAGCCATCCTCAAATGTGTTGTATATGGCTAACAAGACAAAGGCAATGCCCATTGGTGTTTTAAAGGATCCTGCTATCACTCTCCAAGGGGCGAAATTCACTGGAGACTTCGAAGTCTTGGCGCTTGCTGAGGCGGACAACTTTTCAGCGTTACTTGGGCGCCCCTGGATAAGAACAATGTTGACTTACGTTTCAATAAGGGGTATATAAGTTTTGAGAACAAGGAGGAACGTGTTATCATCCCTTTGACAGATGGAAAGTCAACGCCCTATATTGAGCCCTTGGGAGAAGAAGACCTAGACAAAATCTATGTGTGCACTATCAGGGACCCTGAGGTTGTTAACCAACAAAAGAAGGCGTTATTCAATGGGAAGACGCTCAATCTATAAGTGATACAACTAGTGTGGCATGTGACAATTGGGCACACGGGACATATGAGTTAGTCAAAAGGTAGTTAAGAGGCCTGTGACGAGAGTAACAAAGGCGCGCTCAGTCAGGCACTTGGGAGGAAAGCAATTGCCAAGTTACATTGGGGGAGCCAACCCTGATGTTTTCTTGCGAGCAATGGAGACCTAGTGGAGATGTGAGATCGAAAGGAGAAGGGTGTTTAGCACTTTGCTCGGGACCACTGAACGTTGGTGGGTGACCCATTGCATGATAACCTTCTAGAGTGGCACGAGGTGAGAATCACGTTCTTTGTTAGGTTTCTCCGAAGCAATACACATATTGCTATACAAGACTATCATGGGAAGGAACCCACCTCATTTCACGTTCAAGCATGTGAGAAGGCCTGGATGGAAGGCGTGGAAGCCTTGCCGCCATCCTTATGGGTGCATAAGCTTTACTCCACCTTATAAGGCTGTGCATGCATGGTACATTCATTCGGAACTACGCCGCCAGACAGGAAACTGACAGGAGTTGACAGATGACTTTATTCAAACATTTGAGTATCAAAGCACTAAGCCATTGGTGAATGAGGCGCTACAGGTTAAGCGCCTAACTATGGGAGATAGATAGTGCCGGGGTGGAGGACAAAGTATCGAAGTTGTTGGGTGAACTCGGCTTGAAGTGCGCTTGATGAGGAAGAATCAGAGGAGGTACAACTTGAGCACACATGCATGGAAAAAGAGAAAGGAAAATTGGTCTACGTGATAGATGGTGACGAGGTGGAAAACTTAGATGTTAACCATACCGTTTGTGAGCGCTGTATTAGGTTATGGATAGTGCTAATGAGCAAGCGTGTGCCTACCATGAACCCCTGAAAACTAAGAAGGTTAACATTGGTTTGGAGGCGGAACCTAAGGAAGCTACTATTGGAGATTACTTGTCAGAAAAGGAGGTTTCAAAGATCATCGATCGTCATTGTGCGAATTTCGATTTGTTTCGCGTGGGTACCATGAGCTTAAGGGAGTTCACCAATCTTTAGGAGAGATGCGGATCAAACTGAAGGAGGCGCGCGACCAATTCGGAAGAGACATATGGACTTCGTGGGCGACCCCACGAAGGTATTGCGCGTAAGGTTCCGTGCCACCCTCCCACCAAAAAAGCTACATGGAAGGGATTTGATGGATCAACAAGGGGTGTGCTCGTAACCAAGATGCTTAGTTGTAACATGCATTGCCACGCGAGAAGAGCACGAGTTTGAGGTCAACGAACCAAAATGTAGTCTTTATTTATCTCTTGCTTCGCAATCAACCCCAAACGCGCCGGCAAATCATCCAGATCAGTGCGAAGCTCACGTAAACGCAGCGCCAAGCCCCTCCTTTATGTGAGCTTCGTGAGAATGTTCTTCCTTAATAAGGGGGTGTTGCAGCACAAACAGGGAATGACACACCCATTCTTGACATCCAGATGTAAGCACTAACTCCTAATCTAATGCACCAGAACATAGGATAGCATGATCATATTACACTGGAAGTAGAACTAAATCACGATTATCATCAAGAAAACCAATAATCCACCCATGAACATAAAAAGAAAATGTACAGATCAAGATCCATCACATAAGTACTTCAGAATCACTTCATTATATTCATTAGCCAAAGTACAGTAGCCAAGATTACATCAAAAGAGTTCCATGTATGAAGATATTTATAGTAGCAAAGCTTCGACACATTACAGAGCTCGCCATCACACATTACACATTTTTACTATCTTCCTCTCTTGCTTCCATACTTGCACACACACCTCTCTCGTAAAACCATACATATGAGGAACTCTCAAGGAATCTCCTCTTAACCGCTCATCATTACATGAGAAAGCCTGAAGGAATCTTTCATGATTGCCCTACCACTACCCAAGAACATGCCAAATGTCATCATGCGTTTCCCCTAATCGAGTGTCCTTAGCATGCATGTGCCAACTAATCCATAACAAACTCGACTCCTTATCCTTTCATGATAATCGTATTGATGCCTTGGAATATCCTTTCCTTGAGCTGCAAGTCTCCATAGCTTATCCATATCTGTATCTGGTCGCTTTTTCATTTGTTCCCTAAACGCGTCATTTCCTGTTGTCCAAAACTCACTAAGTCCCGAATCCATCTTGCCGGGCACGAGCCTTCGTGCATCTCCAAGAACTACTTCTACACGTGCCTTCACGCCCTGCTTCCACACGCTACGAAGTTTTGCGCTTTAAGTACTTAGTTAATTTTAGGGGTCCAACAAAGGGCCTAGTTTTGGGGACGACAGTGCAATTATATATAGTACTTGAAAAATTAGTGATAAGAAAATGTATAAGGAATACCAAATGAAACTTTGAACAATGAAAATGCGGAATATGAATGTATTCATATTTATATAATAATTTGTATTCAAAATGATGATTACATGGAAAATTCTAATACAATTGCCCATTGGCCTCTAAGTTTGAGGGCTTCCAACTTGATTAATGTGTTGAAAGTTGAACAGTTGATCAATGAAGACTCTACACTTGGTCTTCCTTTGGTTGTTGGTCTCCCTCTTGCTAATGCTCCCACCCTCTCATTGTTGCAGCCTTGCTTGCTCTTACTCTTGCACTCATAACTTTCCTTAATGTTTTCAAGCTTTGATAGTGATTTTGAGTGAGGGTGCGAGGTTCATTAATATTTTTTTGAGTGTTTAAAGTGTGGGTGGTTGTTACTCTCCCTCTTGCCAATGCTCTCAGCCTCTCTTTGTTACAGCCTTGCTTGCTCTCACTCTTGCTCTTTACTTTTGCACTTGCAACCTTTCTTAATATCTTCAAGCTAGACTGTTTCGGTACATATATGATTTTAAATTTTTTTGGGTACGGTGCGCTGTTGGAGTACGTTTTATATATATATATATATAAATGTGTATAAAATTATAAATTTAAAGAAGCATTTGCATACTTATTGAAATTTAATACTCATACAATCATTCATAGAACATGAAAACAGATTTCAAATACTTTGAGAATTGAGACTTGAGTTTGTATTGATTCATAATGTTCAAAACATAATAGTTAATAACTTAATACATTCAAGTTCTCAACTTGCTTCACTTTCAGTTTCCTAGGGCTAAAAGCCTAGAACATATCATCTAGATGATCCTCAAAATCATCTTCATGGATGGCACTTGCAGCTCCACTCCCACTAGCTCCACCGAATCCTTGTGAAGGGCTCCCTAGAAGTTCGTCATCAATGCCAAGTAGTGAAACATTAGACAAACAAGCAACAAAAACTTCAAAGTCCGTGGTTTCAGGTTGAATGTCCCAAAGCTTGTTAGGACCTCTAGTATACTCTTCCGTCTTATGTGTTAAGAGATGCAAGTTGGAATGCACGTATACTAGATCCTCAGCGATCTTGGATGCCAACATGGTGTGTTTGGCTGAGTGGATGAAGCCATAAGTACTCCAGTTTCGCTTTGCAGAAGAATTACTAGCCACCTGTCACAAAAACAAAGTATTATTAATATACAAAATGGAATGCTGTCATCTTACATTTTACTTCTTAATTGGTAACTGGAATATCAAATAACAAGTTACAAACTTCATACCCATGAGAGCAATTTGATCGCAATAGGTCGTATGTACTTGGCATCATGGCCATGTACAATCCACCACTTGATTGGAGTCAAGGTGGCCTTGTCACAAAGAGCCTCTACCTCTCCCATGCTACCTTCTCCGGATGCGAAGGATCAATACAGAGCTCCGTGCACATCGAAGAAGTTGCAGTTCCAATGGTGATGTGAACGCTTCAAGCAATCGGCAAGAGATCGAATCACAAAGGAAAATCAAGTATGAAAGAACAAGGTCTACCATTCTCATAGATCAAAATAAGAAGGTACATATATAGGAGTGTTGTGTAACTCCCGTGCATGACACGTGGACACATGAAACCCTAACTAACCCTAATGACCTATGATCTCACTAAGTGAGATGACTAACCACGTGAGGTGGACAAGATGCCGAGTGATGACAAGATAAGTCATATACACCAACACCCCCTTTCATCGAAGCTGAGGTAGAGGTCATGGAAAGTCAAAATGAAAGAGAACTCCCATAGACAACTAAGAAAGATGTGTCAATGGGGCCCGAAACTAAAGGCCTAATAAGGTACCCATGTACAAACATCTCTTTGAAAAGAAGAGAGAAAAAATGGGTCTCCGAAAACTAGGCCTGATAAGGTACCCATGTACAATAAGGATCTCAAGTAATGGAGAGAAAACCCCTAAGGGAAAAACATCCACTTACAAGAGATAAAAGACTCCCCTAAATAACCTAAGAAAGATGTGTCAAATGGGTCCCGACAACTTAAGGCCTGATCTAAGGTACCCATGTACAAACTGCAATCTTTCTACAAGAAGAAGATGAGGAGAAGAAGAGAACTAGCCAGCTCCTCCTAAGATGATTTCCGATGAACTCCCATGGAATCTGAAGGACCTGAAAGTTTGTAATTAGTGGTGGAGGGAGGAGGAACATGAAGTGTCTCTGAAGGTGGAAGAGAATCTTAAAGAGGAGAGGAAGACAAGAAGGCCCAAAGTAGATGTGGAAGTAGTAGTGGACCTTACCCCAAGATGAGAGCACAAGTAAGGATACTTGGCTTCAGTGAAGGGTTCGGTAAAGAATTCTGCAACCGGATTTGAAGTCTGTAACTCTATGAAGTCTCCAAGAAGAGTGTCGATGATGTGGTCTTCCGCATGTAGACTGAAGAAGGTCCATCCGCATCGAACAATGTTTCGCCCTTAGGAAGAACAAAAATGGAGTATTGAAAGTCCCCACTCCACGAAAGGAACACGAAAGGTAAAGTATGTATGAAAAAATCTGAATCTGGTCCACAAAATGTGTGACAAAGGTATGACAAGTAAGTGCACAAGAATAAAGGTAATGCCACAAACGTAGAAATGTCAGAGTATGAGAGAGGAACATCCGTCGAAAGAATGCCCAAGTGAAGTGAAGGCAAAAAAACAACCCCCACAACAATAGAAAGAGGATCCACAAGAAAGGGTGGATCAGTGATGGTCTTTGAAATAGTGGAAGTGATAAGAGTCCCAAGGGGCACTCCCAACAAAGGAGATGGACTCCTCCAAAACACTTGTAGAAGGATGAGAAACTCCCTATATGGCAACACAAGTAGGCACTGCGAAGAGATGACTAAGGTCTGACAGATACTCGTCCCAAGAGGGTGGCTCGACAAACAAAAGAGCAATGTCTGACAGGTATGAATCATCAACACATGAAGGAGTGGAAAAGGCCTCACACACTGGAAGTGAAATGGAGGCTGATGTAATGACGATAGAGGCTGAGGAAAAGACAAGACTTCGCTGATGTTTGATGGAAAAAGAGGAGTGTCAACATTCTCTGAAAGGTGGCCGAGAGAAGGAGAGAAGTCCTCATTTGTACTCTCATCATTAGAACTAGAAGAATGATCCTCGTCATCAGAGATAGGAACAAACAAGTCTATGTTAGCAGAATTGTCATCATCACATGAAGAGGGAGAGGAGACAACTATATCAGTAGGAGAAAGCAACAATAACAATCTTTGAAGGGTCTCCAAATAAGGATTGAAGAATGCTCCAAATAGTGCGAGGACACTCCGTGTGTGCCACATGATGGTGGAGAGGCCTGAAATGTACGTCAACAAATGACCAATGACCATGTTACAAGTGTCAAGCCAGTCTTCAAGCTGATCAGGATCATTGGGGGTAGGTACTCGTCCATACAAGTAGAGATAAAGGTCATTGTGAATAAGAAAACATTCCATGCTCGAATGCCATAATGCATAGTTAGCCCTACCAAGAAGAAGAGGGGAGGCTGTAATGTAAAAATGGTCCTATGAAGTGTAGGTTTGGGAAAAACAATCTCCATGGTGCATCCTCAAAAAAAAAGAAGTGTAGAATGCAAGAAAAGAAGGGTGTAAGAATACACACAAGGTTGTAAGATGTCAGACTTAGCCGAGAATGCGTCTGCATGTAATACAACACCCAAGAATAATGATAACCACCTGTGTGCGACACTTTATAGGTAGTACATTCATTACAATAAGGTGTGTTCGTATGATGTGAGACAATTGACCACTCACCTTACAGTAGGCGATGAATCGCGCAAGAGTGGAGGCCACAATAAGTCTTAGTCGAAAGCAGAGGAACAACATGTAAACAAGCACAAAAGGGCATAAGCAAGGAACAAGGGGACAAAACAAAGTTCAGTGTGAGAAAAAGTGTCTCACATCACAAAGAGAAATCTCTTCTTGTCAAGATGTGGGAGATGCACTCACTAGTTTGCAAGCAATAATAAGGGCAATTACAATGCAAAAAACGGGCTCAAGATGAGTCCCGGGGACCTCTAGACTGCCGAAAAACTCTCTCGAAGGCAACAAAAAATGCTAGGGATGGCGCTACACACTCCAACTAAAAGTTAGTAGTAAAAAAAGCCCAATAACGCTATAAATCACACTTTAAATTTGCCAAATAGCCTAATTTAAGGATTTGAAAAGAGGCATAAAAAGATAACAAAACGACAATAATGTTAAAAGAGACGATTTAATTTAAAACTACTTAACAATTAAATTTAAAAGCTTAATTGAATTAAAGAGCAAAATAAATAAATAAGGTCCTAATTAATCAAATTAAGAGCTCCTTAAGCAAAGATAAACTCCTAGGTATTAACCCCCACCTAGATTAGAATTTACGATCTCTTAAGAAATTAATCCTTATTTAATACTAGACCACCTTACCTTAAAAAATAAACCACCCCACTTTTAAATAAACAAATTTAAACCTAACCTTAGAAAATAACACAACGCTTTTAACAATTAATTAACCCACCTTACTTTTAAAAAAGCCTCCGCATACCATAAAAATTAAACTAAGCCTCCGCATACCATAAAAAAAAAACTAAGTTTAAAAATGAAAAAAAAGCGGGGGGGTTGGTCAAACAAGGAAAAGCGGGAGATTGAAGAGTCAGGGTAGGTTAGAAGGGCTTGGTCATCGAGCGAGTGTCAAGATGGCTCTGAAGAGTGAAGCTAGGTGGAGGGTCAGGGTCATGCGAAGCCCGAGGTGGTTAGGAACGGATAAGGAAGCGGCGGCAGGGTTCGATGTGGTGACAGTGGAATAGATGTTGTGAGCTCGGTGGGATAAGATCAGGTCGCTGGTGGGCGGAGAGCGAGTCGCAGGTTGGAGGGCGAAGGGTCGTGAGGGCCATGCGTGATTGGAGGAGGAGAGCTTGGGTGAGCGTTTGGCAGGTGAGGGAAGGGAACAACTCGATGCATGAGAGGAAAAGGGAGTTGAGTCAGTCGAGCCACACTAGGCAAACAAGAAAACAAGGGCAAGAAACCAACACAAGCACAAACGAAAAGACCAACTTGCAAGGGCAATGGAGAACAACTCACATAGAAACAAGAAACAAAAACTTGCACTGACAGAGCTAACTCAACCGAATCAGCTGAAAAAGCAAAATGCTCAATCCGATGCAATGTTCAAACAACCAACACGCAGGGTTTGAAGCACACCAATGCAAAAAAACAGCCTTGAATGCAACCACAACTAGGGTCAAAACAAATGAGCTCAACGACAACTTTACTCAACACTAAACAAACAATGCACAACCCAACACAAAGCAACTCACCCAAACTCGCAGCAAGGCAAAAAAAAACTTGCAAAACCAAAATGCAAGCTCAATCAAGCGATCGACTTGCATGCAAAGGACCACTCGTCGAGCTCTGTAGAGAGCTCAATCGAAATGGCAGGGGAAGGAGAAATGAAACAAGTAGGATTCAACAGAAAATGCAAATCCGACAATGTAGGAGGAGCCAAAAGGGTTCCCAGTAGATTTTTTAAAGAAAAAATCACTTTTAATTGAAAAACTAATAAAACCAGAAATGCAAACCCTGCATCAAGATTTAGCTTTCCCTCCAAACATAACTGCAGTGCATACTAGCTAGATCTGGTTGAGAAACACCTAAACCTGCACATGCACAACTAGAAAACCAACACAAACTCCAAAAATGAGATTGTTAAACTTGTTAACAAGATTCCAAAAGATAATCGAAAACTTGCACGAGAAGCACGAAAACCAAAAAAAAAGTAATTAGCAACTGAAATCAAATGAGTGCACGTTTATCGAACAATAGCTCTGATACCATATCAAATTGTTCTCGCAAGGATTAATATAGAACCCGTGCACATCGAAGAGGTTGCACTTCCAATGGTGATGTGAACGCTCAAGCAACCAACAAGAGATCGAATCACAAAGGAAAATCAAGTATGAAAGAACATGGTCTAGCATTCTCATAGATCAAAATAAGAAGGTACATATATAGGAGTGTTGTGTAACTCCCGTGCATGACACGTGGACACATGAAACCCTAACTAACCCTAATGACCTATGATCTCACTAAGTGAGATGATTAACCAAGTGAAGTGGACAAGATGCTGAGTGACGACGAGACAAGTTATATACACCAACAACCTCTACCTCCCCCATACCACCTTCTCCGTCTGAAACATTCCCATCTCATTGCAAGCGCACTAGATATAAGTGGATCAAGAAACAACCTCTTGAATCTTTGCTCGTCCCATTTGTAACCTCTTGGTCATCATATCATTGTTTTCTACTGTGCAACCCAACTATTTCACTGTTGTAATATTTGGTATTTAAGGCATAAACAAGGAGATGCAATGGGGTGGTCATTTTGTTCCACCTTTTCATGACCACGTTTTTAACTTCATTATAAAACTTTTCCTCAGGGTCCTGCTCTTTGGCTTGTATGATATCTTTTATTTTCTCAAGCATGGAGTCAATGCCATCATAAATTTCTCCAATGCAAGCACTATCTTTGTCTACAAATCTAATCATACTTAGAATAGGCTCCGTGAAACTCAACAAATACTCAACTTTTGCCCACCAATCATCATCAAGGATCCATGCCTTTATCTTTTGGGCTCTCTTTGTATTTGCTTGCCTCCAGACGGTCCAAACATTGTCAATCACCATGCTACTCAAAGCATGTTTCACCTTCACAAGTCGTCTCAAGACGAGTGTGTGAGAGGCAAACCTAGTCTCAACAACCTATTAAAAAGGAATGGAAAGAATTCAATAACAATACAAATTGAAATTGATTTAAAATTAAATATTAAAATGAAAAATTAAAAACTTAAAAGTAAAACTTATGACTCATGAGTTGTTCCCTTACCTTCAACAACTCCAACTTCGAGAATCTTCTGAAAATGGCTTGAGACATGTGATGGTTGGTGACAAACATTTGAATCTCGTTTGCCTCCATGTAGATTTCGATCGATCCATGCTTTTTTCCCAATCTTCTGCAACATTAGATTCAGGGATTGTATTGCACACGGTGTACAAAATATGTGCTCATACCTACCCTCTACTATCAACCCTGCTTTCTTGCAATTTTTGCATTGTCCGTGATGACTTGGACAACGTTCTGAGGGCCCACTGACTCAATAGCCTCAATTAGAATGTTTGCAATGAATTGGGCATCTTTTATTCCCCCTCACAATCAACAACCTTCAGAAACATTGCCCCTTTAGGGCTTATTGCAATAATGTTGATAAGAGGTCTGTTTCGGGAGTCTTTCCATCCATTTGAGATAATAGACACTCTTGAATCCTTCCAAGAATCTCTAATCGGTTGTAAAGATGTTTGTATGTGTTGCACTTCTTTTGCCAAAAGAGAAGTGCGAACCTTATTATAGTTGGGGCTTGTATACCCCTGTGGTGCCTCATTAATGCCTCTCACCATCTCATTGCCAATATGGTGACCTCAACACATTGAATGGTAGCCCACATGCATAAACACACCGAGCCACCAATTCATCTGCAATTTCTCTCTTCTTCTATGTTGAATGTTTTTCTAAAGGCCCTTTTGTTCTCTTTCTTGATGGGGTATCTTCATCGAAAGGAGTTTCAACTGGAATAGTTTCAACATTACTATCAATGAAAGGATGGAATGATGGTGGTTTTCCCATAGTCCTCTGTTGCAAAGAAATGGTTTTAGAGTGAGCTCTTGCAATTTCAAAGTTTGCCTCCTCTTGCTCTCTTAAGTACATAGCTATTTTATTCTTCTCCACCTTCTTACATGCTCTAATGCCCGTCCCGATACCGCAGTTAAGTGAGCTTTCAAACGGGTATACGAGCAATGAGCTCTAACTCTTCCACATGCCCCCATTAAGGAGAACGAGGATCTATTTTGACTATTAGGCCACTTGGAACACTTCCTTGTGTTCCTCCCTCATTGTTGCTTCCCCATGCCCCTCTAAAGCTGAACTGGATGCCATGAATACAATTGTTTAATTTGTTTTAACTTACAACAAGAGATATTTTTTAAAACATTGTTAAATAATTTAATTAAAAACAACAAATACAAATTAGACAATTAGTTTGTTAACTCATGCACGCCAATCTTCGATTCGATCACCAAGCTCGCCATAAATGGTGCGAGGTGAGACCATACACGAGGGTAGACGTTTAAGTTTTTCAAAGAATTTAATTTAAAACTTTAAAATAACAAAACAAACACATTACTAATTAAAAAAACTAGATAAACCCTAGGGCCTACACATCAATCTCGATTTTGATTACCAAGTTCGCCATAAATGGTCCGAGGTGAGAGCATACATAGAGGGTAGACATTTAAGTTTTTAATGAATTCAATTTAAAACTTTAAAATAAAAAAAACAAACACATTACTAATTAAAAATCAGTTAAACCCTAGGGCCTACACGTCAATCTCTGATTCTGATCACCAAGTTCGCCATAAATGGTGTGAGGTGAGAGCATACATAGAGGGTAGACGTTTAAGTTTTTAATGAATTCAATTTAAAACTTAAAAAAAAGAAAATGAACACAACTAATTAAAAAATTAAACAGTTAGCCCTACATGTCAATCTCTGATTCTGATCACCAAGTTTGCCATAAATGGTGCAAGGTCAGAGCATACACAAAGGGTAGACATTTAAGTTTTTAACGATTTCAATTTAAAAATTTAAAATAAAGAAAAATTAACAGAACTAATTAAAAAATTAAACAATTAGCCCTACATGTCAATCTCTGATTCTGATCACCAAGTTCGCCATAAATGGTGCGAGGTGAGAGCATACACATAGGGTAGACGTTTAATAAAATAGAACTTCAATACTAAACTTTAAATATGAAAAAATTAATTAATATTTAAAAAAACGTAAAATAAATAAATATTAAAAATTAAATAGATCATGATCAATGATCATGAATGATGTGTTTGAAACACATCATTCATGATCATTGATCACATACTAGTTTGATTATTACATACAAAACATTGATCAAAAGATTTTAAATGCATGAAAAATACCTGAAAATAATCCTCCTTGTTGTTTGTAGACTTGTAGTCTAAGTAACCGATACATTTTGGATACGGGTACGTGTATGGAGTATCCGATACACGAGATATTGCAAATTTTTTTGGCCCCGGATACGACATTGGATATGGTAGTACAAAAAATATATAAAAATTAAAATATATATAAATTTCAGCCTACTAAATAGGAATTAAGTTATTAACCACATATTATGCATATGAAAGACAAGATAAGTTATAAGTTATAGGCTAAATAAGTAAATAACCACAAAAGACAACTCGTAATTTGTTAAAACTTAAAAACTTAAAACCTTAAATGTTAAATTAAACACAATGTCATGATATATTAAATTCAATTTATTACAAAAATTCCAATGATCACAATTCAAACTATCTTTCAATATTCATCATATTCATCATATTCCTCTTCATCAACATCAACATCAACATGTGTGGTTCATTAGAACCACATGAACTCGAACCACTCCCACTAGGGCCACTACCAGTTGCACCCCCTTGTGCATGTAGGTCTCGCGGTGCCAAAGAAGTCTCCAATCCCTCATCATCTAATGGTAGGTGGGAAATGGAAGCATCCAAGTCAACTATCTCTGGATCAATATCCCAATGTTTTGTTGACCCTTGTACTCCGATTGCTTGTGGGATAAAAATGCAAGTTGGAATGTATATATACCAAATCTTCGGTCTTTTTAGCCCCCAACTTATTGCGCTTCTGTGAGTGGATGAAGGTATATGTACTCCAATCAGCTTAGCTTAGAGGAAAATGAATTTGCAATCTATTGAGATAAAGTCAATGCAAAAACACTCTCAAACTTAAATTTAAAAAAACTAAAAGTTACCACAAAAAAAGGAAAGAGAATTAAAAAAACTTACTTGTGCCAAGACCTTGATTGCAAGAGGTTGCAAGTAAACTAATGCATGACCATGGAGGTACCATCACATATGAGCATCCATCTTGTATTTGCTCAGAAGAGCGAGAAGGCTATAACCTGTTTGTGCTATGAAATTGACAAACTCTATCATAACCATGTCCTCGGCCTCAAGATCAGGGAAGAGCCTAGACAATGCTGCCATATATCCCTCATTGACTTCCGCATCCCTGTATGGTGCCATCCTCCCTGGCAAGGAAATGATCTCTGTGCTTTGTAGAATCTAGGAGTCAATGCAAAAGCAAGTAGATGTAACAGGGTGGTCATTTTGTTCCACCGCTTAATGAGGATTGATTGTACTTCTTTGAAATTTTTTCCTCGGGATCTTGTTCTTTTGCATTTATGATGGCTTTTGTTTTCTCAATCATTGAGTTGATACCATCATATATCTCTCTTAGACATGGCTGATCCATGTCAGTAAAGCGGATCATGCTCATAATGGGCTCAATAAAACTCAACAAATATTCTACTCGATCCCACCAAGTGTCATCTAAGATCATGGCCTTCACTTTTTGAGCTCATACAGTGTTTGATTGCCTCCATACAACCCATAGGTTGGAAGTTACCATCCTGCTAAGTGCCTCTCGCACCTTCACAAGTCGTCTCAAGACGATTGTGTGTGATGCGAATCGAGTCTCAACAACCTAATAAGAAATGAGAAACAAAATTAAAAAGAAAATTGAAAACTTTTGAATACTAATTATACTATATTTTTAAAAATAAAAAAACTTATATTATTTATAAAGAAAAAGAAAGGTAGCTTCCCTACCTTTAAGCAGCTCCAAATGCGAGAAGGATCTAAAGATGCCTTGCGACTGGTGATGGTTGGTCACAAACATTTGGATCTCTTCACCCTCTGCATACACTTGTTGAATCCACTCTATTTTGTTGGCCAACTTTTTTAGCATTAAATTGAGTGAATGGACAACACATGGTGTCCAAAAAATATGCCCATACCTTGCCTCAACTAACATCCCTGCGGCTTTGCAATTCTTGGTGTTGTCTGTTATGACTTGGACAACATTTTGAGGCCCCACCGCCTCAATGGCTTCAAAGAGGATGTTGGCAATGAATCGGGCATCCTTCACTTGCCCTTCACAATCAATTGCTTTAAAAACATTGCCCCTTTAGGGAATACTGCAACCACATTGATCAAAGGGTGGTTTCTTGCATCTTTCCATCCATTATAAACGATGGACACACCTATTTTGGCCCATGAGTCTCTAATTGGTTGCAAGGAGGTTTCCACATATTTTCTTTGCTTTTCCAATAGGGTGGTGTGGATCTTCTCATAGCCTGGTGATTTGTACCCTTTTGGGGCCTCATTGATTGCTTTCACCATCTCTTGCCAATATGGCGACCCCACAACATTGAATGACAATCCATTCGCATACACACATCTTGCGATGTGCTCATTTGCAATATCTCTACTCTCATTTTGAAAGGCCTTTTCTAATGGTCCTTTTGTCCTACTTCTCTTTTGTGAAAGAGGTGAATCCTCATCATGCATGGAGGTAGCCGTCACAAATGGATGTGGCATGGTCACAATTGGGGATCCAATACTAGATGGGGCAACAAGAGGCCTCATTGATCGAGATGAACTTCCTTTTTTGGACAATGGATGACCCGCTTTCAAAGCCAAAGTTGCCTCTGCATCTTGTTCTTTGATATATCCCAAAACTTTTGTTGTTGGCACCCCTATGTTATTTTTCCCCTTGCATGTTCTTATACCATGACCCGGTATTGCACACAAGTGGCTTTTCACCCGACTATAAGAGCCTTTGAATACTATTTCACACTCGTTGCATTTAAAAACAAAACACCCACCACCTGGAAGTTGCTCAAGTATTGTGACATGCCTCCATAATGGTGAATTTGGGTCAAATTCTTTGAACAAAGATTGCCCAGAAGAGGTGGAACTTGTTGCCATTGTACTTCTACCTACAAGTTTCAAAACCAATAGCATAAGCAAAGAAAACAATGGTTAAAAATAAAACTTAAAAGTTAAACCCTATGCCCTAGGGCATAACATGATAACATGTATTGAAAATTTCAAAATTTAAAATGAAAAAACGGTTTAAAAATTAAAATTTCAATTGGGAAATAATAAAATAATGAACATAAACAAAAGCATGAAGTGTGTGAAAGATTAAATAACAAAAAAAAAAAAAAGGAAAAAAAGAAAAAGCAAACTTAAAAGTTAAATAATAAAACTTAAAACCTTACCTTCACTCAATAATCCACAAATCCTCCTTTGAAGCTCCTCAATGACCTTGGCGTGAATACACACTCGTACTAGCTTAGGAAAATGATTGCAATGCTTGTTGATGAAGTATCAAACCCTAGATAAGCAAAATGAAAGTTTAGAGAGGCAAAGATGAAATGAGGAAGGAGAGGTAAGTTTCTTTGCTTTTATGTTTTGTTTTTATGTTTTACTTTTGTTTTATTGTTTCTATTTAACTTTTAGGGTTATAAATAAAAGAAAGTTATATTTTTTATTATTAAAAGTGCTTAGAAATGTGTTAAAAAAGTGTGTTTTGGCATGGATATGTTCTTGGGAGCATCCAGGGCACGGCTGGGACCTCAGTGCGTCCGTCTGGGGTCCCGGTCGTGCCCTAGCCACTCCCGGGCTTGTATCATGCCGGATACGTACCATACCCGTGCACTGGGCTTGTTACCTGCCATACCTGCTACTTAACTTGTAGTTTATCCTTCTCCTTCTCTCTCTCCTTCAAGCCCTCTCTCATTTCTTCAAGCTCTCTCTCTCTCTCTCCTTCAAGCTCAAAATTAGAAAAATAGCAAAATATGAGTGTGTGAATTAACAAGAGGGGTTGGGTGTATAAATAGGTTTTGGGGGTCTTTTAGGGTTAAATTAGGTTTAGGTTACTTTAGTTTTAAGTTAGGACCTTTTATTTTTTAATTTTTGAAGTTTTAAGTTTAAAAAAAGCGTTTTTTGAATGGGTACGTTGTGGGTATGTATCCACGGGTCCCGGTACATGCAAATCCGTATTCGGGATGTACACGGACTTGTGGGTACGTATTGACAATGTACCGGTACCATACCCATACCAAGTATTAGGTGCATATCGGGCTTGGTAGGGGAGTGGCAGGTTGTTTTAGGGCAATCCAGGATGTACTTGGGATTTGTGGGTACGTATCCACAACGTCACGTGCACAGTGCCTATACCCCTACCAAGTGCAGTGCGTATTGGGCACAGTACGGGGGGAGGGCGTTTCGGGGCAGTCTAGTTTTCAAGCTCGATAGTGATTTTGAGTGAGTGTGCGATGTTCATTAATATTTTTTTGATTGTTTAAAGTGTGGGTGGGGCCCATGATTTATTAAGATTAGGGTTGGGGGCACAAACATCCAAAAAGAGATTGTTTTTATTTTAAGAAATCACTTTTTGGAGTTTTTGGTGCAAGGGAAGGCTGTAGGTTTTTGGGAATGTCGAGGATTTGGGCGAGTTTCTTTGAAGTTTCGGGGACGTCCTGAAGTCCTCCAAAGGTCCTTTTATGAGAGAAATGTCCCGAGGGCATCCTCTTTCTCACGATGGAGGTGGTGGTACAATTGGGGGATGCTTTCTAGGTGTCCCCAAGTCTTTGGGATGTCCCCGTCCACAGAAATGTCAGATTTTAGTGGGGGCGTCTTCTGTGGAACATTGGTGTTAACATAACACGGTGTTGCAACTTATTTCATACACTCTCTCTTTCTCACACCACATATGTATGAATTTGTGTGTGTGTGTGTGTTTACCTGCACACACAAAACTATACATATATACAAAAAGCTTGTTTTGCACAACCTTCCTAACATCATTTCTTGTCACATTGTCATTGCAGTTTCTGTTTTTCATTTTTGGTAACATAGGGCACTGCAACTTGTTTCTTGGTACAAGATTCTTTTCTACGGGGAATGCTCTCATATCTTGCTAGAAATTTCTGTCCATGGCTTTAGTATGGTGCAATTGTAGAGTGTGCGCTTGTGTTTGGTCAAGATAGCCTCAGGTTTGAGGATGAATGAGCCATCCTCATCCAACTCTAGCAGAGTTGACTGCACCTAAATTTCTTGCCCAAGAACCTTCTTCGAACAAGATACACGAAGAGCAAGATGAATCCTAAAAGATTGGTGTAGGTCCAGTTTATACGTGGTGTTGCCAATTTGTTGCACGACCTGGTATGGTTCATAAAGTCTTGGTGCCAACTTTTGACTTAGCACACAAAGTTATACATATAGACAGAAAGCTTGTTTTGCACAACCTTCCTAAAATCATTTCTTGTCACATTGTCATTGTGGTTTCCATTTCTCATTTTTGGTAACATAGGGTGCTACAACTTGTTTCATGGTATAAGATTCTTCTTCTATGGGACAACACTTATGCATATTGCCAGAAATTTCTTTGTCCATGGCTTTAGTATGGTGCAGTTGTAGAGTGTACGCTTGTGTTTGGCCAAGATAGCCTCAGGTTTGAGGATGAATGAACCATCCTCATCCAATTCTAAGAGAGTCGACTGAACCTAAACTTGTTGCCCAAGAACCTTCTTCGAACAAGATACATGAAAAACAAGATGAATCCTGAAAGATTGGGATGGGTCCCGTTTATACACGGTGTTGCAAATTTGTTGCAGCACTTGGTATGGTCCATAAAATCTTGGTGCAACTTCTGACTTCCGTTGAGCTTCAAGGAAGCATGCTTAAATGGTTGTAGGTGCAGAAAAACCATATCCATGATGACAAAGGTACATTTAGAACATTGTTGATGTGCCTATTGCTTCATCCAGTTTTGATCCTATACTGAGTTATCCTTCAGAACCTGAAATAGAGTTTTTGGTGGCTTAGAGTGGAAACAATGGTCCGCACCTTGGAGCTACATGGAAGGTATGATATAAGAGATGCTGGTAGTTGGACATACACAACTTCATAGGGTATCATCTTGGTCTAAGTGTGGTAAGAAGTGTTGTACCACCATTTGACATGAGGTGGCTACATAGCCCATTATGCTTTTCTGAAGAAAAGCAATACAAGTAGGCCTCCAAGCATTTATTGACGATCTCTGTTTGACCATCAGTCTGAGAGTGTTATGCCAAACTCATTGACATGGTATGGTACGAGGATCTAGTATGCTGGTACGACAATGTTTTTGGGGGGGCTGGTACATCCGTACAATATAGATATACAATATTCAAAATATTAAAAAATATAGCCAAATAAGCAAAATTCCAGCCTTACACATGCATAGAGTAAACAAATTATTAAATAAGTGAAATATCCACAAAACATAAGTGAAATAGCCACAAAACATATTGATAATTCAATGCATTTTGTCATGATATTCATTGTTTGAACTTAGAACAAGTACATTGTTCAAATGTTACAATGTATACACAAAAATGAAGATAAATCAACATACTAATAGTCTAATTATAATCATAATCAAATGGCTCTGCCTCTTCTCCAATGTCTTCAACGAGAGCATCATCACCATCATGTGGTTCATTAGAACCACAAGCATCGAGATAGAACCACAACCATCAGCAAGTGCCGCTCCCGCTAGCTCCACTATGTAGGTCATGCAAAGTACGCTCTAGGTCCGGGTCTAGAAAATTGGCAATGGAAGCATCCAAGTTTGGAGTCTTTGGGTCTATATCTCAATCTTTGTTGGTCCTTGCTTGTACTCATAATTCTTACGTGATAGAAAAGACCAAATCCTTTGCTTTTTTTTGCTCCCAACTTGTTGTGGTTAACTGAGTGGATAAAGGAGCATGTACCCCAATTCCTCTCAGTTGAAGAACTCACAACCTATTGAGGCAAGCTACAAAGTCAATGCAAAATTAAAATTTTAGATTTATCAAAGTAAAAACTTAAAAACTTAAAGAAAGAGTTAAAAATTAAAAATTAAAATCTTACTTGTGATAAAACTTTTATCAAAGTGACATGAGGTATGTGTATACTTGTCCATGGAGGTACCACCACAAATAAGCCTCCATCTTGTAGTTGTCACGAAGAGCGCTAATGGAGTGATCCTTGGAGGATATGAAATTTACAAACTCTGCTCTAACCAAGTCTTTTACTTTTGGATCTGGGAAGCATCTAGCAATGCTGCCTTATACCCCTCACTAACTTCAACATCCCTATATAGTGGGTCCCTCCTGGGCAAAGAAAGGATCTCCGCACTATAGTATTTTGGAGTCAAGGCAAAAGCAAGAAGATGCAATGGGGTGGTCATTTTATTCCACCTTTCAATGCGATGCAACTACACTTCGTCGAAGAAAGTCTCTTTAGCATCTTGCTCTTAGGCTTTTATGATGGTCTTACTCTATTCAATCATTGAGTCAATTCCATGATAAACATGGATGATCCATATCAACAAATTTCAACATACTCACGATGGGCTTGGTAAAATTGAGCAAGTACTCCACACGATCCCACCATGTGTCATCAAGGATCAACAATTTCACATTTCTGGCCCTCTCACTATTTGCTTGCCTCCATACACCCCAAAGGTCCTGATAACCATGCCACTCAATGCCGCTTGCACCTTCACAAGTTGTCAAGTGTGTGAGGCAAATCGAGTCTCAACAACCTAATAAGAAATTAAAACAAATAAAATTAAGACAAGTAAATTTAAAACATTCAAAAATCAAAATTCTACAAATTACAAACTTATAAAATTAATTTAATGAATTTATTAAAATAAAATTTAAAAATTATAAAAAAAAAAGAATGTTACCTTTAATAGCTGCAACATCGAGAATCTCTGGAAGATGGCTTGGGACATGTGGTGGTTGTTGACGAACATTTGAATCTCACTCGCCTCCTCATAGACTTGTTTGATCCAAGCAATTTTTGTGCCCAATTTTTGTAACATTAAGTTGAGAGAATGAACCATGCAAGGTGTCCAAAATATGTGCCCGTACCTTGCCTCAACCAACAACCCTGCAACTCTACAATTTTTTGCATTGTCCATTACAACTTGGACAACGTTTTGAGGCCTCACCGCCTCAATAGACTCTATGAGGATGTCGGCAATGAATTGGGCATCCTTCACCTGCCCCTCACAATCAATAGCCCTTAGAAACATTGCCCCTTTAGGGCACATTGCAACCACATTGATCAATGGCCTATTTGTTGTATCTTTCCATCCGTTGAAACGGTGGACCCTTGTTTCGAGCCATTGACTCTTGATGGGCAGCAATGCCTTTTCAAACTTTTTTCTTTTGTTTGATTTCTTTTGACAATAAGGTGGTGCACACCTTTTCATACCTAGGCTAGTGTACCCTTTTAAGGGCTTCATTAATACATCTCATCATATCCCGCTAGTATGGTGATCTAACAACATTAAAAGGACACCACATGCGTAAATAAAATGCCCAATACCTTGGTCGACTATGCCCTACTTTCATTCTGGAATGCCCTTTCCAATGGGCCTACGTCTTTTGTTCTTTTGCAAGAAAGAGGTGAATCCTCTTCCCCTCTGGCTAGAACTGGTGTAGACAAAAATGGGTGACCTGGGGCCACAACATTAATAGAAAGAGAAACAAGTGGTTTGTTACTCAATCTTCCTTTTTTGCCATAGGATGCTTGGATTTTAGGGCAGTTGCTACATTCGCTTCCTCTTGCTCTTTGATGTATGCAAGGGTCTTTGCATGTGGCAACCCCTTTCCATCCAACCCTCCACATGGTTTGATTCCATGGCCAATAGCCCCACACAAATGGGCTTTCACCCGACTATAGGAGCTCTTAAATTGCATATTACATTGTGAGCAAATCCAAACAACGCCCCTCCACCTGGTAGTTGTTCTATCTGTGTGACATGCCTCCAAAGGGGGAAGTATGGATCGAATTTGTAGGGGAGACCTTTAATACCTTGACCCACAAAACTAGAACTCGCAACCATTTTAACTACATAATGCATTTAATTTTTTTAAAAAACAATTAAGTGTTGAGAGAATGTTTAAAATCAAAAGTTGAAAAATAAAGCTTAAAACAATATTACAATAACAAAAAAATGAAAACAATTACAAAATAGTAAATACAAACTATTTTTTTCTTTTTAAACCACAAAATACTTACCTCAAATCACCAAACACCTTTGTTGCAAGCTCCTTGAACTCCTTGGCACTTGTTGCAAGCTCCTTGAACTATATGGCACTTGTAATCAGCCCTAAGCAATTGAAAATTAGAGAAAATATGAAGGTGAGAGTCAAGTATGCAAATGTGAGGTTAATGTGTTGTTGAAATAGAGTTTGGGAGCATATTTTAGGGTTTAGAAGACATAATATTAAAAAATCTGGTTTGACCTTTATTGACTCAAAAACAAAAAAGAGCAAAAATTGCCGCTTTTTGCTGTGGGTATGCCTAGGTATGGCCAAAGTACCTCTAGTAGCACCCAAAGTACGACCCCAACCTCCGCTCATGTTATACTTTGGCAAGCGTTCGATACAACTATAACTGTTGAAACAAGCTTTTTTGAAAGTGTGTTTTTGCGTAAAGCAAACTGTAACATCGTGTTATGTTAGGACCCCTATGTCATAACCATCTATTATTATTTTTTTGCATTGTAATAGTCTTAGTTGTCTTTTAGCCCCGGAGCGTATTTGTGTACGTGGCCAATCCTTCAGCATTAGGGTTAGGGTTTGTAATGAAGCTCAAGTGCTTATGTGTTGCAAGGTCAACCCTAGAGCAAATAGGGTAAGGGTTTGTAATGAAGCTCGAGGGCTTGTGTTGCAAGGCTGACCCTAGAGCAATTAGGGTTATGGTTGGAATGCCCACATATTGATAATTATATATATTATTATATACACATGCACAAAACCCCTGTTTCATATGCATAACCTCCCTAACACTGTTTCTCATCATATTGTCATTGTGCTTTCCATTGCTCATTTCTGGCAACATAGGTTTCTACAACTTGTTTCATGGTACGGGATTCTTCGTCTATGGGGGAATGCTCACATACCTTGCCAGGGATTTGCTTTCTCGATGGCTTCAGTTAAAAACTATATAATTAGTGTTTTGTCATGCCATCTATGTTTTTGTGCTTATTTTGTATACCAAATACAGTTCATTTTCTATGCGCATTCTGTATAATGAATGATACAGTTTCTCATAAATTTGACATTTGTGTAGGGAATGGTAAAAATCATTTGGATTTGCTCAGGAAGAAATTTTATATGGACGAGTTTTCTTTCTTTTCATATTGTATTGTCTGTTTTAATCTTATATTAAGGCACACACTTTGCAGGATTCAACTGAATCTTATGAACACACTTTAAAAGTAAAAGCTCTGTATCATGGAAACCATTTCTATGTCCTGGATGTTTCCAGAAATTTTTGTTGGGAGGGTAGTTTTGGAAGTGTTTCCAGAAGTTTTTCGCCTCTCTCCATGAGTTTCTATAAGTGTATGGTGCCAGAACTTAACTTTCCAGAGGTTTGAAGTATCATTTCAGGAGCTTCGGAAAGTTTCTGATATTTTTCTAACACTTTATAAAGTTTCTGCTGTTTGTGATACCACCTGACGATTCCCTCTTTCATGCTGATTCTGCAAGAAGTTTACCCAACATTTCTACCAGTTTGACAATAACCATCCCCGTGCCTTTACCTGCATAGTTGGAGTTTCCAAGTGCCCATTTATGATTTTTGGTGCTACATAGCTATTAAGGCAGTGGGTCACCATAAGTAGAAAACCATCATCACAATCATTGGTAATTGATGCCGCTGAGGATTATCTCACATTGTCCAATCATCTTTGGCCATTCTTTAGAATACATTCATTCTCCATTCATCTTATGGCAGAGTTTTGTTTTTTTACACATTATTGGTTAAGGCATACTATGTATTTCTTTTATATTTTTGGAACCTTTGTACACAATGAATTTTCTTAAAATTTTCTTATCTTCTTTTGTTGGCTCACCCATCCTCCACCACCGCCGTTTTAAGGGTGCTCCTTGGGCATCTATTCCTTTTTACTTTGTACTTGTGTCCCATTGATCTATTTTGGTCACTTGAGGACATTAATTTTACTTTTTCAATTCTTAGTTAAGGAGTTCCAAGTACAGTGCAGGGAAGAAAATGCTTAGAAGCGATATCTTTCAAAATTTAAGATCCATATCATTTGGAGTTCCTAGATACTGAGAAATGTCGTATGATTCAGTTGACAATGCATTTTGTGAACCAAGGATGCTTGTTGATACATATCCAAAACAATTTTGATGACATATCCCAATTGCCAAATAGAATGATTTTAAGCTTCTGCATTTTGTGTTCAGGCATTCTGGAAGCTGCATAAATGTGCTGCTTTGGCTTCTAATGCCCCCTTGTCATCTGAATAGAAAAAGTAATGTTGGAAGTTTGTCTTTTCTTAGGTATTATGGACAGTTTGTTGTTAGAGTACTATACTCTTCCTCATTTTTAGTATTGGGGCTCATTTGGCAGATTGGCCTCCATTCAGATGAAGTGGCTAGTCTTGACCATAATTTTCTATCACTCAAATTCTGGAAACAGCAGTAAATTTAGTAAATATTTGCATAGTAGTTATTTAAAAATATTTGTGCAGCATTGAATGATGCAATTCATTTCAGGGTTATACAAAAATTACATTTACACCTGGGTGTCATCCGACATTCAAAGATGACGGGATACTAATTGTCATTTTCCTTTTTCGCCTTGGCTGAAGTAATAAGAGGGATTGTTTCCTTCTTCCGGGTCATAGGCTTTAGTCAAAGCATCAATCAACATTTCCAAACTTAATAGAAATGAAAATTCTAGTATAGATGTCATCTCATCAGTGTGTCCTATTCTCTATAAGTGAAATGTAGCAGAAATGTTGATCTGCCTCTTATGGTTAAATTTTGAATTCAACAATGTCTATTAGATGAATCAGATCCATTAGAAAATATGTTTGATGAGTAATCCATAATTTATGGTTGACAGAGATGGAAAGAGAAGTACTTCGTCAATGTTGGTATAGATTGTGGCCTCACAATTGCAGGATTCTACTATGTATGTTTTTCTCGCACTGATGGTTCAGTAAATGGTTTCTACTATGACCCAAACAGCAGGTACTTCAGTTTTACATGAATTCATTGTAAGATTGAATCAGTTTTTGGATTCTATTTAATGGCTTTTGATTATCCCGTCTTCTGAGAAGTTCTGACCCATGATATGTTGATGGGTAAATTTTCAGTCCATTCCAAAAGTTGGAGCTGAATGCAACAAATGAAGGTCGAGCAGGTTACAGTTTTGCTTCATACGAGTTTCGATAAAAAAGTGTAGTATATATTTGGTGCTTTGAGATGAACAATGACCAATACTCATCACATTGTGAAGTAAGAAACACAGCTATCAATTTGTACATAAACTCATTATTTTGTTGCTGAAGGTCTTTGTGTTCAGAGATATTGTGGATGATTAAAATTTAATGGATGCCAACATACTATTATCTTCAACTGGAAGTTAATGGTGTCAACTGCTAGACAGTGGGATTTGTTATAAAGTCACCAGCATGCCTATCTTAACTGGATAGACTGTTTTTCATTGTTCCATGGGGACTTGTCCCCAGCCCTGCCCTTTATATCCATTTCGGGACTGGGGACGGGGATGGGGAAAAATGTCCTCATGCTGTCTCCGGGGTCTTTGAAATAACTATCAAGTAATTTTTATTTGTCGAACTAAATTTTCAATTTATTATTCTTGTTCAATGTCATGTTTAGAAAATATATTTTAGAGTGTTTAATGATACTTAATTATGCAAATGAAAAACTAGGTATATATAATTTTTCTGTCCCCTCCATTACTGAAATCCGGAAGAATTTTGCTGTACTGGAAACACATTTCCCTTGTACAGAAACTCACAGAAACATAGCTATTTTTACATGTTAAATGACTCTCGTGTAAGTTTTGAATAGGGATTTTATCGAGCATATGTTTTTGTGTGTCAATTTTGATAATTGCTTAATAAAACTTCTCCGATAATTTGATGGATGTGCATATTCTTCACTAAGCGTTGATCTCCTTATTTTCACCATGCCCAAGAAAGACAGACACATGGAAATTTAAAGCTACAAAAGGACTTAGCTTTCTTGAAAATATAAACATTATGGCATGCGGGTAGGCTAAGATTGGTATGGTTTAGGAAAATTGTGTATGACAACTGTTTTAGATAATTGTTCAGAGACTTATGTATGTCTTGCAAAACACTTTTAACGTATGCAAGGTATAGCGAAAGTGCGTAACCTACTTTAGTCCATGATGATCTTTGCAGCATATTTAACACTGCCAATAAATTGACGAAGTGGTTCCCCTAGGGTCCTTGGGAGGAATGGTGTGCACCATTATATTTTAAAGATAAAGCACTTGAGAATACTGAGGAATCGTTGGGCACCATTATTTTAACGATTAGCAAGTCATCCACCCTAATGGTTGAAGAGTCTTTTTAACTTTTTGAGGTTCGCAAGGACTCTGATTCAATGATCAACAAAGAATGGACATTCAATGGATCTAATGATAAACTAACAAGTATGCATAGGTAATTTGCGTTTATTTCTTGCGAGATGGTTTACATCCCTTCGATGTTTAGTGGATGTAGAAAACATACAAAGAAATTCATTTTTAATGCTATGTTATAATAACACAAAATGCAATATATATACATACACGTATTTCAGTTGGGATGAAGAAGAATCATAAATAACATATCTAGAGTTTGCTTGCAGTCTTCATGAATGTTCTTTAGGAAGACCAATGTCCCTTCGAATATTATCGTCGAGGTTTCATTATCGAAATTGATTAAGAATATACTGAAACATCTGCACGTAATCATATAGAGCTTTCACACTTTTTGCACCATTTTGGGGACATTCATTTTGATTTCTTCCCCTATAATATTTCGTATATCATTCAATTAACTTCATGCCTTGCTGCACGAATAATCTCTTTCAAAAGTTGTCAATTTAATGTATCAATTTTGAGGGTTATAGAAATGGTGTAATTTTTCTTGATGTTTGATAATCATAACTCCTGCAAAGAACACCAAGTTTAGAAACGAGTCCTAATATTGATTTTACTAGAAAATTGTGTTATGATCGATAAGTTCATGTTTTTTTAATGGGACACCTTTTTCAAGAATAATATGGAGAATGCAACTGTTTTGGGTTTGCCAACAATATCGCGATTTTGTGCTGTTGTAGCGTCGTACATTAGTGACAAACATAGTGAAAGGTTTTTCTACAAACTTTATGTTGATTTGGTGGAGGTAGACTTAAAATTCTTGCAATCTTCTTGGTTGAGCGGCGTTTCTTTCCTAGTTACACCAAATAGATGTTCTATAATGGCAGCGCGTGGTGGAGTCTAATGTAGCGAGTTGTTCACATTAATGTTTGACTTTAAATTTGGCATTCATTTGACCAACATGGAAATTTCAACCTTGAATGTGATGTCCATTTGATTATTGCTTAGAAGTTCCTTACATTTTTGCTTGCAGAAGTTAATTTACAAATTGTAATTGTTTTGTTAGAACCTGTTTTTTTCTTGCATATATATATTTTGATCTCGACATAGTTATGCAGTGATATTGATGCCATTTGTCACCAGTAAGTAGGAAATTGATAGAGAAGATTATGATGTTAAATACAAAATAAGAACCTCACAAATTTCAAACAAATGTATTTAAAATGTCCTTATTAGTTTCATCTATAGACTCACTTAACACATTGGATGCATTAGGCAAGAAACATCCTTTGATACCAAAGGTTAGTTAGACTTGGAAATTTGATATGTACCTAGATTCCTTTCATTTCTACAAAAGATAAAATAATTTTTTTTGGGGGTGAGGCGGAGTAAAATACATAAACTGAAAAGGAATTATTGAAAGTGAAAGCATTGTGATTATTCATGAAAAACTACTTTAAACTCAAAAGGAATTATAGAAAGCGAAAGCAATGTGATTATTCATGAAAAGCTACTTTAACAATGCTTACAAGGCATTGAAGGTGAGATTGTTAAATTTCTTCCTCATCTCAATTCCTCACACATAAAGCAACACATCGGAAGATTTATGAAATCACAACTCCCAATCCTTGCTTGATTGCCTCTTGGCCAATGCTATTGATTGCCTCTTGGCCAATGTTGCCAAAAGGTGTCTGACATTTAAAATTTCATATGGGGTATAGGTAAAACTTGAGAGGGTTCACTCTCTCAAATAAAAATTGAATTGTATTTACAATGTGCCAACTAAAATAACGGCTAATTATCAATGTGGAAATAAAGAAATGAGCAAATAGAGTATTAGTTAGTGATCTTGTGTTGTCAAATGATGCCTTTCTCCTAACAACTTTTAAGGTATCTATTAGGATAGTTTGAGGCCTCTCTACTAGCACACGTATTTGAAAAAGATACACAAGTTAATGAGTGGTGGAATTAGATTACATGTTTAAATGATTTTTTTCAACCCTCTCTCCTAAAACATCTCTTGTATTGAGGAGATGGAGCGACTTTTGGATGGCTAAACTTATAACTGAGTAGATAATGTTCTCAATGACTTCCACTTTTCACAAATTACAAAATAAAAATATAATCAAAGGATACAAATGACATGCAAACAAATACTCACATGATAACATGACACTATAAACCATTCAATCTAGTATTTGACATTCGCATATTAAAAAAATTGTACTATTGTCAAGAAATGTTGCAAAAAAACTCATGAATGCAACATCAATCTTTATTTATCTTGTTAATACTGCAACAATTATATGCACACAACTGTGGAAAGATGTCAAACCATCAATCTTTATATAACTTATTCATCTTACACAAAAGCACTATTTGACAATCTTTATATAACTTATTCATCTTCCACAAAAACACTCTTCACCCAAGTTGTCTCAAGGAGAAAGGATTATAAACAAAAATTATAGATTCAACTTAGCAAAATAAACCATCATCATGAATGAAAAAAAACAATGATTGTATCACATATCTTCATTTTGGAATCAACGATCAAGTGAGCATTACATCACCATATCCATCAATTTCACATTTTCACATTTAGGTAATATCATAATCACATCTCTCAAGGATATTCATAATTTTGAGAGATCATGTATTTGTGATAGTGGAAGAGAAACAATATTAAGCTTGAACATATTTTTTTCATGAAATTACCACTCATTTCTAGATCATCATATGTAAGATTCAATTACACTAATTTATTAATCCACCCATTTCTCCAATTATAGAGAAAATGGGAAACATTAGGATATCGGTTTGGGAAATCAAACCATGTCACACGTCAAGTGATTCAACTACAAAACAAAGAGAGTAGAAATCCTTAAAGAGTTAAATAATTCAATAAAATATGCAAAATAATTAATATACCCATATAATGTCAAACTATAATATAAATTGTCCTAAAGATCTCGCTAGAATGATATAGAGAAATTTATGTGAAACCATCTCCAAAAGAGGACTCGTTACTAAGCATTGACCCTCGTGTGAACTTTCCTTCATATGATACAAAGAGAGAGTTCATCATAAGTGGTTAGTTTATTCCAAATGTCAACCATGCAACCGACTAAAATTACTATGTAGATAGTTTAAGATGCACAAATTGTGCAAGGATGATATGTGAAAATAACACAGAATACATGCCTTTGAATGTTCCATTAAACAATCTGGATGTGTAGCTAAGAGTGTGATTTGATTGATATTTTAAATCTTATGTCTTATGTAAATATTTTACCCAAGCACACTATAATTGATTAGAAAACCAAGATTTCAATTGCATCTCGAATTAGTCGGCAGATTATGACATTGTCTACCTAATGGGGTTGTCAATTGATATGGATATTGACATGCACATCACCCTGTGAGTGGTGATTTATATATTGGACTTGCATATAAAAATGAAATATGATTGGTACAAATCCATTTTACTATGGATCTAATATGCGTTGAGAGGTATCGAAAAGACCCGAGATTCCAACCCCTATGTTCTTATACTTGAGATGGGATCACAACCTTGATCCTTTTCGAATACCTCCCAATACAAATCAAATCCATGTTAAGATGAATTTGTGCTAGTCAAAAACTTACCTATCACCTTCATTACCATAGTTTGTAGAGACAATGGACTTGTACTTACCTATTTTTTTGAGTTGGGAAAGTTCAATTTGTAACGTTGGATGGATGTATTATATTTTCCTCTTTTTATTGTTACTAAGAGTTACATATCTAAGAAAGGGTTGTCTATTAATGTTCCCATATTGCACACATCCACCCACTCAACCACCCACACTCTAGAAGTCTTAAATTGATGTAGGGTGTAAAGTACACCTCATGGATCAAAAGGCCTAAAATGTACTCTGCATATATGATAATGTTGCAAATGAGGAAATGAGGCATGATGACCTATATTGTTTTGTAAAAAGAACATTGGTGGGTTGCATGCATCCTATGGGAAGATGTTGAGGATTTCATGCAACCTATGTTTGTCTTTGATATTATACAAATAGAAATCAAGTAAATGACAAAGGATGTTGTAATATTGAGATTTTTGTGGATCCACACTTTTTACTTGTGTATTAGCACCAATGGAAAGATCGGAAGATGTTAAGGATTTCATGCAACCTATGTTTGTATTTGATATTATGTAAATACAAATCAAGTAATTGACAAAAGGATGTTGGAATATTGAGAATTTTGTGGATCCACTTTTTTGACCATGTATTGGCAACAACGGAAAAACATTGAACTATATCTATCTAAAGAGAAGGCCTCAAACAAAGGTTTGGATGACTACATACAATGATTTCATTTAGTCCTCTATATTAAACAATTTGTAATTTTATCATGTGAATGCCTAATGATTTACATATTGAGGCACAAACAAAAATTCCTTGCACTTGAGGTATGTCAAAGGATATAGTCCTTTATGAGCATAAAGATGATTTGATACAATGTCAAAATCAATTAAAAATATGCTACAAAGAACACACATAACACATTAAGGAATCTACATATAGTAGCACATGGGAAGGAGATGAAAAAATACACACCGAAGAGAAACCAACATTTAATAAATTGAGATTCTTTTTGGCTAACATAGGTATAAGCTAAACCCAACATGGAAATTATTGGAAATTATTAGATGACAGTAGTGATGTGTAATGCCCCATTCGTCATTGCTCTGTAATTCTATGACGATCGTGCTTCTAAGGGCTGAACGCCGTTGTGTTTCCTTTGAAACGTTGGTGTCTTCGTCTTGTTGAGCTTGCCTGCTTGCGTCGGTGTCGATGGTTTTGGTTGTTGGCCCCGCAGTCGTCCTCGCGATTTATCCTATTAAAGGAAGACCTTGTTCTTGCTTTATCGAACCTCCTGTTGATTGTTGTTAATTGCCTGCAAGATATTTTGCCGTAGTATTGATCACTCTCGTGCTCGACCCCTCGATTAAATTATTTTTAGTTTTGTCGCTATCGTGTTAGGTCCTAAACGTTTTTTTTTCAAACCCCGTTTAGGTGTCACGGCATTTTAAAACATAATAATAATGAATAGTAAAGGAACGGGTATCAGTTATATTCTTATGTGTATATAGATGATAAAATTACATTTTTGAATTAGTTAAGCCTTCTCAGGCCGTGCGCATGCCCTACTGCAAGTTATTGTTTAGTTGAGGCTTCTCATCCACCAACTGGTAAATTTTTATTATCAATTTATCCTCTTACTTGGCGTGGAGACATGGATTTCTTTGCAGAGATAAATAAAAGATGTTTTGTTCACGTAAATGTATTATGTATGTTGTCGGATAAATACGTTGACCAATAGGATTGCACATTTTCAATTATTAAGAATTATCATTAACTAAAATATGTGAATTTTGTCGGTTCCCTGGACTTGGCAGCTGTATACTGCCGTCAATTTGTCGATCTAACCAAATTTTAAAATGAAATTGTGACCAATTAAATTTATTTCATTTTGTGGATATGTAATTTTGCCTGACTTGTTGGTGGAGGAAGTGTAAATTTGCTTTGGGCCACCTATTTGTCTCCTTGTCAGCTTTATTTGGATCATGATTTGACCCTTGGCTGGAGTGAGACGTTTTTCCCTCCTGGCCGCACTTTGGTTGGGTTGTGTGTGATCTTTCTGCTTAGATTTGTTCTTCTCTCCTTGCTTTGCGTGGCAATCTCCAGTGGCCCTAACTCGCTCATTTGCACTTCTCTTCTTTTAACATTTTTTTTGTCTTGTAACTTTCCACGTCCTTGCTGTTTTCCTACAAATTTCGGCTCTGGCGGCGTGAGACCTTCCGAGGGCGGACTGCGTGTAGAGTGGTGGGAAAAACTTTGGAAAAATTATGCCTTCCCTTGTTGCGCGCCTGCCCTTTCTTACATGTTTCTTTTTTCTTTTGTTTTTATTCTCCTGACCACGATGAAGCCTGCTCACGCCTGGTGCTGGTGGATGTTTGGAAAACGTGGTGGGAGGATTTTTGAATGCACAGAACCTTGGGCGCCTTCCCTGCTAGCCGCGTGGAGTTAGTGTGTTTTGTAGTCTTGTGTTTGATCTAAGCAACAACTGGAATATGTTTGTTTTGCTCTTTTAGACAAGCACTGTATATTCTGACATTTTGCAAAGATGGCACAAAATTTTGGATAATAAATAAAGATCTGTTGTTTATCATGCATTCGCACCAGACTGCTCCTTTATTTTTTTCTGTTAAAATACATTAAAACATTTGGTGGGAAGTCTCCGTAATTGCCACCTCAAAATTTCAGAGTGGATAATGATAATGAGCATGGAATGTGAAAACAACACCTCCGAGGAGGAAGATTTATGAACATATTGTTTGTAAGAAATGCGGAGAGGGGTATGGAGAGGAGAGGCTCCTCCTACTCTGTGTTGGGTGCGGTAATGGTTATCATATGTATTGTGTCTGCCCCATTCTGGTCAGGATTCCTAAAGGGAAATGGTTCTGTCCATCTTGCTCCAAAGGATGGCATTAGAGATTGTAAGAAGAGGTGTCTAGTGGAGTTCGGGTTTGAGAGGAATGTTGGAGCCTTGCATGCTTTGCAGACGAAGATTCAACTAGAGGGTTACTATTGCTGGACCTTGGGGAGTTTGGATGCCTCGTCGAAGCTGGAGGAGCAGGCAAGATATTTCTACACTTTTCTATTGTTGCTATATTTATTTTATCACGAAATTGAACCCAACACGAGTTAGCGGTAATGGTTGCGATCGTTAAAGTAAGCGTGCAATAACTATGAAGTTCCTTCCTATCAACTTGGTTTGTCCTTCTTTGTCTTTTGACATATATTGTTAATGATCTCTCAAGCCCACTTGATGACCCTTTTGGCATTGAAAAAAAAAGGGGTTGTAGGATTAGTGTAATCAACGCTTGGACTATTTCAGGTTAGAGATTCGGTGTTAAAATTTTTAGAATGAATAAGTTTGCGTGCAACGTGTTTCAACCTCGCATGTTTAGACTCCTGTGTAGCTTCAGTCTTGTTCCTAGGTTTCAAAGCCATCCTTAGGAGGTACTTTGACTTGTCCCCTTCAACTTGAATCGTAACTAGTTTTTTTAGATTAGCTAAGTTCGAGGTCTTAATTGTGCAAATCTAGTACCCCCACTATTACTAGAATTATTTTGGTCTTTTTCCCTCTCGAAGCTTGTTGGTGAAATAATCTAGTCTTCTAACTTGTGTTTCCTCCCATTTATTATGACTGTGTTGTTAATTAGGATTGGACAGTTTCTATGCACATATGTACCTTAATGTTTGTGATGAAAATTGTCTTGAACGTGGTTAACCTTGGGGAAAACTTTCTTGCAATCAATAGTATTATGGAGTTATAGCAGAAGGAGTTGTTTTGATAACGGAACTTAGTAGTTATGTTGTACCTATGTTTGAATGGTTGATTATGTTACCAAGGGTTGCCTTAAAAATATTGTTGTTTTGGGAAATAGGAAATTTATTTTAAATTAACCGAACTTTAAAATTGATGTGGAGGTTTGTAAATCTTTAGGGTTATGAAATTAGTTGATGACATTTTCGTATACTCTTGTTTGACGGAACTCCCTTCTTCTCTCGCGTGTTTGCTACTAGCCTACAAGGCATTGGCCTTCTTGAATGATTGGGAAATCTCTTGGAGTTAATGGTCAAAACTAGTTTACTTTGCCTTTGCTTCGAAACTTATGTTGTGTGGATACTCTATGTGATTTCAGGTTTGAAACTCATTTATACATGCTTTTTGTGTTAATTCTTGAAACCCGTGGTTACCCTTTCTTGGGCCAATCAACTCTTGTTCTTTTAGAAATATAATATTTTAGCCTATGTGTTTGGTACCTTTGATAAATTTCTAGATGGTTGGTCTATATATCAAATCTCAACCTTGTGATTGTTATTTAATTATTTACTTGATGGGAATCCTATTTTGTTAGATTGGTTATTTCTCCTTATAGGGCCAAGGGCCATTCTCATATAATTGTAATACTTTCGTTGTTTTTACTCCTAACTGAAGTTCATGGTCTTCTTCCTTGATTGGCATGGTGGAGACTTATTATAACTTGAAGTGTTGATAGTGTTTAGTGTTTAGAGGTTTGACCCAAATTCTTGTATTAAAGTGCTTCCTTTCATGGTATTGATAGATACAGATTATGGTGGTTTTGTGTAGCCTTATCTTGCTCAGTTCTCGTGAACTGACTCTTGTAGAAAATTTGTTGCAGATGAATTTTGTGAGTAGATGAGGGATAGACTTGTAGATTTTTTTGTCATCAACCTCAGTTGAGAAGTTCTTTTGCTTGAAACCTTTTTATGTTGTTCAACTATTGATAACGTCCAGTGGAAAGTTTAGAAGAGGATCAATGTCTTAGTATAATGTATTGTGGACTTTGTCATCTGAACTTTGGAAACCTTGTATTGTTTGACTATCATTGAAATTATAAGAAAATTTGGTTACTGTTGTTGAGTGACTTTGTTGGAGTATCAATATTTTAAGAGTTGATGTAATCTTGTTTTGTTCTTGTAAATGAGTGTTGTTACAACTTTGCCCTTGAGAATAAATGTTGAGTTAAACCTTGCTATGACTTAGTAATAATGTGTCATAAGTAAACTAACATGGGATTGTTTAATACTTCTGGAAGTTAAACTAAAATTTGTATTCAAATAAAGTAACGTAGGGGTCACCAACTTGAGAGCAAGTAATTCTTTAAATAATCAAAGGCGAGACTATCATTGCAAGTAAAATTATATAACATGATACCCCTAGCTCCTCTAGTGAACATTATCCCTTTTATGGTGAAATTTGTAAAACGATCCTAAGGTGAAATGAATTGTTAGTTGTTAGAAGATGATAAGATTTAATAAGCCGGAGAAAACAATTTGGAAATCACACAACCTATCTCTCCGCCATTGGGAAGGTAAATTGTTCTCTTTGGTAATACTCATTCAGTGAAGCCTTTGTAAAATATTTGATAATTCTGTTAAATTCTCAAGCCTCAATTAAAGCCTGGTATTAACTATTGAGGTCCTATAGATGATTTCAACTCGACCTTCTCCCTCTAACCTTGTTCCAAGGCACTTTGTTTTTCTTCTCTTAAGTGTGTTGAACGCAAACCCATGTTGTCATATGGGCATGAACGAGTTCTAGTAGCGTTAGTGTGAATAGATGGCCTTGTGGAATTTTAAATTACCCTTTTCTTCTAAATAAACGAATTAAGCAAATAAAGGCCATAATAGAGAAGGCTTAGAGCAAATTTCTCTTCAGAGTAAAAGTAAGAAACTTAGCGTTGTAAGAGGTATTGTACGAATCATATCTAGAGTCTTAGAAAATTGAAGTAAGGATCGAAAGAGGTTTATGAAAATAGATAACCTTCAATAATTTTCTCATTGTGGCTTGCCCTATCTGTAAGTGTGTCATGTGGTGGTTTCCTATGTTGTCTTGTCAGAAAGAAAAGTGAATTATCCTTGGTGGGTGTGAACATTTCCGTGCTACCTTTGTGGTCATCCTTGTATGGAGTTATTTGCGGAGTTGGTTGTGACCTTGGTGGTGGCATGTTGTGTCGTGTTATGTGTCAATCAAAAAAAAAAAAAAAAAAAAAGTTATCTTGTATTTTACTGTGTTGTTTGTGTGTGAATTTTTGGGTCGTTACATGATGAGTTATTTGAATCAATTGTTGTGAGATTGCTAGGATCTATTTCTATATGAATTCATAGACATAAAAAGTATGAAGTTATCACAACGTATGATAAATATCAATCCGATTTTTTCCATAAATACTTAATGTGAATATAAAAGCAAAATTGAAAAGGAATTCAATCATATGCAAAGTCAAGCTGGTTCATCTCATTGATCAATCCAACTAGTTATGTATGATGGTCATTCAATCCAAAGAGACAAGAAAAATTAAATGTGAGGATTATCACATACTAAAGGATGCATGCATAAATAATCATGTTTTCAAATCCATTTACATAGCAAAAAATTGGAGGTAGTTGTACAATAGTGTTAATTTTGTTGGAACATGTTCTTATTTCGTTTAAATTAATCAAACACACCACCTTTTGATTTTTAGGTTTTTTTGTGCTACATAAGCGCGACCCCTTTCGATCACATTATCCATGATGATAGATGGACATGGTTCAATAGTTGTATTGGCCATTAGATCAACAATCCCATTGGCTTTACTGACAATAGTGTTGGACCATATGAATTACATTCCTAAGTCAAAATCTTGAGAATTTATTCAAACAATTATTCTTAGAATCTCATAAATAGTATTCATTAAATTTATCACATAATTGAAATTGATATAAACTTCTTTTCTAGTTTAAGAAAACATATCTTCAATTATCAACATGGTTTTCTAAATTCATTAATCATAATAATCTATATCTATTTAAACACGTTCTTGAGAATAAATGAACATGAGCATACAAACTTATCAATATTTAAAACAATATTGTAGCCCAAGGATCAATCCAATAGAGTTTAGCACGACTTGCATATAACAATGATGTATACAATATACAAGAAATGTCCATAATAATGTTGGTGAGGGACTTCAAATATGTACATTGTGCATTTAGTTGGATGGATTATGATATGCTTCACACCAATGACATGTGGTTCTTTTGTTATATATAATTTTTTTCATCAATTCAATCTTCCAAGATCTTCCATATTCTTTTAGAATTCAAAATGTAAGAAAATATAGTTAGCATGCAACAATCACAATGGAGTGAGACACTATCGTGTGATCCAAATAGGCAACAATATTTACCTAGTCACACACCGGCGGTTCAAGTTTTTCCCAAGAACAAATTTCCTTGACCAAATATCTTGTTTAACACAACATTGTGTGTTCATTACTCATATAGAACATTATCATATCATATCGCTAACAGTGAAAATAATTGTATCAATAACATTTTAATACAATACTATCATCATCTTATGTATTTTTTTCTTATCAAGAAAACTTAGTTTGAATAAATACGTACATGTATACATATATTTCATTAATTAGTATTCAAAGAAATTATACATCAAGATTAAAAATTATTTTACATGCTTAATACTATAGATATGGAATACATGTTCACACTAAAAATCACCAAACTTACTCCAACACATTGCAATACAATCGAAACATATATAATAAAATAAATTAGACATGAGTATATTAATTGGTTTACTTTAAAAACACAATATTTTTGGAATAATTGAAATGATTGGGAGAAATATGGTTTTAGAATGATAATTTTTTTTTGAAAATATAGAGGCAAGTGTTATAATCAATTAGTGGAAAGCATGTCTATGTAACGAGGTGAAATAAACCTATAAACATGAGGCAAAATGAAGCACCTTGACTAGAACCATAACACTCCTTTAATAGTAGCAATACACTTATAGCTATTGTTAGACACCATGAAATTGATTTGACAACCTTATTCCTTTTCTCATGGGCTATGAAAACCTTTCTCTCTTTTACATAGTTTTCTAAGTTACTATGAAGTAACTCTATTTCATTGAAACTCTAATATAATTATAGGACTTTGTAAGACCATAAAAAATGAGGGTGTCAATGGGGGTATGTGTTATCCGTCTATTATCATTATCATGTCCATCATATTTTGAAGAGTTTGGAAATCAACATACCAAATGCAAGTCAACATGAAGTCCCATGTAATACAAGTGTTCAAACCCATATTTTTTTCAATGGGTGCAATAAGTAGTAAATCGTATATTCTCTTTTCTAAATGCTCAAATTATGCTTTTGGTACATGGTTGCTTAAGAAATAAATAAGGTGGTTTCTCATACAACTTAAATAAATGCACTTGTGACATGTTTCCTAAATGTGCTAATACACTTATGTATTTATTGGCTTTAAATTCAAACGAGGACCATATTGACACACATGATGACATAAAATGAGCAAAAAAATGATAAAAAAATGGCCACAACTTGAGGCACCCAAATCATAGGTCAAAGGGGAACTTGCGATGTAGTGATATTTGGTAGATGATAATTGTAGTACTATGGTTCTAAAAATTGACAAGGTAAACAAGGAAATAGGAGGAGAAAGAAAACCATGGGGATAAGGAAAAACATGAAGAGGGGAAAGGATCTAGGGAAAAAAGTAGAATAACAAGGATTTTCTAAGAGAAATAAAGATTCTCAAGTGTTGAAAATCAAACAAGACACAATAGGATGCATAAAAAAATGAACAACATCACGAACACAAGCCAATAAGAGCCTAATCGAAACCAATGACCAACTAATACACAAATACAATAACACCACGGAATTAACTATTATTGTACCAAAATGAGGTCTCGCATAATGCCCCACTTTGATGTGTGTGTATGTGTGTGCATACATATCAAAGTAAAACAATCAACTACTTACGAGAAGTTATCATGGTTACCTCAATATCTCGGTGACATCTCTTAAACGTTAGTTGGGAATAATAGTGAGCTAAAAGTCAAAAGGAGAGAGGCCACGTGATCTACATAGTGGATATATGGGAAGATTCTAGAACTAATATCCATGCTCATGTTTGTGGGATATGAAAATATGTGCCTATAAAATCATGCAGGAATCATGTGCAAGTGAGTGTCTTTAATATTTGTAATCAATGAATTACATAAATATAGGAATGAATAAACTTGGTTGTCTTTGAAAAAATGTGAAAGTTATATCTTAAAATTAATGTTATATATAGGACGATATGTGTTTCTCGTGGTGAGATCAAACATATAATGTTGTGCAATCATTGGATAATGAAAATGTAATTGCTTCTATATAAGAAAGTGAAGGAGTGTCCTAGAGGCATGGAGATTAGAGATAAAACAAACATAATAGTTTCCCACCTTATGAGGTGTGGGATGAATACATGAATCACATATCTCAAAATAAAGGGGTTATGCACACCACATGTGATATAGGAAAATAAAGCAATCATGTAAATCATAGTAAACTATCATCGTGAAAGCATGTATGTAATAAATAAGTTTCCATGTATGGGAGTGAGTATAATATGCATTGTAAAAACAATAGTAAATTTACCCATGTGGGCGTGAGTTTAATATGCACAGTAAACACAATAGTAAATTTCCACATATGGGCGTGACATATAATCTATTTAAGAACAATTATAATATGCCCCAAGTGGGCTTGAGATACAATTTATGTAATCATATCTAAAAGTCAAGTCCCATGCGGTGAGGTGTAATTAGTGAAAATATATGTGTACCCCTTATGGGAGAGATATAATAAATGGAAATATAAGAACAAGTTTTCTCCATATGGGCCAGGTGTGGTCAATGTAATCACATGAGTATTATGCCTCTCCGTGGGAAATATATAATTGGTGTAAGCATAGAGTTGGATTTTCTCTATGTGGGAAATGTGTGAACAATGTAAAAGCACACATGAGGGCCCTTTCCCTTAATAGATGTGTGATATGGATCATGGTAACATAGGTAAGGATATAAAGACATCCATATGATAGGAATCATGAAAAATGTGAGACATGTAAACACATGTCGACACAAGACAAAGTAAGATCCACAAAAAGGAAATAGAAGTGTAAAGGAAGGAAATATAGAAGGAAAGCATAACGAGATAATAATGAAATAAATTCATGGGAAAATAAAGGAATAATCAATTAATAATATCCGGAAAATCAAGAAGGAAGAACCAAAGTCAAATGGAAAAATAAATTTGTAAAATCCATTGAAGTAAATGAAATAAATGATCAATTAGGAAATATGAAAAGATCAATTAGGAAATATCAAAGAAGTAAAACTTAAAAAACTTAAGCAAATAATCTTCACAAGTGTATAATTTTAATTGGATTTTCCTTTTAGTGTGGCAACACAATATGTCCACAAGTGAAATTTATCTATGATAACAAAAGGGCCCAATCAATTAAAAATGAAATTTCCTTTCATTCTTTACCTACATTGGTATTTTCTTAGTTTTATTTTAATAATTCATCGTCCACTTCAAATTCTCTTGATTTTTGTATTATAATCCCTTTAAAGGTATTTTCATAAACTTTGAGATCCTCAATGTCGTGAATCCATGTCTTGTCAAACTTTTCTAGTTGATATAATCTCTTTTATGTAGCCATGGTCATCATTGATACTTTTTTGTTATATAATTATGGATATGATGTTATAATGTATATGGGTTGATGGAGATTTTGTAATGTAGCACACATCCCCTTAGTTATATTGTCTAATGTATTGGGTTAAATAAATTACTTGTGGAATTAGTTATATTAGGTAATTATGTCAAGATGAATTCAAAATGGAATATTGGGGGTGGTGGTGGTGGGTTGTAATGTAGTGAGTGTGTTTAAATTTTTATTGCAAACTTAAATTTTTATGATCATTTGACTGTCATTTATAAGTTTTCATTTTTAAAGAATGTCAATTGAAAAATCATAATATCTTGGTGATACGATGGGTTTTGGAGCCCTTTTTATACAATTTTTTTTTCAAGCCTCACACATTAATGTATCTAGATTCACACCATTTGTCACTAGTCATGAAAAATATGTCGAAAAGAAAATGAATTTATTAATAATTATTGTATGTGAAAATTCCAAAATAAAGACTTTGAGATTGATATCTCTTGGCGTCACACACACACACACACACACACACACACACACACACACACACAACACACACACACACACACACACACACACACACACACACACACACACACACACACACACACACACACACACACACACACACACACACACACACACACACACACACACACACACACACACACACACACACACACACACAAGTGAGGTGGATTACATTGAGATTAGGTGCTGCCCATCCATTACAAGTAATCGAGGTCTATATAAAGGATATGTGTATCATTATGATGGAAGTCGAATAAGTGTGGAGGATTCTATTCAATAGAAGGATTTGGAAGTTCACCCTCAAAGTAGCATTCCCATACTAGGAGATCTTGTGGAAGGAATGTTGTATGGTGTTTCCTTACCTCAAGGGTATTCAATATATTTCTAAATATATTGAATATTAGGTTAACTTGCCCAACAACATCTCTTGTGTTGTGTTGATATTCATTGTATTCTACATATTTTTTGGATTATTTGATTATTATATGTGAATATATTACCAAGATTTGGGTTCAAACCCTAGTTTTGAAGAATCACCTATATCTCTTAAACAATTGTAAATTTCGTTGGATATTTTTTAAAGGAAGCTACATTCCAATTTTTAACTTTCGTGATTCGTTTGAGGGAGTTATTGCAATTTTAGGGTTTTTCATAAATTCACTGTGACAAGATGAATTTTTCAAATTTTAGAAGTTTTCTATACATTTTAGGAAATCTCACATAAATTTATTATGGGTCTATTCTTCATGTTTTTGATTTGAGGTTGGCATAAGTCTAAAACCATGTGGTCAAATTTTGTCAAAGGAGATATTCAAATATACTAGTTTACATGTATTAATTCTTAAAGTTGGGGTACAAAGTGGCATCTCGTGGATACTAGTGTTCATGGAACCCTAATTTTTTTTATTTGAGTTATGGATTGAGAATATTGCGAGAACCTTTTTTATAGATATACATAATTGGGTGTAGAATATGCATAATACTTTGGGTAAGTATGGAGAGGCAAACAAAGAAGAGGAAGAAAATAATGATGATGTTGGTAATGATGATAAGGATGAAGAGGATATAGATGATGAATAATACTAAGATTAGGAGGAACATAATGATGATGATGATGAAAATTATACAAATGATGTGGTAGAGGCATGTTAAATGATCTTCATGAAAAATAAGTAGAGTTGGAGGATGAGAGGTCAAACAATTTAGCTATAAAGAAATCAAATTCAATATTTTTGTTTTATTTATGCATTCAATGAAGAAGGTAATTTTGTCCATAAAACTAGTAGGAAGTATCACTTCATCAACATGGATGTGGCTCAACATCTAAATGTTCAAGCAAGGAATATCATGAAAGCTCAAGTGGATGGAAAGAAGAATCTTTTTTTTTTTTTTTTTTTTTTGAAGATTTGATGCTCACTATATATAAACATGTTTTATTCAGGTTTGAATGCTTTGAATATGGATTGTTTGAATATGTTCTTGTATATCATTTGTTAGAGACTTTGGAAATAATCAATACTAATTTATAAAAGAAATTCATGAAGCTTTGGTACAAGAGAAAGTGAGGAAGAAAAAAGGTCAAGGTAGAGGATGAGTACGAATCAAAAGAACAATGTAAGGGGGATTTAGAAGAATTAAAAGAATAATAAAAAAATAAGAAAACAAAAAATTAATCTAATAAATAGACAAAAGCACCAATAATCAAAATTGGGAAAGAGACAAATAAAGTAGAAGATAAGATTGATAAGGTCAAGGATATTAAGGCTGAAGCATATAAAAATCCACATCATCATGAGAGGAAAAAATCATGGAGGAATGTTAGGGACATCATAACAACAACGATATGGTTATACAAGGGATTAGAGGAAAAATCCATATGGCTATGTATGGAAGATAAGGAGGAACAAATATGGTTATGGTTGGAATCAAAGAATGCAAAAAAATTAGGAACCATGTTTAGAGAGATATGACCCACTAAGATCACATTTGGGTGGTTGGATGATCGAGCATGATGAAAAGTGTGGAATGATTCTTACTATGTTCTTGGGAGGAAACATGCCAATGAGGGATGACACGTTATATACCTAGGGATATGATATCATAATGTACATGGATTGATGGATATCCAAACATGTGGCACATATCCCCCTTAGTTATATTGGTCTAATGTATTGGGTTAAATAAATAATTTTTTGGAATTAGTTATATTTGGTAAGGATTTAGCCTACATTTGGATTAGGTATTACCCACATTAAGAGTAATATAGGTCTATGTTAAGGAAATCTAGACCATTATTGTTGACTGGAATTTTGAAGCACAAACAAAAAGACTAGGTGATTGCATAACATGAGAGATACATTGACATGAGTAAGGTAGATTAGTGCACATGGAAACATAGGAGTTACCGATCAACATGATGATCCAAGATCACATATATTTGATTGTGCATGCCAATTAGACTTCTAAAAACTTTTTAGAGAAAGGATATTCACAAGAATATACATCTGGATTGAAATATATATATATATATATATATATATATATATATATCATTGTAATATGGGACTATTTTTGGGAATTTTAGACTTTTTGATCCGAGAAAGTAAGAGAGAGATTCATTGTTGTGCTAGGGTTGGGCATGCCCATTAGAGTGTACAATATTTGTAATTCCTATGTTAATATGGAATATAATGGACATTTCATGTATCCAATGACCATTATTTTAATTTATTTTATCTCTATGTGTGTACTTAGCTTTATTATGAGTGATTCTATTAGATATCATATAGCCTTCGCAATTCTCTCTAAAATAAGTTCCTTTAAAAAAATTACCATGCTTCGGGTGATACCTTCAAGTGCAAGCTTGATTGATTACACCAACACCGATAGAGCTTTGTCCTTGATGTAGAAACTAGGATGGCATTTTTGGATCTCATTCTTTGGGACTTACTTGTATTAGTTGTGAGATTTTTTTGGATGCTATCAATTTATTAGATAGAAGAACTGATCTTGATTGTAAGTTTTCATAAGGATTTAAAGAGAATTTGTATTGATACCCGATGATAGGATAAATTAATGATGCAAAAGGGTTAGAAGATGGAAAGGTTCAAGGTGGTGCTAGATATTTGTGGATTAGGTGAAAGTAATGGATTTCTATGTCGACGATAAGCTCTCTCATGAAATTGAAGAAGGGTGCATGTCGAGGACTTCAAAGGGTGGAGGGGATCAATCTTGTAGAATTCATTGGAACCGTAGAAGGATAAGGTTAGCATAAGGTGAATAGGCTTTAAAATGAATAACAATCCTTTAATGAGAAATTTGTGTGAAGAACTCCTTCGAAATTGGATGGGAATAAACATGTGCATGAAAGCTATTGTGGTGGAATAACACAAGATTGGTGAAAATGCACATATCAACCTAATCATATTCTTAAGACTTTGCATGTTAACTTTGCAATATGGAGTTTTCCCATCAATTTAGGGTATTTAGAGTTTGGAAAAAAAAGCTTGAGGGAATTTTAACGCATATTGATGGACTATGTATGAAAAAGTATGATTTTGAGTGGAGTTAGAACTAATAGATTAGGTGTTGGAATTACAACATTTGTAGTTTCTATGGGGGCATTATGGTAAGTCATATAACCAATAAACCACAAGTGATCATCCCAACCTTAATATATGTATATGCTAAACCTTCTAGAGTAACACGAAATTGAATTCATGGGTGATCGCATGCATAGGTGTGAAATTGTGTGGTGAGCTTGTTGGCATGTAATTTTACATGCATGCAAAATATGAGAATAGTGCAAGGGGAAAAAATACCTCCTCAATGATGGGTGAGGTTGTCCTTATTGAAAACCAAAAAGGTATATACAACTATATATTCAAAATTGTATTTTGGGGGTTTGGGTTTTAGGAAGACAAGAAATTGATAAAAAGGATAAGGATGGATGAGTGAGAGGATATATATGAATAAGTGAGAATGGGGGATCATATAAGATTAAGCAAACATAAATCATAACATTAAATGCACTTTAGAAACTAATATAATAAGTGACAATTGAATCAAAGATGTGGAACTCATAGAGAGCAAAAGCCTTCACATTTATTAAACATAAGAGTAATAAATGCTAAATAAAGAAAGAAACATAAGACACAAAGTTCTCCATAAAATATTCTTTATTTCTCTTTACACAAGAGAAAACGTTTCTCATTACTTCTCTACAAAACTATTTTATTCTTTCACCGAATTCTTGTACAAATGATAACTAACTTCTTTTACTACCCAAAAGTTGGTTATAAAGTAGTTAGGGTTTTCATGATTAAGACATAATTAAGTCGATTAATTAATTATCTTTATTTTAATAAATTCACTTTATTAAAATAATGTTGTGACTCAAGTGGCTTAATAAAAGCATTAAAAATATTTCAAATAAGTGAGTACATGTGGACCCCACGAAAAAGTGACATGGCAAACGCATAAATTATAACATGACACCTAAGATTAGTGCCTTATCCATTGGGCCAAGAGTCTTCCTATCTTGATCGTACAAGAAATGAACTCATTGATCACCAAGGACAACATCGCTACTACAATCAGACATCATTGTGAAAATCTTGAATCCAAACATCTTGTGATTTTGAATTTCTTGAATTTATCTAGTGATTCTATCATTCTTGACTCATTAGGGAAGTAATGAGGAGAAAGAAAAGTCTCACAAATGAATTTCATTTCCAAAATCCTACCAGAACCATATGAAACTCCACCATTTTATCCTCCATTTTAATGACTAGACTTTAGAGTTTGATGAGTTTGTCAAGATAATCGGTACTGAAATTTGTCAAGGAAGAGTACTGATTCTTGAATATATTAATCACTTGCTCTTTGAGAGATTGCACGGAGATAATTTGATTGTGCTCTTCAATGAAATTGAAAGGAATTTCCTCAATGCATTCATATATTATACACAAGGTTGGTTATCCTTTGTCTTTTACATCATCAAATTGTACCTTGACATCATCGAACACCATTTTCTTGAATTTGGCAAAATTTGACCTTTCAATGTGAAGCACATGGTGTTTGTAATCTAGGATTTCTTTGTTGATGAGAGACTAAAACTCCATTTGTGAAATTTCTCAGATGTTGGGAGAAATCTTATCAAGAGTGGTCATCATGATCCCGAGAGACTCTTTGAAATGCAGAATTGAATCTAGATAAGTATGAACCTTATCGTAGATTCTCATAGCTTCGTCAATGATCCACAAACCCTGTATTAGAACATTCTCAATCCATGATTTGGTTGCATGACCCATATTGTTTATTTCTTTGGATAACACAAGGGTCTCTTGATCTGGTACTACAATTGCAATAAGAACTTGAATAGTAGAAGAAGAAATTAGATTGATGAGGTGTTGTACATATGCTATTAACTGCCAATTTTCTTCCTTGAGTTGGATTGTTTGAGATTTGTACTTTTCCATCCATTACAAAACTATATCAATGGATTATTGAGCATGAGCAACCCTAATTTCCATAGTTGATTTTCCAAGAATTAATCTGAGACTTCAAAATCTGCAACAGCCATATCTCTTTTGTCTTTATCAACAATTGGTGCTGCTATGCTGGCATACCGAATTCCATGCTCGTTGGGTCAGTAACTTTGAAAATGACCTTGGGTTTTGTGGGAGTGAAATAATTTGTCATTAATGCAATAACGTCAAGGTCAATTGTGATGGGTTTGATGATTCTTTTCCTCTTCTTGATTTATTTGTGTATCCAAGAGGGTACTTCTTCAATTAGCTCACCACATAAAATTCTTGCATTGGGTGGGAGTTGCTCTGTGTTAGTGGTGGATACTTAAATTCAACTGGGGATTGAATGGAGTCTTCATATTGGGGATGAGGATTTTACATGACATCTTCGTGATATATGGGAGGAAGTTGTGAAATATAATTAGGATGGGAATTCTTAGGTGAGTTGGAGATTTGAATTACTAGAATTTGCACCTAATCGATACCACGAACTGTAGAGTGGTGTTCTTAATCATCCCTTGAGAACATGAATTGGTGTGAGTTGATGAATTTTGGATTGATTGTGAGATCCCAAAAACATGTTCCTTCCCCTCATTGGCTTCTTTCCTCCATTCAAGTTCACTAGTCACAAAAGGTAGACCATGAGTTGACTTTGGTTTCCATTGCTTTTTACCTGCTTGAGTATGTGATGAAGCTTGTGTGGCGAGATGAGAGGATGATTGAGTGAATTTTGAAATTCTCTTCTCACTCTGGTTGGTTGGCCTATGATCTTCATGTGTATTTCTTTCATTTTTGGTACACTTGGCTAATTCTCTCTCATACCAAGCAAGACTTCTCTTGATCACTTGTTGAATTTTGTCTTCAAGTGATGTATCATCTCTCTTAGACCAATTGATTTTAGGAAGAGGTGATGATGCAATCAAATCATATGTAAGATCAATCATGTCCATGACACTATCAATAACTCATTGCGGGACATATTTCAATTTGAATGTCATTATTTGACTCGAGTCATTTGGGAGTAGTCACGATGTCGAACCTCAAATTCATCTCACACATGGCCCAATAGTCTTCCACATCTAGACAATGTCTTTATTTCGGGCCAAGAACTCTCTCCATAAATCCACAAATGTCAAATTCCCACCTTCTCACGAATGGGTGTTGTGTTACAACGGTCATATCCTCATCTATTATCTCTGCATGATAGAATGATGAACATTTGTTTGTACACACCAAAAGAGATAGGAAAACATGCGCTAGATTTATGTTTCTCGCCTAGGAAGAAATTTACTGATGCAAGTTGTTGAGAAAGTTCCATGAGGGCCCACCTATCACTTACATACTTTGGCAACTTGTAAGACACTCTATTATATCCACATACACGAATGTATGAAAATGTGGGAAATTGAATGAACCATGTGCCCCATCTTGAAATCACCTCTTTGGCTTGATGTGAAAACCTTTCTTGTGGATTATTCTCGAGCATTTTGATGATGTAGAAGAGGAAAGCATCATTGACACGTCGGAAGTGATGCATGTTTGCTTTGAATTCTAGCTACGGGTAGTAGTGAAAAGCATTGTTTTGACCTGGTGCCATTGTGCCTCTAGTTTCCAGACCAACAAAGATTCTTCTTCGTGCCACACCATAGATGAGGTAAGAAGTCATGTAGAAATGACCTGTCATCTTTACTTCAATCAACTCGCTTGTGCAATGTGTCACTTATGATTATAGCCCAATCAATGTGAAGTTTTTGATCTAGGATGACGTAAATGAACTTGTACATCCATGGCTGAAAATAGCGTGCAGAAGGGATGCCGAACACTCTACTCAATAAGGTGATCATGTCTCTAATTTCAACTCGAAACTCAATACAGGGAAGCTCTTTGGGAAGCCAATTGGCATGAGTTCTCTTAGTGACCAACCAATTCTTGTTCATGACTTTGGAGCATCGTAATGGGTCTTCATCCCAATATTATTGTGCAAATTCATTTGTGATTTCAATAGTTTCCTTGTATTCAGGGATTCGAGTAGCTCTTCAATGTGTTCAGGGGTGACTAGGAGAATGGGCTCATTATTGTTGTTAAAAACACCTCTCTTCTCTAGGTCATAATGTTATGCACATGCACTGATAAGCTTAGGGAATTGAATTGACACTAGAAAAGTTGCTGCTTGAGTTAAACCGTTGTGATATAAGCATTGAGAAAACACTTGTATGACCCTTTGACCGTGTTCTATCACAAAATTTACCCATATTGACATGTTTGAGGTTCGTGTCAGTTATGTGGTCATAGTATGAAATAAGTACGGATGTGTGCGTTACACCCTAGATTTCATATTTTAATGCTAATTTTTGGACATTGACATTTTGAAGCAAAGAATTGTGGAAAAATAAGGAATGAAAACTTAACTCGTGGTGTTGGGTCAATGTCTTTGGGTCTACCACAAAGAGAAAAACAAAATTTTATTAAGTTTACGCTTTTACAATATAAATTTTATCCCATTTTACATGTTTTCATTGAGAGGCCATTCTACATAAGTTGTGCTCCTCTTTGTCGCTCACAACACACTTTTTTCTCGGTTTTCCTTGTTCGCTCAAGTGTTTACTCACTCGGTGTTTTGGTTACTATGCTCTTGTTCCTATTTAGGCCACATGGACAATTCTCTTGTACTCACAGACACCGTATCCATGCAACACGAGGTCGATTACTTTGAAATCTTGTTGTTTCCATACAAGTTTTGTAACCAGTGTGCACTCTTGAATTCATTGTTGACTATGGCCAGTCGCGTGGTGGCCGAGTTATAACTTCCTCCAGGTGTGCAAGTTTCAATGTTTTCTTTTACAAGTAAACTCTTCTTGTTCACTCTTGATGCCACTGTGGCAAGCTGACCCTTTACTGTTTCCGTTTATGAGCTTATCAATTCGTACACATTTATTATGACAGAAATTCAAATTTCAATATCTCGCCTCCAAAAACTTGAAACTTGAAAGTCCACCAAAACTACTGTGTTTCATTTCATTGTTTGTCATGGAAACCGTGTTACTTTTTTTCTACACGAAAGTTTTTACTTTGATTTCAATAAAAAATTAAAAATGCATGATCGTTATAATCGCATTTTCCATGGTGTTGATTCAAAAAAATGCAAAATCCTCACATAAGGTTTTGATTTGCACAGTTTGACCATATGGCTCCTTGAGCGTACCCCAACTGCGAGCTTGAATCCTTGATTTGGAATGCATTGCAAAAACCTGTGTTCAACATTCCTCCAGGCTCGAAACTACAACTATCTCCCACTCTGTGCATACAAAACTTGAACAGAGGTGCTCCAACACTAAGGTTGCGGTCCCATGCAAGGGGAAAGCTATAATTTTTGAGTAGGCGCGAGAGAGAAAAAAATATGATATTTTAGCATTGAGAGGGTCCCATGATTTTGTATTTTTGTCTCCCGAAACAAAATAGGAGTTTTTAGTATTAGTAAAAGTGCAGTCCCATGAATCTCAAATAAACTTTTGGAAGGAAAATGGATTTTTTTTGTGCCCCAAATTACTTTATGGCATTGGAAATCCTCTCCCTAAATTGTAGCTCCTTAGAAATTTTAAGCGCTTTGTTGGATTTTAGCAACAACAAATATATTTTTACATGAAACCATATTTACCAAATAAATAGAAGCACTAGCCCCCAACATGGGACCACGCTTTAAACCCTTCACATTTTTTGATAGTATATTTTTTTTTGTAAAAGGAACATTTTTCGGAAAAGTTAAAACATGGGGACCAAATATTTTTCAACAATTGTAACTGGATGCATTATTGGCGGGATTTGAATTCCACAATTTTTCGCATTGTGAGGGGGGAGATGTAACACAATGATCAATTTGTGCCAGCTAGTCAAACTAGCAAATACAACCTAGAAGACGAAAAACAACAAGTTGAACACACGTTGCATCTCTAAAGTGATTTTTTCTCCCATGTTTACACCAAGCGGGAATGTTAGGAATTAGTCCTCACATGGGTGCTTAGAACTTTGTACTCCACATTAGTTATTTAAGTGGGTGGGGGATAATAATAAGTGGAGTGAATAAATTGATGTAAATGAATGTTACATAAGTGCTAATCACATTAGAATAGGTAAATAAAAGTTAGTTGGGTAAGTTGTTAAGTGCGTTGCTAATACAACTCACATAGAGATTTAAGAGAGAAGATATGATGGAGATATTCTAGGGTTGGTTAGTAGTTGAGAGTGAATATAGGTTGTTAGAACAACCATCCTAGATTAGTGTTAGATACAAATCCTATATATTTGTAACCTACTATTATTCAAGTTAAATGACTTAGAAACCTTTTTGAGTCTATGCTCTCACTAAATATGGGGTAACCCTACGAAATCTCAAAAATAATGATAAAGAAGTTTGCATATGTGTAACGAATGTCCAAGGAAGATTAATGATGAATATAAAAGTGTTTATGAGCTATTAGTGGTGTCAAATGTTGTGTGATGTTGACTAAATGGGGAAAGTATGCCAAAAGGAGCCTTATATGCCCTAGTGATTTAAAAGTTTGAAAAGTGGGTAAATTTTTTTGTTGTGCCATACATTGTACCAAAATTAGGTATCTAAAATGCCTTATAATTATGAGTATCATTATACAAGTGTTTCACATCATCTAGAGGCCTCGTGACCACCGTCACTTTCCATCATATGATCTATATATTGTTTCTTTCATCCTTACCTAATACATCTTTCAACCAAATCAAAGTTCCTACCACTTATGCAAGTACTTTTCTCATATTCTTTTGAATAACTAGGTATAAAACCCTACAAAGATGCAAAGGGGTTCTACACTAAAACACTTCATTAATCACCTAATATCTCTAGGGAAAACGATGATCCACATATATGAAACCGCACAAAAATGAAATGTTTACTATTTAGGGTTCTCATAAAAATGATATGTTTACTATTTAGGTTTCTCATAAAAACATACATTTCAATCCCAAAAACATATCGTCAACTAAATATTTAATATAATATCAATTAATCAACAATTTTTCCAACGAATATATAATTGTTATGATAAATTTTCAATGATTAAAAAAAAAAAATTACTAACTTGTTTATGAGACAACATTGTTTGTAATCCTCCAATTTTCTAATATGTATTCCAATTTGTGCATAAGAGTATATTTCTCTTTCTAAATCTCAACCATTCTCGAGCACATGACGTCTCTCAAACGAAATATGAAAAACATGGTTCAAATTAGAGGGAAAATTCCTCTTAAAGGTGTAATCTAACATAAATCTTGATGCAAGAGTGTTAGGTTTTGTGTCATAATTATGGCTCACAAATCTCAATGCATTGTGTTGAATTTGGAAGCTTCAATGACAATAAATAGTGAAACATTATGTATCATTTGATTTTTTAATGCAAATCATCGATGCATGTGGCATAAGGGATAAAAATATATAACTTTAGAAGGTTTATGCTAAAATTTAGAAAACATGTATCGTGTGACTCATTTTGTGTTAAAGAAAAAATATGACTAAAAAAGCATCGTAGATTGCAAAATTTTGAAAATGTGACACTTTTGATGTCAATATTTTCTTAAAACGTACTAGTGAAAGTACTGCTTCCTAAAGACTATATGGTTCCAACTTTAATTCTCATCTTACTTAGTGGCTTAGTGAATCATATTCATTTTAGATGTGGAGGTTTAATTCCTAACAACAAAAAGGGTTCCAAATCTATTCCATCTTCTACCTTCCTTTAACGATATAACAAATTATTGGATTTCAAATGCATTATGTGTACAAAGGAGGTATCTTGCTAGAAACTGAAATTTCATTTAGCTATTACATTTTCCACTTGTCCATGTTTGAGTAGGAAATGTAAGTGTGGTTTTGTAAGTTCTACGAACTCAAAAATGAGACTCATATTGGGGGACATTAAGTACTTGTCCTATGTTCTTCTTTACAAAGGTGTGCTCACACCATGACCTACTTTGTGGTTGATAAAAATCCTCCAATAGGGTTGAAATGCAGACACTTAAAATGGATTCTCGGCATTAAATTCTTATTATATTATATGTTTTATACACGTATGTCTATTTACAAAGCTAATGGTTCAATGTTGGTGTTATTGAATTGTTATGGTGACTTATGAAGCTTGAAGCCCCTTCATGCCTCTCCATGTAACCTTGACCTTCATATTGTGCTTAACATGTCCCATGTTAGCAATATACATATGGTCATGATCCTTGTCAACACCATCTATATGATCCCGTAACATTGTCCCATGGTAAGTCTAATTTGGGTGTACTTGTCTAAACATCTCATTTTTTTGCTTCTAATAATTAGAATTCAATGTATGTGTCAATTTTGCCAAAGTTTTAATTTTTATTCTATAAATAGAAAATCGAGGTAGCTCATTTGATTATCCGACACATACCTATAACATTGAATGCATATTGATACATGTGTGGTATATTATGTTATCTTGTACTCAATGATTATTTATCAACTTGAGGGGTATAACATATAAGAACCCTAACCCTAACTCACAAACCCTCCCCAATTTATAGTTGAATTATTAGCTCATTTTGAAGGATCAAAATGTGAGGTGCATATAATTAAGGCATAAAGCAACAAGGTAGAAGCAAGTAAATAGGAGCATATATTTGTGTCGAGGTTTTAGTGTCATTATCATTGTTGTATAATTTGACTAGAACCATCTATATGGTCTTGGAATTTCCCTCTATTCATATCCAAATTCAATTGCCACAAGTCACACTAATTTTAGATTCATGTGAATAATTACAAATTGTAATGACATTATTTAAATAAGTTAAGAGTCCTTTATTTCCCTTTATATTTGATTGTATATTTTTAGTGAAACAGAGCTATATTACTTTAATTTAAAAATATTTTAGAGTATTCATAACAAATGTAAGAAACATGAGGTGAAAGCGTGTGGTGATACCCTAAAGTACCGCACCCTAGGTATAAAATTCATAGGAAAGTAAAACACAAAAAAACTACAACTAAACAGTCCACAAATGACTAATAATAAAATCAACAACATATTTTAAAAGCATGATGAAACTAAGAAACCAAAGTAAGAAGGATAACATCAGGGGGTGGATCACAAATAGAGTATTTACCAACTACTATCTCGGTAAGTCGTCACACTCAAGTATGAGCTCTTAACAAGTGTAAGCATTATTTACATCAAGCGCCACATCCTTAGTATCTTGGCCATGAGATTGAATGTCATTAGGTGACAATCCATGAGGAGATATTACCAAATTCAACCAAGGGAATTTATCATGTCGGGAGGAGGACCCTAGCTATTGTATTTCATTGGCATAGGCGAATACATTCAAGGTAAAGACTGTCCAACTCTAATGTGAGAGCGATGACAATAACGATCTTGTTGACACCCCTAACAAAGTTCTATCCTAAAAAGGTGAAGAGGGAGGCACACAAGTAACTATACGGGGAGCATTTCCCCAATGATCCATTAAGGTCTAGAGATTGGTGACCCCAAGACAATATAATATATTGAATTGAATGTTCATAAATACATTATAGATCACCATAGCCTTATTATAAGTAGAAAATCGATTGTCTAGTGAAGAGTCAACAAAAATAACAATTTTTCTTTTTAGATATTAAAAAATAGAATATCACTCTAAAAGTATTCCCAATCTATTTGAATTGCACATGAAGCATGGGATAATCCCCTACAAAATAATACTCATATATAAAAGGCTATTATCCAAAAAGTTTGAATAAATCATGAATAAAAGTTTATGCTTTTTAAAATTTTGTACAAAAATAAGACTAATGCTTAACAATCTATGTGGTAGTAAAAGGGACACTTATGACGAGGAACACCCAAATATTTAAGACGGTGTCTTAAGGAAACCTCTTAATAGATCAAACACCATGTGAAATGTGCAAGCTTGGATTCAAGAATGACATCCAAAATGGTTTTTGAGTTTTGTTTTGAGTGTGGTGGCAATCAACCAACCCTTTAACATCTAATATTTGTACAAGTTTACATGCCATTTTTATATTTCTAACATGTAACATGTATATTGATGAGTTTTATGTTCATAGAAAATTGAGCAATAACCAAGCATCAAAGGATTGAATGGATTTTACCCTTCATTTTAGGACCTCCTCAAGAAGGGGACCCAAGGCGCTTGTAGTTTTTACTCTCCCAAGTAGTCTATTGTGGATAGATTTGGTAAAGAGATGCGGCAGTCACCATTTGAAAAAGGGATGTTTGTGTTTTACCTAGCCAACTAAGATGGTAAAATCACCTCAACTAGCTTGCATTTTCAATGAAGCTCAAAGAAAACGAAAAATGGGATAGTGTGAAAATAAACCAAGAGAGAGAGAGGGTAGGGCAGAAAATTGATTTCCAAAGTGTAATGTATGCTTCACCATAAATGCTCTCTCATGGACTCTCGTTATGATTTTAACATTACCCATAATAGTTTAGTTGTCAGATAGGCTAAAATGGGCAAGACAAAGAGTCTAAGGAATAATTCAACATGAACCTTGCACTTTCACAAATTTACAACCATTTGATACACGACTATGGCATATTGACAATGTATTCTGTCCAAAACTATTTGTTTTGATACAAAAATAATAACAAGCAATTATACAAACATTTTCTCATTTTAACCTAATTCACTAAACAACTTAATCCATTCAAAATCAAACCAAGAAAGCATTAACAATGAAGTCTCTAAAAATATGATTGTGTTCAATAATATTTCCAACATATTTAAAATGTTTTTAAAATGATATTTATAGTCATTCAAATTTCACCAAATCAATGATCAAAGTTTTCAATGGCTCTTGAGAAGGCAAGGCATGCAAAACTGAATTTTAGAGAAAAAATGGATATTCTGTGAATTCATTGCAATGTTATGCCACATCTCGGGCATGCCGACTCAAATTGGTCCCAAATATTTCATATTTTTTCATTGATTTGCTTGTGTTCTCCACAATCATGGGGATTTTATAATGTTCACATTTGTTATTCCTATAAAAAAGAGGGCCCAACCATTTTTCTCACATGGTGTCAAATTGATCTTTTGGTTAAAATATTTAGTCACTTTTTTAGTTGTGGGTTTTGTTGATCGCACATAAGGCACGTAGTAAAAGATTACATGCTATTGTTAAGAGGAAGATTTGACACTTACATCATGATGGAGATGCCATCACGAATGACCACTTAGCATAAATTGGTATCTTGGATATTTGAGGACTTTGCAAAACTTTGTGATGTTTAAAACAATGCGTGATGTGGAGTATTGCCACATGGAAAAGGTCTCTAAAAGGGTTTATGCTTTACCTAGTCTCAAACTCTAATTCTATCTCCCTCTTACTATGTAGAAGTATAGAGGACTACTACTTGTTGGGATTCCACAAATCCATGTGTCACAATGTAAAAGGGGATCCTTTGATTTGTATAACTCTTCATAGACCATGAGAACGCGTGATTATGAAATATTTCATTCATCTACATAACTTCTCTTTGAAAAGTTTTCTTCATTTCCTTCATTTCCTTGGCCACTCAAATATTGTTATTTCTTCTAGAGCTTAGGTTTATGGGATCTTAAAACTTGTCAAGATATGGTAAACTTAGCATCAATGTTTTTCACACAAATATTTGCACAATACCTTCAATCTTTACGTGGTTGATTCCTAATTTATTATTATTATTATTGGTAAATAGTTTTAAAGGGACTATACACTGTTACAAAAAGGGCTCACCAGCCTGATATAACTATGAAGATTCAACAAAAAGGATCAAAATCCAGATAGAACAGTATTACCATAAGTAACCAAAAGGTAGTTACAACAAGAAGCAAAAAAAGGACCTAGACTGCAACAAAACCGCAAAAATCAGCAAAGTCACAGCAAAAAAGACCACAAAAGATCAACATCTACAATGACTCCCGCCAGCCCAAGTGAGTTTACTTCTTGGATGCTCTTTCAATTCTGGACTGGATCGTTTGCAACGAGGTAAACAATACCAGTGTGGTGATGTGCGTTGAGTCCGAAGCATCCAACTGCGAGATGGTCAGACTCCTCTCTTTATCATTCCCCCAAATAGTTGTAGGGATCCCACTGAGCATGGCAATGCTCCGAACTTTCTACTCTAAAAATTCACTTATGGCTTTGAAGATAGCCATGTTGTGATCATGTCTATCTTTAGCTCTCCGATCTAGTATCTAGAGAGTTTTCTTATAAATATCAACAATCTGATCCTTGCCATTGTCATTATCTTCATCAATTTTTATTTTCCCTTTCGCTTTTCCATACGCTGAAGGTCCTTCTTCAGCTGCTTCATCTCTTTCTCCAGAGATTCTAGTCTATGAGGCACTTGATTCTCCTCCTGATGCAGGGCCATATCAATACCAACATTGCTGATATGTAGCAAGTTTTGAGCAACCTCCATCTCTTTGGTGCTTCTGAGAATCTTGGCAGTGTGAGGGGTGTCTATTTTCTTGGGGTTCTTGGTTTTGGATTTGGAAGGGGTGGCAAGAATGGGAGTGGGAGCAGAGGAGGTGGTAGCGTGCGGATCACTAGGAGCAATTGGGAAGCCAAGGAACTTGGAAACACAAAGCTTGTGCAACAGGAAGATAAGGCCCTGATGCAAAGGAATAGCACAAGAGTGCTTTTGAAAATCTAGAATAGAGCGTTGAAGGGAATTAACAGTAAAAGGGAAGCAGACCGTAAAATTCCTTCTAAAATGGTTTAAAAAGACAAGGTGTTTAATAGGGACTGTTTTATAATGCCCTTCCAAAGAAATATATCTGACCATCATATTCGTCACTTCATCATACGGCGTGGGAATAGAACTTACCCTTATGCCCGCAGCAACAAACTCAAGCTCCTCGCCCTTGTTGGAGAATTTCTTGGCCTCGGTGACCCTATCAATCCTCTTACTGAAAAAATGATAGCCCTCCAATTCTAGGCCTATAGCCTCAACAATCAGCTCCTCATTGATAGTAACATGGTGGCCACCATATTTGACCCTTCCAATCCATAGAAAAATGAACCAAAATGTTCTGATCATGACCCTGAATGCGTTCAATGAAATTTGAGATGCCTCCCTTGTGCAAGAGGTTCCAAAGTACCTCGTTATTCTTCCAGTCGGATCGCAACATGGCTCCAATTGACACGGTGCCCCTCCCATTTTCTTCTTCTTCCTGCAAATCCTACAAATTTTCTACTCAAAACCCTCGTAAGAGTCTATTTCTTCCTTATGTCTGTCCCATTTTTGAAATTCCTCCCACCTGTGTGAGGTTCAATAGCTTTAATGTGGCCGTAATAAGGAGGATAATTCACACATGTGTGAACTTTCACCTCCGTTAAGGCCCGCTCCATGTCATTATTAAAATTACTCCACGTATGTAATCCCATAATTATCCACATTAATGCTAGTTTGAACCTCCTTAGGGATGTTATTTACATTATCCCATATGATAAGATTAATATTGATGCCCATATTAGCCAATGTGTCTCGCAACCTTATTCCCCTCCCTATAGGTATGTCTAATGATGATATTCTTGATATTTTGACAAATATTTCTTGCTTCCATAATGAAGTCCTTGATGGTCCAGCTAGGAGGAGAAGTTTGGTTTAAATGGTTGATGATGTTAAGAGAGTCCCCTTCCAAAATTAAGTTCAATATCATAATCTTTGGCAATCCTTAGCCCCCATAGAGCAGCTAGGGCTTCAACATAATGATTCATCTGAATCCCCATTTTACCAGCATAAGCAACAACTAAACAACCTTTATGATCCCTAATAACACCTCCCCAAAGAAGAAGAATGGGGTTATTGTACGCCGGAAAAGTGACAAGCGAGCGTGGGAATCTACAGGTAACTCTTCCGCGTACCCAACCTCCCGAGGTCGTGCCGAGACAGCCGGTGGGGATGGAATATGCGTGGGATGCAGACAAACTAGTTAGGCAATCTAATGTCTTCAATACGCACTAGTGGAATTTGCGAATCTAAGGCAAAGAAGGCCCTTCTAACCTGAACTGGTGTGATAGATCGATCGGCAAGGATGACTGCTCGAAGGCTCCAATCAATATCAAGCTCTGGCGTGATTCGATCTATGGGTTGTGGAATACGTGGAAAATGACCTGGGATAGTTTCGTGTATGTCTCCAGATAAGGTCATATGGTGGGTAATGAATACAATCGACTCTACGGACGATTCTCTGGCCTAGTCCAGAATTCTCTAGCTTTGTTAGCCGCTATATCTAGTAAGGATAACTGTTCGACGATGGTGGGTGGAAGTGGGGTAGATCTGAATACTAATATGCGTAGGCCAGTGTCTATATCTGATTGACTTATGGATTCATTAGGTTGCGGGATTTGTGGATCACAACCGTAGACTCTTGGTTGTTGCGGTCCTGCTATGGTCATGTACGAAATCAAGTCCTAATCCCTAGTATCCAATAATCATATGCTTTCTCAGCTTCTATATTTAGGATCAATAACTGTGCGATCTTCTCAGAGTACCTCACAGGTGTTCTTGCAACCTGGATTCTTAGGCTGGTATCTATATCTAGAAGAGTGTCTCCTGCATCTGGCTATGGGACCAAAGGATCACAACCAAAGGTTTGTTCTCTTTCGAACCCTTCTACAGTCATGTGTATGTTTGCCTAGGGTAATCTGTAGTTCGGTTGATTTGACCAAAACGTGTGTGCTTGGTCATCTTCTATATTTAATCCCCTCAACTGAGAGCTGATCTGTCGTAAATCTGTTGTTGTTTGGAAGATTTGTATTCTAAGGTTCTGGTCTATGTCAACTATTGCCGTGACGAGATTGGGTTGAGGCACAATTGGCTCAAATACGTATTCCCTGGGCTCCCTGGGTCCCGTGATTGTCATACAAAACAATAATGTAAATCTAACTGCAACAAAGCAAATTTTAACTACGTGGAATAAATCTAAACATATATATAACTTCTATTTTTCTGAGAAACTTTTTAAGAATTTAAGAAAAGCAGCTATTTAAACGTATCTAGAATTTGACAACTAAGATAAAACTTAAAACAAACAAAATAACCGAGTGTAGTTATTTGTCTGTGCAATTTGTAGATCTATTCTAAATAATGAAATAACTTGCTTAATCTATTTGCCAGACTTTCGATCCTACCTCAGAAGTGAGGAATGAATCATAGTTTCTCAGAAACTATCAATCCCCACAGCTTCCCTGGCAATATCGAAAGTAAACTTAACTGAAAAGAAGTGATTATCTACTCTATTTGATATATTTCTAACTTTAGAACTTTGAAAGCTAGAACCTGGATTCTGCAGAACAGTGGCGAATCCAATGGTGTGTGTGATCTTGTCCCCTCAGTGTGATCTCCTCGTTCCTTTGTGTTCACGTGAATCCAGAAAAGCGTGTAATGCTAGCATCAACAGAAGTAGATTTTGGGACAAAGGCAGCTCAGAATGCAGACTGAATATAATGCGAGTAGGAGAGGGATAGCGCAAGAGTACAGAGCTTGGCTTATGCAATTCCTAGCGGGATTTATTGCGGGTCATGCAACATAAAGCATCCAGAACCTGAAACTATCCTGTTTTGAGGAGCAAAACCTGCAACTTTAATGGCTTCCTAAGCTATTCTACTCCAATGGATTGGGTGAAATAACAACACTGCCTGCACAAGATGGATATGTGGCTTACCAACAGCTGAACAATGCTAACTAAACATGCAAAGAATTGAAACTATGGCTTCTAAGCAAAATAATAGACTGAACTATTGAAAATGAGAGTATGAGAAGTGAATGAGGGGACCCTTTGTTTGAGCACAAGCCATTTATTTATAGCTTTTCATTCACCCAAAGATCAAAACCAAACTGAACTCTAAAACTATAAACAATGGCCAAACACTATTCCAGGGGACCAAAAACATAAATGCAAGCCCAAGTCGGTAAAAAAAAGTGGTGAATCGTTGATTTTTACGTGAGTCGCGTTAAAATGCTTTCTGGAAAATGCGTAAAGGACCACCGCTTTGAGCAGGGCGGCGGTTACAGGACCGCCACCCTGATCAGGGTGGCGGTCATGAGACCGCCGCCCATGCAGGCGGCGGTTTCGTCACTAAAGAGAAAAAGGCCAAGAAAAGAGGGGAAAAGGGAAAAACAAAGCACGCGGGGGCTAAGCGGGGCATGCGGGATGTTAACGCACACTTGGAGATCTTTTCCGATTCTGAACACCTTACGAGGAGACCTGTATCATCATTGGGGCACTTGTCACGTTGTTCGGCAAAGATCAAGATACCTTACAATTTTGGGTACGTACATATTGCCCCCTCGGAGAAGCGTTTTAGCCATGAAGAGGCGTAAAACGGTGGGTCCGAGTATGGCAGTCCCGAAATGGGAAGTTAGAAGTTATACCTGATACGTCCGTGTGTTGAAATGATGCCATCCAAAATTCCCGCTACCTGCAAAACGAAAAGAGAACTCAAGTGCAGATAGACACAATAGTTTGAAAAATAAACGCTAAGATAACAGGGAATGAGAACGTACCATTTGTGCGAGGATAGGAACTTACCTCCATCAGCGCTCCAAACCTGTGAAAAAGTCATTTTAAAACGAAACAGAGTGCTATATATATGAAAGTGGGCCCATTTTCCTATTCATTTGTGCGAGTTGATTTGATTGATTTTGAGCTCTGGGACCCACGGTGACGGTTTCTTGCGTGAGTAGAGTCAAAATGTCCGCGGCGAGATAGCGATCATGCCTCCACGTGTGGAACATCGACCTCAGTGATCACAGGTTAGTTTTCTTCAGTTTATTGTTTTTCCCCCCTTAATTTTGAAATGCTAAATACTCTGCAATGGGGGTCATTTTTGAAAATGCTAGTGTTAAAAGGTCCACCTAGGGGGCGCCTACTGGGTAGGCTCTGTTTTTAGGTTAAATGGCCGTTTTTTGCACTTTTTAGGCCTTTTTAGTTTAAAAACCCGCGTGGGTTTTCGGACCACGACCGCCGCCCTGCCCAGGGCGGCGGTTACATGACCGCCGCCCTGCTCAGGGCGGCGGTTACACGACTGCCACCCTTAAGGCGGCGGTTACAAAACCGCCTCCCTGCTCAGGGCGGCGGTTTTGCACAGAATGCAAAAGGAACCCGTTTTTGAGATTGTGTTTGTATTTTTAGCATTTCTACGTGTTTACATGATTTTTCTAGTATTGCTGGATGCTAACTTACTTTGTTTTGTGTGTTTTTGGGTGTATGCAGGCGAGAGAGGAGTACATCCGATGGAGTAGAGAGAGGGAGTGTGATTGGCTCCCAGGGGTATTAGATGCCCTCTCACAGGATGAGGAGGACACACTTCAGAGGGCCGGCATATTGCACATATCGCGCGTGCCCCATGTTACACCATCTAGTCACATCCTTTGTGACTTGTTCTCTTACTGGGATGTAGATCGGAACACCTTCCGATTGCCAGGGGTCCGTGGCGAGTGGACCATTACATTGGAGGACGTCTACCGCATTCTGGGGGTCCCGATCATCGGGAGGCGACTCACTTTAGAGACAGCAGGCTCACGGGCACAGATTGCACAATGGGTGACATATATGGGAGATGCAGTCATCTCCACGGGGTCGAAGAAGGGGGTGAGAGTTCGATCTATTCCTTCTTTGCCCATCCCCGTACTTTCGACAGGCCATCATGGGGATCCTTGCCTCGAGACTGATCGGGGACAAGGGAGGAGACACATTATTATACTGTTGGGCCCCCATTATTACACAGATAGAGGGGCACGGTCGGATATACGCTTGGGGAGCAGACATTCTTGGGACCACCTACCACGATCTATACAGGGTGGTCCGCTTACGTGGGCAGGGGCCCTTGAGCCACCCGACTCTAGTCATGAGTTGGGTTTATGTGCATTTCATCCCTTATGGCGGGGGAGGTGGCGAGATCCTGGAGTTGTGAGGGCAGCTAGATGGGATGGAGACATGTCGGTGCTTAGAGCACCTCATCAGCCAGTTGCCTCCTTGACTACTGCCGACATGGAGGCGACACCGCACTGCACTATGGCCAAGCATATGGGGCGAGGAGGCTCTTACCTTGATCTCCTGCTTCACCACAGGGCAGCTTATTGATAGAGTGGGGCGAGTGGAGATGCATCCCTTTGGCCGAGTTCCTCGGCCAGTTTGCTTACCATATACGGATATGCTTCCCCAAAGGGCGCCATTCTACGAGATCACCCGTGAGGCCGAGGGGGCCTAGAGGCCGAGGTTAGACAATGATTACTCCTGGTATTCCTATTACAGCTAGGAGGATAGTTCGTGCTAGAGGGAGAGCCGGTGCGCCTCGGGCACCCTTGCTTCGATTGATTGCTGGGTCCCGCTCATATTAGTGATGACCCTATTGATATTGACTCCGAGTCTGAGGAGTTCACAGAGGGAGGGACAGAGGAGGAGACCGAGGACAGTGATCCTGAGTGGCATGACACTCAGGATATTATGCAGGCAGAGAGGGCCGAGCAGAGCGCAGAGAGGGTGACTCTGGTTTCAGAGGAGCCACTCTCCCAGGGCCGTGGTAGAGAGGATGAGTCCGTTGTGGGGCGATACGTTGCTCCCACCACAGGAGCAGCCCCTCAGTCAGCAGCGGCATCCGCGGCAGGTGCCGGCCCCAGCGACCCATCCTGGAGGCCTGGTGATCCGAGTAAGTTACCCTTTCTCCCTTTTAATGTTTATTTGTAGGCTCTCCTTAGTTGTTATCTTGTATCTTTTAGTTTCTTGTTTAGTTTCTAATTCGTTTTCTCCTTTGTTTGCAGAGACTGTTGATGAGTGGCGGGATTTGATCCACAGGGTATGTACTGATTCCCTGATGATCCCCATGGATAGGACCCGTGCAGAGCTATCCGTAGACGCTGGGGAGCCTTCAGCAGCCTGGTAGGCATACCGACGTCTTTGCTCCAGTCTGGCATGTGGCCAGGATGGTATCGACCCTTCGCACCGAGCGAGCGGGCTACAGGACGGCTGAGCGTCTGATGAGGAGCCATTCTCATGGTGAGACTGCGGCTGCCCCTCGGGATCCTGAGCCCTCCGTGCATTCAAAGCGCCAGCGTAGTCGGAGTCTTAGGCGTGGGCGTGCACCTTCGGAGGGGTCGCGTAGGGATTGAGAGGCCACTTGGCTCTCGTAGATTTTGTATTATATATTCTTTGTATATCCCGGGCTCTTTGAGCGTTTTGACCATGCTTAGTGCATGATGGCATTGTATATAAACATTGATCATTTATATATACGTATTTATTTTGGATCAAAATCTTGGCACTCATGGTTTCCTTTCTATTTCCAGTTTCCCTATGTATACTACGATGTATGTTTATATGCTTTCTAGAATATATGCAATGGTGAACAAATGATGTAAATGTTTTTATTTCCTTTTGTGTTTCATGATGCTGATATATGGTGATGTAGATATAATGTGATTTTGAATCTTAGCTTCTGTAAGCAATTTTGGATACCTCATGTTTGTTTTGCAAAGTGATGAATACAAACCAGTATGATGAATAGATAAACTTGCCCCACTCCTAACTCCACGCAACTAGTAAGATGCGAGGGCTCATCACCGAGAGCTAGAAAGGGCACAAGTTGCGAGGTGTAGCTGAAATGATAGTGATGAAAGACAGAAAAAGCTTTGGTGGAACCAAATTGGAAGCTACAAGCTTACTCTACCCGAGTGACTTCATAGTTTAGAATGCAACTTACTTTGCGGTTTATCTAGACTTAGATCCATAGATGGCCACATAGTAGACAAAATCTGGGTTTTTAGGATTTTAACTCTCTTGGAATTTTGAACATCTGATTCATTTATCTTTGATTTAAGACCTCAAGTTTTGAATTGTTTGTTTATGACCTTTAACGTTTGCTTGTCAAGAGGACGCCCTGTACTTTGCCCCATGCTACTAGTAAGAAGCGTGGGTTTATCACCATGGACAAGGTATAGGCGAGTAAGGGCATTTCCATCCTTTCCCAACCCTACGTCACTAGTAAGAGACGCAAGCTCATCACCGAAGGTTGGTGGGGCAAGGAAATGTGTAAAATTAAAATTTTCTGTTTAATCACTTTTTGACTTGTTTTCTTGAGTAAAACGTCAGTATGTGCTTATTTCCAAAGAGACATATATATGGGATAGATGTGACACCATGAAGCTTCTAGAACAGACCATAGGCAAGACACCTATCCTAAGAAGAAACTAAAAGTGAGAACAAGCCCGCAGATCTTGGTATGGTTACCGTTTAAGACTTTGTCATATCTAGCTTTATTTGATAAAATGATTCCGAGATAATTTGATGACATCATGAAAATGGAGAGGTATGATTAGAAAGTTTTATGCCAACAACATCATGAGTTTGTAATGAATTGCTTTGAGAATAAAATTCCTTGATCACAATTTATGTAAGAGACAAGCGGACAAAATGATCTTAATCTATATGAAGATGCAATGTAAATATATATAAGTAGTGCTAGCTGCTTATGCGTAGAACCGCTTGAGGTGCAGGGAATTGACTGTTTACCAAATTCCTCACCTTCTAGCGTACATAAGAGGTATGCACCGTTTCCATAGTCCTTCATGACTCGGTATGGGCCCAACCATTTGGGCCGGAATTTCCTTCCTTCGCCGGTCTTCTTGTCGATCCGGCTATCTAGCCTTAGAACTAGATCACCTTCGTATATGTCGCGTTCATAGACCTTCTTGTTGTACTGCCGGCACATCCGGTCAGCATAAACTCTATGTCGCTATTCAACATCTAACCTAGTTTCATCTAGGATTTCTAGTTGGGAAAGACATGCTTCTCTGTAAGCGTCTTCATCCAGAATCCCTTGTAATGAAATGCGGAGACTGGGTATTTCGACCTCAAGTGGGAGAACTGCCTCTGCCCCAAATACTAGTGAGAAAGGAGTTGCTCCCGTTGGTGTTCTTATTGAGGTTCGGTGGGCCCATAAGGCCGGATATAACTTCAAATGCCAATCTCGTTTATTTTCTTTCACAGTTTTAAGGAGAATGGCTTTCAGTGTCTTGTTTGTTGCTTCAGCCTGTCCGTTGGCTTGAGGGTAATACAAGGAAGCCGTATGATGGCTTATCTTAAATTTATTGCACACACTCGCGAACCTCTTCATTCTTAAAAGAAATTCCATTATCGAGATAATGATTTGCGAGATACCGTACTGCAAATGATTTGGTTTAAAATGAGCTTGGTGATTACTGAGAACTGGGTATAGTAGTAAGAGGCATAGCCTCTACCCATTTGGTAAAATATTCAGTGGCCGTGATTATAAAATTATGGCCGTCTGTGGATGAGGGAGAGAATTTCCCTATTAAGTCTAGGCCCCATGTAGAAAAGGGCCATGGAGTAGCGATTGGTTGCAGAGCTTGTGTCGGCATGTGGATCTCATGGGAGAATTCTTGACACTTATGACACCTGCGTACAAACTCCACTGCATCGTGTTCTAGAGTGGGCCAGAAATAGCCCATTCGATGTATTTTGTGAGCGGTGGCATGGCCACCGAAGTGGCCTCCACATATTCCACTGTGGGATTCATGGAGAATCTTCTTGGATTCTTCTGTGTTGACACATCTTAGGAGCATTCCATTGAATGCTTTTCGATAGAGCACTTGCTCTATAATGATGTATTTAGCTACGATAATACGTAACCGCCTTCTTTGTTGCGGTGTAGCTCCTTCTGGATATGTATGGTCCATGATATAATTAATGATATCAGTGTACCAGGGACACTCAGAGATAGAGGGTCGGGTTTCGATGTAGTATACGCACTCATCTGGAAAATCTAAATCTACTAGATCACCTCCATCTAATGGGTTATCAGCTAACCAATCCGCAATGATTTGTCCCTTAACTGACTTCTGATTTACAAACGTTAATTCGAATTCTCCCATTAAGGTTATAAAATGTCCAACCTTTTTAGACAAGGACCCTTGTGTGAGGAAAGTTCGTAAATGGTCCGTTTTTACCATGACCCTTGTTTCTTGATTTAACATATAATGTCTTAGGTGTTTGGTTGCAAAGACTATGGCGAGACATTCTCGTTACTCGCTTGTGTGTATAGCGTGTTTCATAGTCGAAAGCAAAGTGTTCGGTGATGAAATAAATCACGCGTTCTCTCTTGTCATCGTCTTCTTGGGCCAACATGCAGGCTAGCGAGACATTGGTAGCTCGTGAGTATAGAATTAACGGTGATCTAGCTTAGGTGGCATTAGTGTAGGTGGTGATAACAGGAAATGCTTAACTGCATCAAAAGCTTCATTGCAGTCTTCAGTCCAATCAATGCTATAATCTTTCTTGAGAAAATTGTTGATTGGATGTATGGCGAAACTTAAGTCCGGGATGAATCTCCGGATTGCACCCAGCTTTCCGAGAAATGACCTGATTCTAGATTCATCCGAAGGTGGAACCATTTCGAGGACACCAATTTTGGTTGGATCAACATCTATCCCTCGTGACGATATGATGTAACCTAGGAGCTTTCCTCCTGTTACACCAAAGACGCATTTCTCTAGATTTAGTGTGACTCGTATTCTATTAGGCATGAAAGAATGACGCGGAGTACTTCTGGATGGTCACAACGCTTCTTGGCCTTAGCCAACAAGTCATCTACGTAGGATTCCATGATTTTATGAATTAAATCGTGGAATATATATGTCATAGCTCGCTGGTACGTAGCACCAGCGTTCTTGAGGCCAAATGGCATAACAACATAGCAATAGGTTCCCCAAGGAGTTATAAACGTGGTTTTAGCTTGATCTTGCTTAGATATTTTAATTTGATTATATCCCGAGAATCCATCCATGAGAGACAAAAGTTCAAATCCAGCTGTTGCATCAACAATGACATCTATGGATGGTAATGGGAAGTCGTCCTTAGGACATGCTTTGTTAATGTCTCGGAAATCTATGCAGATGCGTATCTTCCCATTCTTTTTTAGAACGGGAACAATATTAGATACCCATTGAGAGTAATCGACTGGTTTGATGAACCCTACTTGTAGGAGTTTTATTATTTCATCTTTCACCATGAGAGCCACCTTGGGTTTCATGGGTCTTGATTTTTGTTTAACTGGTTTTGCATCAGATTTAGTGACGAGGTTGTGCACTGCAATGTGTGGTGCAACACCTGTCATTTCCTTATAATTAAATGCAAAAGCTTTCTGATGTTCTTTGAGGATCTGAGTGTGTATTTCTACTTCTTCTGGGGTTAATGAGGACCCTAATTTCAAGATTTTTGGTTCATCCTCCGTTCCGATGTTGACATCGATTGTTTCTTCGATCAAAGAGGCGTTACCCTCTTCAAACTCAGGCGGTGCTGGAGGTAAATCCAAATCATCCCCATTTTCTACTACGTATATGCTAGGTTCCATTTGTGAGGGAAGATCCATCATGGGATTTCCGAAGTAGGAAGACGAATGTGGAATTAAGGACAAATCTAGCATATGATAGGAGAGATGTAGTGCTGCATAGGTGTTTAAGTAATCCAAAGTGGCCATATCACTATCAACATGGTCTAGGATAGTAGATTCATTTTTGTTTAAAAGAGAATTTGTCGTTGTCTTTATCAATGGTTCATCACGAAGGGATACTATGAAACGGGTATCCTCTAACTTATTGCTTGGAGTAAAACGTGATGCGGAAGTTGCTATTGAATCAGCGAGAAGATTTTCTTCTCGCGGGATTGTTTCAATTGATATGAAGTCAAATTCCTTGCTTAAATCTAATACAGCTTTTTTGTAAAGCTGTAAATGCTCGGCTTTGGTTTCATATATCTCAGAGACTTGGTTTGCTACCAATTGTGAGTCTCCTAATACTCTGATGTTATTAATACCGATCCTCTTGGCTAAAATGAGGCCAAGGAGGAGGGCTTCGTATTCAGCGCCATTGTTTGTACATTCGAAATTGAGTTTGAAGGCGAATGGTAGGACCTTTCCTTCAGGGGAAGTAAAGATTACACCAGCCCCCGCTCCATAACGACATTTAGCTCCATCAAAATGGAGAGTCCAATATTTAGCTGGGAATACGGACGCTGGGATATTTGTTGTATTTGCGCATTCTACTTCCACCATACAGAGATCCTCTGCTGGAAGAGAACCAACACCTAGGGAATATCCCATGCCCACAGAATCAAATGGTAGGAACATTGGTAGATCCTGTTCTAGTAATTCAATGATTTTTGCAGTAGTTCCTAATGATACCGTTTCTACAATGTTAGCCTCACCTTTTAAGGCTGGGATTGTCTTGACTAGATTCATAGTCTCAAGATCCGTTGTAGGTACCAACTTCTCCTCTGGTTTTGCGTCAGTGGGTTTATTAAGTTGGTTTGTTGGAAGTTCAAATTCTGAGTGCACACCTGGTCTTTTCTTTAAGTCAGCTAGGTGTATATCAAAAGGTTTTGGATCGCCTTTGGCTACAAACACCTTTCCTAGATGCAAGAATCTTACTTCTTGGAATAACGTAGAAGGGATTGCCTTCATTCGGTGTATCCATGGTCGGCTGAGGATCATATTATAATTAGTTTCCCGATCTATAATATAAAACTCAGTCAGGATTGTTTTGGGTCCTAAGGTGACCGGTAGTATTATAGTTCCAATCGAAGTGGCTTTAAGGCTATCATAGCCTCTCAATGTATTTCGAGTGGTGGAATAGTTTGTTTCCCCATATCCTAATTTTTGAAGGAAAGAGAAGGGGACTATGTTAACTGTGGCCCCATCGTCAACCATTGCTTGTTTTACATAGTTATTATAAACCCATACTTGTAAGTGTAAGGCTGGATCGCCTCGGCATGCAATCTCAGCATCTGTAGGCATTTTACTTATTTCGAATATGAATTCGACATCCTTATCCGGCTGCCCCGGAGGATGGATATCAAAATCTACGTGGTTCACTTGTGTTTCAGGAGGCGGAGTGATATTAATTAGATGACCTAAACCTAATGCCTCTAGAAGAGCAGCCCTGTGGGTAGGAGAGTTCTTTAGTAAGTCCAAAAATGAAATGTGTGAGAAGGTTTTTGTTAGGTCACTAATTAAATCATAGGCACCCACGGGTTTTTCTACTATTTGTTGACTCTTATCTGTTTCTGGCAGGTGACTTGGGCTTGGTTGAGAGAAATACTCTCGTGTTCTTGTTATAGCTTCAATAGGTAGTTCAACATCTAGTTCTACTAAACTGACTATCTTGGGTCTCGGTTGACTCCCTAATTGTGGCGCAACTGATGGATTTAGTGAAGTCGAGGCTTCATGATCGTTGTTTCCCGTCATTACGCTTTTGTTCGTCCCAGTTGGATTTAGTCTGTTATTATCATGATTTGGGAGTGGATCGTTAAAGATCTTGAGGGGAGCATTCTGAGGGGAAACTGCCCCTACGAGCATGCTTGGTGGTGGTGACACGGGATCTGCCAAAAACAAATCTGTGAAGAACTGTCTTTGTTCTTCTGGCAAACGTTGCATGAATTTATTGTAGTCACGGCACGTTCTAGTATCATGACCTCGAATTTTGTGGAAACCACAATATGAATTGGGATTGTAATTCCTGGTTTGTTGGTTTGGTGTATATTGTGGCCTAAAACTCTGATCAAACTGTTGCCTATTAGGATTAAAGTTTTGCATTTGTTGTTTCTGGCTTTGATTTTGGTTTTGATAACCAAATGAGTTTTGGCTTGGACCCTGTGTGGGATTTCGCCGTTATTGTTGTTGTTGTTGTGTGGATGGTTAAAATCCACTGTATTGATTGTCGGGGTAAAGTTGTTGTTTCGTTGGTTGTTTGTTTGTGATGGAGTATTGACAACATTTACCTTCTTGGGCTGGTCGGTTACTCCATCTGTTGTTACACCCCGATTTTTGTTAAGGATTTTAGGTCCTTGATTGACGTTTGCGGTGGTGGGATAATTTGTAGTGTTCTGATTGGGGCGATTAACCTCCCATTTGCTCCATATGTTTTGCGACCACTATCAATTGCTGCTTGATCTATTCGAAGAGCACTCTCTAGTACTTCATCGTAAGTTCGTAATGGGAACTTCTGGACTTCTTCCTTCACTTCTCTGCTAAGCGAATGAAGGAATAAATCACATAGTTCCATTTGATCCATGTTTGGCGCACTTGCCGAGGAATAAAGGACTGTACGCCACCTTTGGATGAAATGGGCGACAGATTCGTTGTGTTCTTGTTTGATGTGTAAGAACTCCCTGATTCCTGTTCTTAACAGTTTGTTCATGTCAAATGCCTTAATGAACTCTGATACGAGTTGTTTAAATGAATGGATGGAAGCCTCAGGTATTCTATAATACCAATCAAGAGCAATGCCTTCCAAAGTTTTGGGGAATATTTTAGCAACAACCCCATCCCAAGGGAGTAGTTCTCGTATGGCTGTAGCGTAAGATTTGATATGTGCGTTTGGATCTCCCTCACCTTTGTACTTGGGTAAATCGGGAAGGGGTCTTGGAAGCATGATGCTTCGTATGGTGAAGTCTAAGGGCTCTTTCAAATATTTTGAATAAGTCCCTATCGCATAGGTTTCGACCATTGATGGTGGTTGCTGAGGGAGTGGTGGTGGGATGGGTTGTTGATATGGCACATTGTATGCGTTGGCAGGGGCATAAGGAAGTCCCTGTGTTTGAGAAAAATGCCGGAGAGGAGAACATATCTCCTTGTGGTGATTTGGAGTACATGTTTAAGTATGACGGGTATTGTCCAGGAATGGATTGTTTGATACTAGACCGGGAGGAATGGTGTTAGAGATGATGGGCCTAGTTGGCATTTGTTGTGGATACTGAGGAGGCATACCTAACGTGCCTATTCCTGTGAGGAGGTCTACTTGGCCAGGATGGTGTGGAGGATTGGAACTTCCTGCTTGCATGAATTACTTAATTTTGACTTGCTTGGGCAAGTTCTAACCCTCTCACTTTTTCTACTAGCGTTGAAATGACTTCATTTGGTGAAGTCACGGTGCTTTGCCTTAACGGATTTTGTTGTATACCCTGGTGTTGTATAGGCATGTGATATCCTGCTATGAACTGATCACTATCTTGCCAAGTTTCTCTGAGAGTATTTCCTAGTATGCAATGGTATAGAGGTATTTTCTTGAAAAGAAACCTCGGGTTGTGTATGTAAACTTCCTATAGGTGGGTACATACCTCGAGAATGTTGTTCACTCCTAGGATAACGTATTGATTGTTCATCATCTAAGACCAGGTATGGGTCTGATTGTCTACTAATTTGTGGTCTAAGTAGCATCTGAGGAGATGAACCAGATTGTCCGGTAAATGTCATATTATTCGAGCCTGAAGGCTCTGTTTGTTGTTTTTGAGGGGGTTGATCTAACTCCTCAGTTTGAAAAGACGAATTATATCTGATTCTTGGAGTTTGTGTTGACAACTGATTAGTTGAGTAGTTGTCCCCCATACCGAGAGTGAGGGTGATGATTGCCTATTCTGTTGGGCGTAGTATGCCTCAAGACCCAAGAGGGGCTCGCATATATGCATTGAATCCCGACATATTCGGGGGGTATATGAATACCCGCAGAATAATGGGAAGGAGCGAAGGTGGATGAGAAAAGATGAAACTTCTCAAAGAGAAGGTGAAATAGTTGTTTGTTTCACGTTGGGTTCACCAATTTTGTACGCCGAAAAAGTGACAAGCAAGCGTGGGAATCTATAGGTAACTCTTCCACGTGCACTGACTTCCCGAGGTCGTCTTTGAGAGACACCAATGGGGATGGAATATGTGTGGGATGCAGATAAACTAGTTAGGTAATCTAATGTCTTCAATACGCACTAGTGGAATTTGTGAATCTAAGGAAAAGAAGGCCCTTCTAACCTGAATTGGTGTGATAGATCGATCGGCAAGGATGACTACTCGAAGGCTCCAATCAATATTGAGCTCTGGCGTGATTCGATCTATGGGTTGTGGAATACGTGGAAAATGACCTGGGATAGTTTCGTGTATGTCTCCAGATAAGGTCATATGGTGGGTAATGAATACAATTGACTCTACAGATGATTCTCTGGCCTAGTCCAGAATTCTCTAGCTTTGTTAGCCACTATATCTAGTAAGGATAATCTGTTTGACGATGGTGGGTGGAAGTGGGGTAGATCTGAATACTAATATGCGTAGGCCAGTGTCTATATCTGATTGACTTATGGATTCGTTAGGTTGCGGGATTTGTGGATCACAACCGTAGACTCTTGGTTGTTGCGGTCCTGCTATGGTCATGTACGAAATCAAGTCCTAATCCCTAGTATCCAATAATCATATGCTTTCTCAGCTTCTATATTTAGGATCAATAACTGTGCGATCTTCTCAGAGTACCTCACAGGTGTTCTTGCAACCTGGATTCTTAGGCCGGTATCTATATCTAGAAGAGTGTCTCCTGCATCTGGCTGTGGGACCAAAGGATCACAACCAAAGGTTTGTTCTCTTTCGAACCCTTCTACAGTCATGTGTATGTTTGCCTAGGGTAATCTGTAGTTCGGTTGATTTGACCAAAACGTGTGTGCTTGGTCATCTTCTATATTTAATCCCCTCAACTGAGAGCTGATCTGTCAGAAATCATTGTTTTTGGAAGATTTGTATTCTAAGGTTCTGTCTATGTCAGCATTATTGCCGTGATGAGATTAGGTTGAGGCACAATTGGCTCAAATACGTATTCCCCGGCTCCCTGGGTCCCGTGATTGTCATACAAAACAATAATGTAAATCTAACTGCAACAAAGCAAATTTTAACTACGTGGAATAAATCTAAAACATATATATAACTTCTATTTTTCTGAGAAACTTTTTAAGAATTTTAAGAAAAGAAGCTATTTAAATGTATCTAGAATTTTGACAACTAAGATAAAACTTTAAAACAAACAAAATAACTAAGTGTAGTTATTTTTCTATGAAATTCGTAGATCTATTCTAAATAATGAAATAACTTGCTTAATCTATTTGCCAGACTTTCGATCCTACCTCAGAAGTGAGGAATGAATCATAGTTTCTCAGAAACTATCAATCCCCACAGCTTCCCTGGCAATATCGAAAGTAAACTTAACTGAAAAGAAGTGATTATCTACTCTATTTGATATATTTCTAACTTTAGAACTTTGAAAGCTAGAACCTGGATTCTGGCGAGCAATGCTGGCGAATCCAATGGTGTGTGTGATCTTGTCCCCTCAGTGTGATCTCCTCGTTCCTTTGTGTTCATGTGAATCCAGAAAAGCATGTAATGCTAGCATCAACAGAAGTAGATTTTGGGACAAAGGCAGCTCAGAATGCAGACTGAATATAATGCGAGTAGGAGAGGGATAGCGCAAGAGTACAGAGCTTGGCTTATGCAATTCCTAGCGGGATTTATTGTGAGTCATGCAACATAAAGCATCCAGAACCTGAAACTATCCTGTTTTGAGGAGCAAAACCTGCAACTTTAATGGCTTCCTAAGCTATTCTACTCCAATGGATTGGGTGAAATAACAGTACTGCCTGCACAAGATGGATATGTGGCTTACCAACAACTGAACAATGCTAACTAAACATGCAAAGAATTGAAACTATGGCTTCTAAGCAAAATAATAGACTGAACTATTGAAAATGAGAGTATGAGAAGTGAATGAGGGCCAGACCCTTTGTTTGAGCACAAACCATTTATTTATAGCTTTTCATTCACCCAAAGATCAAAACCAAACTGAACTCTAAAACTATAAACAATGGCCAAACACTATTCCAGGGGACCAAAAACATAAATGCAAGCCCAAGTCGGAAAAAAAAGTTGGTGAATCGTTGATTTTTACGTGAGTCGCGTTAAAATGCTTTCTGGAAAATGCGTAAAGGACCGCCACTGAAAGCGGGTGGCGCTTATAGACCGCCGCTCTCGAGCGGGGTGGCGGTTATAGGAGCGCCACCACGATCGTGGTGGCGATCAAGAGACCGCCACCCATACAGGGTGGCGGTTTCATCACTGAAGAGCAAAAGGCCAAGAAAAGAGGGGAAAAGGGAAAAACAAAGCACGTGGGGACTAAGTGGGGCATGCGGGATGTTAACGCACACTTGGAGATCTTTTCTGGATTCTGAACACCTTGCGAGGAGACCTGTATCATCATTGGGGCACTTGTCACGTTGTTTCGGCAGTACAATACCTTACAATTTTGGGTACGTACATATTGCCCCCTCGGAGAAGCGTTTTAGCCATGAAGAGGCGTAAAACGGTGGGTCCGAGTATGGCAGTCCCGAAATGGGAAGTTAGATGTTATACCTGATACGTCCGTGTGTTGAAATGACGCCATCCAAAATTCCCACTACCTGCAAAACGAAAAGAGAACTCAAGTGCAGATAGACACAATAGTTTGAAAAATAAACGCTAAGACAACAGGGAATGAGAACCATGTCCTAAAAATTTGCCATGCCACCTGAAGCTCCATGAGAGTCCACCGCAACCATGTCCAAATTTTCCCAAAAATTGCTTTTATAGTTAACAAGTAGCTTAAAATTCATCTTTGTTTCCTGCAGAAGCAGAATGCCAGGTCTACTAGAAACTCTTAACTCTTTGATTATTCTTTTCTTAGAATTTGCATTCATACCCCTAATTTTCCAAGAGATGATCTTCATCTAAAAGATAAAGGTGATGCAATTGCCTGATGTCTCAATTGGCTTTGAGTACCATCTGCAATATCTTCTTCTGCTCTTTTGGTTCTTAGAGTCTTCTTAGAAGGTCTACCTCTTTTAGAGCTGCTTCCAAAATCCACTACTCTTTTCTAAGCAAAAGATCTTGTAGACTGGTTGATTCCCAAAATAATCTAAGTCTTCAAAGCTCATTTATTTTCCCTATTAGATTACACAATCTATTTGTTACATAGGTACTTTTCATCCCCATTCTTTGAAGAATATGGAATTAATATTATGAGAGAGTGTTCAAAATCACTGGAAACTATAAGTGTGATTACTCGTGACTTTAAAATGTACCTAAGTTGTATCTTCATGTTTTGATGGTTTAAGGTTGTCTATAGATTCAATTTGTCTCCTAAGTGAACAAATATGGCTTCTAATCTAAATGATACTCAATTCTTAGCTTGATCCAAGCCGTGAAGTACCACTCCTTTGTTGCATGGGTTTTCATTAATGGTATGTAATGCTCCGTGGGCCACAGAGTAATGGATCTTCCTTATGTGGACTTGTTAAATCCATTCAGGGAAAATTTTAGTGGCAAATATTCGTAATATGACGAATATTCCATTTTTGAAAATTTTGAAAGGGTGAATTTTCAAAGTGGTCGGGTCGCTGACTGTTCTCCTAAAAATTACACTTTAATTTTTTTTAGGGGTCGGCTTTGCCTACCCTTGAAAAATATCCCCTATATAATCCTAGATTATTCGCTAGGTAGAACACTTCTACTTCACATTTTGTCAACAATATGATATATCCCGTATTGTAGACGCGCGACAAGGGGGTAAGTTATTGACGCGCAACAAGGAGGGTTTGCAGACGCGTGAAAATGGGGTTATTTGTTAATGCACAACACTGATGGATAGTTGACGCATGACAAGGAGGTACTGCAGATATTGATGCATAGTAGACACATGACAAAGAGTTTGTTGACGAGTGACATGGATATTTTTTTGATGCGCAAGAAAAGGGCGAAGGCTACGAGGCGCATGAGAGGAGATTTGCTATCGCCGCGTTAAAAATGCATTGGCGACGACGTCAGGTCAGACCTCATTGACACGTGTCAACAACCTTGTTGACACGCGTCAAAGAGGTCCTGCCTGACGCCGTCCAATGAGGGTTATTTGTTGACATGCGACACTGACAGATAGTTGATGCGCGATAAGGAGGTACAATAGATATTGACGCATAATAGACTCATGGCAAAGAGTTTGTTGACGTGCGACACAAAGATTTTTTCGATGAGAAAGCAAAGGTCGGAGGCTGTAGATGCGCTGACGGGAGATTTTGCTGTCGTGCGTCAAAAAAATGCATTGACGCGCGTCAACAAACTTCATTGATGTGCGTGAATGCATTTTTTTTTGACGCACGACAACAAAATCTCACATTGCATGCCCTGTAGCCTTCTATCGTAGCACTTGACAATCAGGTGAATTTTTTCATAGAACCCCCAAAAAATTCACCTTCCCACGAAACCGGTTCCGGGATATTCGCTAGGTATTTTCCACCTCCGATTTCCAAGAGGTCTCTTAAAATGAACCCTGAATCCATTAGGTATTACACAAGTCACCTAATGTTGGATTGACTCAAGACAAGCCACACGATACCAAATAAGGTTGCATACTGCTAAATTGGGGCCGCAAGGAAATAATATAAGCCATGAGGCATTTTCATGTTGTAAAATACTTAAACAAGTTGTGAAAACCTAAGTTGAACCACACAAGACTAGTTAAGGCTATGAAGTGTGCTTTATGTTACACACACGCTTTCATAAGTCATGTGAGGTTATAACAAATAGCAGAGAGAGATAATAGAAACTACACAAAGGTATTTTGAGATTTTGCAAGGTCAGAAATTCTAGGGATGAAAAACTCAATAATGTTGGAATGAACAATGAGTGAGATCAATAACACAAAAACTCTTTTTGTAGATTTACGACCTTGTGCCCCGAAAATCTAAACACACCCAAGAAAGCACTTTTCTAGAAATGAAATCATCTAATAAAATTAAAACACAAAAATACGCATGATCTTCTACGTTATAAAAGTGTGTACAACTCCATAAATTTTAGAGGGTCCACATTTAGTGAAGGGAATGTGTCGTGTTTCTACACAAAAATAACAACCACTAGAGGGAAAGCATTACAAATTGTTTAGAACTCAAAGATCCGTGGTTTTGTACTCCAAGAAATATTTGATATACATACAAGAAAACTTAATGTTATGCATAAACAATTGAATGAGAGTTTCTTTATCATCACTGAGACACTTAACACTTACATCTATAGGATGTTGTTTATGAAAGAAGTGGTCCATTTCCTTTTCCTTTGAGGTTTTGACTCAATATAGAGAAAACATCTATGTTAGCTTGTTGATGGGTATTTATTATGTATATTTTTATAAATCATGTGGATTTAAGGAAATGAAATAGAATGAAGGCTTACACATTTCTCTATTGTTATCCAGAATTCATAACCCCGACAGAGAGACCTTTGGATCCACTCATGGCCTTACTCCTTTGCTATTCATGAAATTATAGCTCCGATAGAGATTAGCAAAAACACCTTATGTTGAGAAATCCTTTGAAAGACTTTAAGTTTGAATTCTCTCTTTCTTATTTGATTTTGAAATTTGGGAACTGCTGGAGCTCAAGCTTGTACCCATGTCTTAGATCCGGTAGAACTAAGTTTTTGGGTCAACAATGAGGTCAGTCTCTCTAAGTTTTGGGACCTTGTGTGCTTGAGACAGACCTCCGTAGAAGGCCGCCTCTCGCCTATTTCTACTACTACTACTATTCCTAATCCTAAAATTGAAATCTTAAGCTAAAAATGCCAAGGGACCAGGGATTGAAGGATATGCGAAAAGGAAAAAACTAAAACTAAGGGAGGTGATAACACCAAAAATAAGGGGGATGAACACGATCTGATTTGAGTGAAAATGAAGGAGAATACATAAAGGAAGGAAAGACACATGTAGCATAGACCGAATGCGGTTGCACCTGTCATTTTGGTGAAACAAAATAAAAAAAAAGATGCAAGGGAGGTGAGAAAGCGTAAAAAAACACACAACATGAAAGAGAGGAAAAAAAGAAGAGTAAAAACAAGTTAAGGCATAGAATAACCACAAAATGATGCTTTTATTACTTCTAGAAATGCACAATCGATGACAATGGTCTATGAGGCCGATATCCACATGCAAATACCAAATCTAAAGGTTTGTAACTCAAAATGCAAGGCAATGCCTATAAAAACTAAAAGAATCCAACCCTTATCAATGAGTAATGATCTTACATTTATAGATGAATGGATGAGAGAATGGGAAAATATGATTTGAAAACTCAACCACCAAAAACCAATAATGAATGCTTGCAAATCCACCTGTAAATCTATAAAATCCACTTGTCTGTGTCTGTTTGGCATGTGGGAGAAAGAAAGGGGCGAGATCTGAATCAAATCGGGTGGTTGGAGCAATCAGATCCTGTATTAATGGCATGAGAGACATTTTCCATCTTCTCACCTACCCAATCCCACCGAAATTTGAACTTGAGTGATCTGGAGTGTAACCCACGTCATCATCTATTTTGTCATTTTTTCCACGTGTCACATATCGTGCGCTTCAAGGATTCAATGCCATGTTGGTGTGTTTTGGTAGGTTACATGTGGTTCACTCAATGTCTTATAGTCCATGTGGCACAAGAACTGGTGCAGAGGAAGGTGCTACAACACATGAAGGAAAGAAGTGCGGAAGAAGAAAGCATAAGGAAGCGTGCAAAAGTAATGCCTGTGGGAGGAACAGAAGGAATACTTGAAGGAAGTGTGTATGGAAGAGGCACAATCATTACAAGGTAATGCATGACAACAAGGAATGGGGTGCATAAGAATGCCAAGGACTTATCTAACTTTGGGAATCAAGTCTGAGGTGTGTGTGAAGGGTACATGAACTGTTGGGAGGAATGTGAATGTGTTGAGAGTGGGTACGGGAAAGATGGGAAAGATAGAGGAAAAGAAGGGAAGATGAGAAGCACATGAAAGGGAGTGCACAAGGGTGCGCGAGGAATAGGAGCCAATGAAATGTGCCAAGAGAACAATTAAAGTGCATATAACCTGCAATGTAGAACCTCGAGCCAAAATGGAAATACAAGTTGTCCAAATAACTAGGGGACCTATTTTAGACAATAGTTTGGTGACTTTTAGAGCCATCTCGCCTGCTAGATGAAGGAGATCAAGAACTGGAGCATCCATTGGGCATGGAGTCGGCGTGTATATGAACCTTTGATTTGTAACTTTGAAGAACTACCCTAAGTCACTTGAATCATATTCTCAAATCTATTCTCAATCTTGCAAGATTGTTAAAAACTCATTGGAAGATGACCGACATCCTGAAGCAAAAAAAGAATGCACGCAAGAAGCACACAAAAATAAAGAACTATGTACAAACAAGACAATGTTTGCACAACGTACTTGGAGGAATTGAAACTATTCTAATATATACAAAATGATGCAATAAGCTTAATGGAAGGATTTGAGATATATTCCATTAATTGAGATTTATAACATGCCTCCATCGAGATGAGACAATTAGAAAGAGTTAGCATCCTTACACAAACTGATGATGTATGGGCCACTCCAAAGTGCATCAAACTTTGAATGGCACCCTAGTTTGGATTTGTCAACATCCCAATTTAAGACTGAGTCCCCAAATTTGAAAGCTTGAGGCCAAGAATTTTTGTCAAACCACTTCTTAGTTAATTGTTGATGATGTTCTAACTTCATCATGACAGAGTTTATTGATTCTTCAAGTTCAACCAGCTCTGCCATTTTTATTTCTCTTTGGTCTACACCTTCAAATTCCAGTTGTTGGGTAAGTGCTAATAAATTCAAATCAAGTGAAAAAGGAAGTGTATCTTCCTTTCCATAGACAAAATTATAAGGTGAGGTTCATATTACCTTCTACATTGTGATTTTGTCTTTCCAAAGCGCGCACGAGACCTTAATATGCGACTGTCTTTGGTTGATATTCATTGTTCACTTCATGATCCTGATTAGGTTCTTATTTGTTGACTCTGCTAAGCCATTACCTTGAGGGTAATAATTTGAAGAATTCTTCAAATATAGTCCAAGGCTTAACGCCCAATCAGAAATTTTAGTACCAACGAAGGCCTTCAGATTATTAGAGATAATGGTTTGAGGAATGTTAAACCTTGTTACAATAACTTCTAGAAAGTCAAGGATGACTGAATCAATTGATTCCTTGAGCGACGTCAGATTCTATCCATCTAGTAAAGTAATTCATAGCTGTCAACACCCATTTGTGCCTAACACTTGAAGGAGGATTGATCATGCCTATGAAGTCAAGACCCCATTATGCAAAAGGCTGATCCACTTGGATTGGTTGGAGGGGAAGCACTGCCAATTTCTTCTTTTCGTAAAGAGTGAGCACTCTTTTCATTTCGTGACCCACTTGTGCGCGTCCGCAAACAGGGTAGGCCAAAAGTATCTTACCTTTATAATCTTCATTGTTTTGGTTTTGGCAGAGATGTGTCTACCAGAGAATACATTGTGAAATTCTGTAACACTTTTTTAGTTTGTGCGTTGTCAATACATCACAACAACACGCCATCAAGATTCCTTTTGAAGAGAAGGCCATCAATCAAAACATATGGAATAGACTAAAACCTTAGATATCTTCTTTTCCTTTGTTCAAACTAGGAGGGTACGCACCCTCAGAAAGGAATGCAATCATGTCCTTCATCCAACTATGTGCACTAGGGTCTTCATTCCGCTTAGGTTCTACACGTGGGAGATCTTCATCCATAATTAATGAAGTCCTAGGTTCATTCTACACATCCTCAACAAGTTGTTTGTAGAGCACACTGCCTCTCACTAGCTTTGTGGCTTTGATAGTCACATGATATTCCATGATGTTGGTCACCCATCTTGCTCTCTTCTCACTGATTTCTTCTCCCATGATGAATCCTCTAACACCTGAGTGTGAAACTAACACCTTGATGTGGTTTGTGGTGAGCATACTCTTGAACTTCTTAAGCATGTGCATGACGGAATATACTTTTTTTATTCATGTGATTGTATTTTAACTCATAATCCTTTAGTTTTTGACTCAAGAAATCCAATGGATGCTCCAGTTGCTTGTTCATTTTCTTGTGTTAAGATAACAACAATACTAACATTAGCTCCATAAGCATAAAGGATGAAATCCTTCGAGTAATTGGGATTGATGAGTTTTTGCGTGCAAAAATTTATTACTTGATCTTGTTAAAGCTTTATTTCTCTTCATTTGTCTACTTGAAGGTCAGTGTATTTCTTGAGAATGAGGGTAATAGGTTGAACTAGTCCTGCAAATTTAGGAATGAACCTCCTGACAAAATTGATTTTTCCAAGGAAGGACTGCAAGGATTTCTTGTGCGCCAGAAGGAAAGGGCCAGATGGCTGAAATGTTCTCGTGGATCAATAATAATGCCATCCTTTAAGACTACATGGCCCAAAATATTGCCCCACACTATAGAAAAATCACATTTCTTGGGGTTAAGAGACACCCCAAATTTTTTGCATCTCTCAAAGGCTTTCTCCAAATTTGCCATGTGATCCGTGCTCTACTTTGAGAAGACAATTATGTCATCGAGGTAAACCAAGATGAATTCATTGACATATACTTTGAAGGTAATATCCATTACATAATGAAATGTTACGTCTACATTTGATAGACCAAAGGACATATTATGATATGCATACGTTCCCCACTTGGTTGTAAACACCATTTTTAACTCGATCCTCTTCCTTGACCATAATTTGATTGAAGTCGAATACCCATCCACCATATAAAATCTTTACGCACCAACCACAGTCTACAAAATCTGCTCCATAGAAGGCAAAGGATAATGATCCTTTAAAGATGCTTTGTTTAGATCTCTAAAATCGACACGAGTCCGATTTCACCATTCTTCTTACACACTTTGGAACAAGATTGTCGACCTGGTAGATTACTTGATGGGAAAAATAATATTGTCCTCAATGAGTTTAGACAGTTCTTTCCTTATGAGGGGCTTTATCTTTGGATTGACTGGCCGCTACTTTTTTCTGATGGGCTTGATATTAGGATCAAGGTCAATGGAGTTTTGAGAAACACTTGGATCAAATCATTTTAGGTATTTATACTCCCATGAAAATATGTCACTTTATTTCTGACAGAGAGACAAAGGCTTGTTTTTCATCATGTACGCAAGATTTAGTGAGCAACAACTCTTTACCACACATAATAGTGACTCGAGTATCAATCTTCTTGTGTTGCACACACATACTTTTATTCACCCTTGAACTCATCATCAGGGCTGAACATTTTCTCTAAGGTGACCAACCCTTTAGGCATTTTATTTTTCTTGAGTTGAACCACTTGGTCACCATAACTATCATGTAAGTCATCTTACATGCTTGAAGAAAATTTACCTTCATTTTGAATGAGTGAAAATTTACACATCACTTTATCAAATACCTTCCAGGTTGGTGTTGTTATCTGGAATAGATGGCTTGATACCATTTTGACATGTTACGTGTTCCCCTTGAAAAACTATTCAGCCTGAGAGAACTACGAACCAAGCGCAACCATTTGATCAACTTCCTTGTTCAATTTCCTTGGCACCACTTACAGATCCAGAACATCAAAGCTCTCAAGGAGGTCCCAAAATCTATGCTTATAAGCTTTGAGAAGCTTATTATTTATAGCACACTTATTTGTGACCTATTGCATAAGTAATTTTGTGTCCCCAAATATTTGCAACACCTCAATCTATCTCTTCTCTCGCAATGAGAAGGTCATACACCAACACTTCATATTTTGCCACATTATTGAGCATGCAAATTACAACTTGTGCGCGAAGAAAAAATTCTCATCCTTAGGAAAAATAAGAACAACACCCATGCCCATGCCGTTTCTACTTCTGGATCCATTGAAGTATAACTTCCACAGATCTATGTTTTCTTCATTTTGCTTGAGCGCGTGCGGTAGCATAACTTCTTCTTCAAGGATGCAATAAGTACCAAGCCTATTTTTAAAGGATTTAAAATCCTCAACGTATGGATCAAATTTGTGGTACCTTTTCGCCCATTCATCTAACACTAAATTAGGTATAGAAGAGGGAACAAGTTGTTCTTCCGAAATTGAAACTTGTTCTTCTTGGATTAAGCGCTTGGTCCGGAGAGGAGATGGGTCATATAACTCAACATGATAGGAAAATATTGTCTTAGCTTGTATGGTAAACCGGGTACCATACCTTGTTCTTGACAAACACAGGGAGAACAAAAGAGGTAGGTCAATGATTGACACATCTTGAGTTATTGTGTGACTTGGACATATATGGAGGGTTAACTCAAGATATTTGATGACTCCAAGGGTAGTAAATTAGCCATCAAGATGTAGGACTTGTTTAGACAAAAGGTTGTACTTAAGACCTAGGACATCAACAATTTTCTTAAGCATAACATAAGTACTAGCGCTTGAGTCAATCATACAATTGTGGAGAAGATGTTTGCCTATTATTACAGACATATAAAAGGGTGGGGTTTTGACAACCTTACTTACTTGCTTCTCTTCTTCCTAACAGATATTAATAGCAGACATGTTTTTTTGGATAGCCGGATTGGTGCACCGAGTTACGCCGTAGAGATTTATGCAATAGGTCACGCTGAGATGGAATGGCTAGAGCATCCCACATTGTGAAATTTATATTTTTCTTCTTCATTTGGTCTAAAATGTTGAATGGAAGACCCATTGACTTGTGTATTTGGGGCACAACAACATCCTTTCTTATTTGTTTAGGCACAAAGGTATAGGCCTTAGCTTGCATGCAGAGGATTGACCTACCACCAAGGAGGGGTGTGTGCCACTTTAGGAAGAGTATTACGTAAATCCCCAAATGTAGCGACACTGCATGCCTTTATTGCTTGATACCTTGACCGCATATATTCTCTTTTGAGGATCGCCAGGTGTGTTGGCGAGACCGAGACTTGTGCGCTAGACTCAAGCATTTTTTTGAATCTCATGTTCTCGGTGACTTGGGTGTGCGGTCCTGTTTGCATCATTAGCACTTGACTAATCACACATATGTCCTTGGCACCAAAAATATAAGGTTGGCCTCTAAAGGGGCTTTTGACTTTTCTTGATTCTCAGGCTCACTTATGCTTATTGAAGGTTCACATACTAGAAGTAACATGAATCATGTAGGTCTACGCGCATACAACATTGGCGTAGTGATACTAACTATGAGGCATGGTGCAAGGAAAGCACCATTTTGACTCTTGTGCCATGTTGTTCTGAACTAGAACAAGTGCTTGGCTTGTGTTGGGCATTGGAAGAGATTATGTAGTGTTGGTTGTCAAAAAGGACTTCAAGAAGAGCAACAGTCAGGGGACAAGAAGTCCCTCCTCTTTAATGGGAGAGGTTCCCTTATTCAAAAACGAACCTATTTACACATATACAAAGCATGATTTTACTTGTGGAACTTGGATATTATGAAAGTGTTTTCTATAAGGATCATCAATCACACAAGGATTGAGGAATGAAAATGTGAGAAAGATAAGAAAGGCACCATTCAGAATTATAGATGACAGGGTAATTCCTTATGCATGTGAGGGTACAAATAATTGGAATAAGATCATTTGTATCACATTAATAGGATGGAATTTGAAAAGACACAAAGTTCGTAAATAACATCCGCAAGAATACAAAGCTTCTCAAAGATAATACGAGATAAAATGATCTAACAAGATTAAATGAATAGCTTAGGAATAAAGGAAACCAGATAGACAAAGAATGAAAAGTCCTTATGTATTGATTTCTTTAAGATTTATTTACACTTTCAAAAATAAGCCAAGTTCTTCCTCCTTCAAAATGGCGAGGAGAGGCCATTATATAGTTTACAAATCAGTTACTCTTGGTAACTACTTCTTTTAACTAATGATTAGTTAAAGGGTTGCTAATCGCAATACCCCAACTAATTATAATAAATCCGAGAGAAAGAAGGGGAAGAGAAAAGAAGAATTAGGAGAAGAAGACAGGTGCTTATGACTGGGAGGGACCCACCGACTTTAAGATCCGTTGTCTGAATCTCTTCAACACCTCTGCTATGTCTCTGCCACGTGGAACTGATGTGTTGGCGGTAGACTGAGTCCAAAATCCGAGGCACTTCTCCATTTCCTTATCGAACTCGACATGAGTATGATAATCTTTATTTGCTTCTTCTATGGCAGATTGAAGAGAACAGATCTCCTTCATTTTTTCTTTGGAAATGGAGCTTTCCTTGAATAGATCCCCTTTGACAAAAACTCTGAATTGAGCTTTGATTTCTTGTAAGGAGAGAGGCACACCAGAAGTATCATCCTGAAGATGGCAATGTATATCTTTGAAAGTAGATACAACTAGTGTTTTGAAAGCCTCACCCTTCTGCCAGCTATTCCTTAATTCTCCCAAAGCCTCCTCCAACACCTTGATCTTCCATTCCACACTGTAGACCCAGGACTTTGACAAATTATCCTTGGCATCCTCGAAGACTTTGCTTGCCATCAAAATATTTTCATCTGTTTGTCCCATTAGCCGGAGGTCTACTATGCAACTGCCCCAAAGTTTAAGTTCTTTATCAATGTTCCCAATGGTGGAGGAGAGCTTCTGTTGCAAATTACTCACCTTCCCGTGGAGTTTGAAGGCTTCATCAATGAAGTTTAATCCTGCAACCAGCATATCATCCACCATGGCCTCCATAGCCCTTCCATATACAAAATACTTGTGCATGTCTTTAATACTCTGCACTTCATCCTGGCTCAGAATTACAGGTGGTGGAAGAGTAGTCAATGGGGTAGGATCCAAAACTTTATCTTTGGACAACAGGGACTTGATGAAACTTGTAAGAATCTGGGCTTGTTCCTCCAACTGTTCAATGGTTTGCTGCCCTTTCTCTACCCTCCCAATGACTCGGTGAGGGGTAGACTCTCCCATGGGAATTCTTGAGAGTTCCAGGTCGGACGCTTGCAAATCTTGCTCTGGCTTATCTGTCTTAGGCTTGGCTATCTCTAGGAATTGTTGGCCTTGAGCGTCAGACACTATCCTAGAGGTAATTCTAGATTTTTTGGCGCGAGAAGGAGGAGTAGTGCCTAACAAGGCTGCCACAGCATCAAAATTTGGTCCTGAGATCCGGGAGGAAGACTTTCTCTTCCTACTATCAACAAGAGGCTGCACCCATGCAAAAGAGGAAGAGGAGGAAGAAGGTGGGGCAAGAGGGCCAAGAGACAGAGAACTCATGGTGCCCAAGGTTTGCACTGCTGTTGCCTCGAGTTGAGATATGAGTGGAGCGCTTGGGGCTCCTGGTGCAGAGGAATCAATAGTGCTTGGAAGTTCAGTGCTCTGGACTTCTTTATCCTTATCCATTGGAGCTTCAGGGGCGCTTGCAGGAGCTGGCACTTCACTCTCTTCACTTTCACTGAGAACAATAATGTTCTCTAGTCCCAAAGGCAATTCTGCATGCTTCCTCAGGGGATCTTCTTCCACAGGCTCCTTTTTAACTTCTTTGAATTTCTTCTGATACACCTGGGTGGATGAGGAAGGAGTAGAGACTGCAGGTCCTTGAGTTGATGAGGTGGAGGGGTTTGCACAGGTGCTTCTGATCTGGGTGTCAATGCTTCCCTCCTTGGTGTTGAAGCATCCTTGGAGGAGGATTCCCCTGAGTGCCTCCTGTGCTCACGAACTTTCCTATCAAACCAGATCTTGGTCCTCACTAAGACCGGGGCTAGGATTTCAGCCAAATCATCCCTTTCCTTTTTAAACCAATCCAAGTCTTCCAAGGGGGTGTGTTTGACCACGTTGTCATACTCATATGAGTACAGGTCAGAATTGTCATCCTGGAGCCCTTCAGGAACTTGGTACAAGCCAAGTTCTTGAATTAACTGTAAGAAAACTTGCCGTAATGCCTCCTTCTGGCTTCAAAATCATCAGCACAGTCAGCCCAATAGTCTTCTGTGTCTGCCCTATGATGATAGGTGATCTTGATGTTCTGCTCAATAAACTTTTTTAAGTCAAAGCAAGTTCTGGGCCTGAAGAAATGGACAGTAATGGGAGCTAGGGCCCTTTCTATATTTTGTGCATCCAGGTTGTTTTGCAGGTGTAATTTCCCAAAGAGATGGGGAAGTGCAAACCAGTAATTTTCTTGTCTCTGCAGGTTCTATGTAATTTTTCCAATTGCCTGCACACTTCTATCAAGGCCATTTTGTCATTGCAGAACATAGGAGCTTGAGAGGAGTGCTCTCATAGCCAGCAAGCCTGATATAGGAAAATTTTCTGAATTGGATAAAATAAGCACCGTAGTGCGATATCAGACTCATGGCTTCATCAGAAAATCTTCTCGCTATGTCACTCTCAAGAAGCCGGACAATGTACATGGTGAAAGCGTCATTCACCCTTCAGAAATTGCGATTGCTGGTTTCTAGGGTGAACTGCGGGCAGTAGGCATACACGGGGTCATCCTTGTGAGCATCGATGTATGAAAAACCAAACCATTGCCTCGATGCTGCTAGAGTATACATCAGGTATGAAGTCATATAGAATTTCTTTGTTTGTTGTACATTAGACAGCTACTCCGCTAGGTTCATACTGATGATCTCTGCCCAGTTGATATTCTGAGTTCCCTCGCACACCATATTGATAAGCGGGCACATCCAGAAATGGAACTCATTAGTAGAGGGTAAGCCCATAACCCGAGCCAGTAGGATTATGAAATCTGATAGTTCTTCATTGAAATCGGCACGGAACAGAACCTTGGATAGACGAGATGCCCCCTTCTTAGGGTTTTTCAGCCAGGACTTCGCCACCCATGCCTTATAATTATCACTGTCTTGATTGAAAAGGGCCTGTGCTTGATTCTGGGAGATAACTATAGCATTGTCCATTTCTGGAATCCTTAGTGTAGTGCCAATGGCGGCAGTGTCAAGTTTGGTGATGAGCTCCCCGTGCACGTTTGTCAACTCACTCGAATCAGGGTTGAAATGAGCCCCGCATGAGAGCACTGTGTCTGCGCATTGCACCGAGATAGGGAAACCACCAGTGAAAGCCAGACCACTGTCATGAATCATCTGTGCCATCGGTGAAGGGTTCGCATCTATCATCCTTGTCCAAAAATCCCCAAAGTCAAGGTGGCGAACTTCACTGTCCCCGATATCGGGAACGACGGACTCGAGTGGTGAAATTTGTTCCTACCCCTAGAATTTGATCTTCATGTTGATAGTAACTCAGAGAGCAAAGCCAGCAAGCTAGACTTGGGATGGAATTGCAGGGGGAATGGATACGCACGCAGGAATTTTGGTTGCAAGGGTTTGAGCAATAGATAGCATGAAAGCAGTGTGTAAAAACACATAGGGGTAGTTTCATTATATAGTTGTTTAGGAGAGAGAAAGGCAATAAATGCGCATTAAATACATATCTACCAAATTGAAAAGCAAGATATTCGGGTAGAGCGGGAAAAATTAGCACGAATGGCACTTGGTTCATTTGGGACACGAGGGATGTGAAAGCGCAAAGTATGCGGTTCGGCCGATTCGGGAAAAGACGCACAAATGCTTTTGGGACATGCGGGACGAAAGTACGTGGAATACGTGAATCGGGTGAAAAGGGAACAATGGGTCCGGGTGAACTTGGGACATTTGAGACAAAAAGACGCGGGATACGCGACTCGGCAGAATCGGGTGAAAATGGAACAACTGGTCCGAGTGAACTTGGGACATTTGGGACAAAAAGTTCCGACAGGCCCGAAAAGAACAGACTTCGGGTAAACCAGCCGATCAGGGAACAGAGAGCCCGTATGAACCTGGGACACACGGGACAAAAATGTTCGACAGGCTTGAAAAACACACAAAATGACCCAAAAACGAAGATTTTTCCAATTTCTTGACTTTTCACAGAATAACTAAAAAGACACTTAACCTCAAAATTTTAATTTTTAACTTCTTAAAAGCGGGGAATTTTGAGTGGACAACACGTAGGAGGAATTACTTACAAGGAGGTGTGCATTAGTATGTCATCTATCATGTTGTTGGTTTTACCCATATCTTTGATTTGCATATTGATTCTCGCTAGGGCTGATTATTTTGGTTATGCCCTTATTAGTATTATTTTTGAAGGCTTGTGCTTGTTGAATCTCTAAAGATATAAATTTATTAGACAAGTTTCTAATCAGGGATTTGATTTCTTCATTTTCCTTTTGCTACACGAGAGAATAGGATGTGGATGTAACTTGTTGAGTGCTCTGCATGGGGACAAGAGCAATGGAAGGGTTGGGTGTTATAGACATCTCTGGGAATAAGAGCGCGAGCGATCAGGAGCTAACTTTCCTACCCGGATAAGACTATTTTCTATGCATATTGCAATGTTATAAGCAACATGTAAGGTTCCTCCCCCATGGATTGAATCATGACTAATATGTCACTATTCACACCTTAAGATAGTACAAGAAAGCATATTGGGATGTAGGCCTTACCACTAGAGGTATTCTACCCCAAGTCTTTTGGAATTTGATATTGAAATCTGTTATCCGCTCATTGGGCGCTCACTTTGTTGTAGAGTCGGTTTCTCCACCAATGATAAGTGATCCGACTTATCTTGAAAATAGTTGCATAGAAATGTTCCAAGCTCATCCCGTAGCAATAGATGTAGGTCTCGGACTTGTACCATTGAAGTGATTTTCCTTTGAGTGAGGATGTAAGCATCCCGACTACTACATCATCACGCATGATAACATAGACATAGCACATGTTTGCTACATCTCGAATGTGCTCAATAGGGGTGACTTGGTTCTCACCGGTGAAGTATTGAATGCTCTTGAGCGTGGTGTTGGCATATCATGTTGTGCATTAGGATTGAGAGGGCTTCCACCGGGAAATTGGTAAATTTCCTCGGATGAGGAAGTGGATGTAGTGCCATGGTAGCCTCTACAAAGGTCTACTGAGAGCAGGAGTGGAAATTTCTTAGAGCGCTGGAGATAGAAATTCGTCCGTGGTAGCTCTACCACGTGTTATTCTTGGAGAAAGAAAGAGATAATTATTGAGTTGTGGAGCTTAATTGCTTCACTTTTCATGTGTTTACATAACTTGCTGGAAAACACAAGAACTAACGCCGGTCACTTGGGGACCAAGATTGGTCGTGCAAGGAGGAACGAGTATCAGTTAAGGATAACCAACATCGGTTTCATGTGTGTGACTATTATAATTAAGTTGCAGGAATTATATATGTCTTTAGTTGTAAAGTGAATCTAATGGTTGTAATTGCATAGCTAAAGTGCCCTAAGATTGTATATGTATATATAAGCATAAAGCTAGGGTTGGAAGAGTGAGAATTCATTGAGAATTAATAGAATTTTCCTTTAGAGAGAAAAAGAGAAATTTGTAAATAAAAAGGTACAAGAGATCCAAGAAGGTGTGGAAGATTTCAAATCTTTATTTTATTTCTTCTGTGATAATAAAATTGGTTGTTTCTTGGTGGACGTAGCCCACACTGGGTGAACCACGTTAAATCTTGTGTATTGTTTCTTCTTGTTTATTTCTGTATTGATTGCTTATATGCTTAGATATAATTAATATATTTGTACAACTAGTGTGCTAACCCCAAAAATTGGTATCAAAGCTTCTTTGTTTGAGGGTTGTGTGTGTTGACAGATTTACTCACAGAGGGATTTCTGATTGAGTGGGAGCAAAACAATGGGAGAAGAAAGCAAATTCATAGTAGAGAAATTTGATGGTCATGATTATCAATTATGGAAGATGCAGGTGGAGGATTATCTAGTATTAAAAAGATCTATACTTACCGTTGGATGAGAAGGCAAGACCTGCAAAGATGACTGATGAAGAATGGAAAATTCTTGATAGAAAGGCTCTGGGATCTATAAGATTGAGTCTAGAAGCATCTGTGGCTTCGAATATTACCAAAGCAGGATCTATGGTAGAGTTGATGAAATATTTAGAAAATCTATATGAAAAACCTATTGCTTTAAATAAAGTTTATTTGATGAAAAATTGTTTAATTTAAAGATGCAAGAAGGTGGATCTGCATCAAGTCATTTGAATGATTTTGGTCTATTGTAAATCAATTAAAATCAGTTAGTATTCCGTTTGAGGATGAAGTGAAAGAAATTTTATTATTATTCTCTTTGCTAGATAATTGGGATAACTTGGTAATGGTTATTAGTAATACAACGTCTGCTACTAATGTTTTAAAGTTTGATGATGTGGTTAGTATAATCCTAAATGAATAAATACATAGGAAAAGTATAGGAGAATCATCATTTGGGAATGCTTTGAATGTAGAAAGTAGGGGAAGGCAGAAGGAGAGATCCAAGAGCAAGAATAATGGGATATCAAATTCTAAGAATGGCGAGATCTAAATCCGTAGTAGAGGAATAACCTCACTGGAATTGTGGAAAGAAAGGACTTGCAAAAAAGGAATGTGAGTTCAAGGAAAACAAAAAGAATGCACCAAAGAAAGGTAAAGAGGAAAATGTTGTTGCAAAATAGGTAATTTAAGATGCCCTAATTCTCTCCTTGGATAGTAAAATTGAGTCATGGGTTTTAGATTCAAGAGCTTCTTTCCATATAACCCCTAATAAGGGTTATTTTAGAAATTATGTCTAGGGTAATTTTGGGCATGTTTATCTAGGAGATGATGAACCATGCAATATTATTGGGAAAGTTTAATTCCATATTAAATTACAGAATGAAAACACATGGATATTGAAATATGTGAGGCATGTTCCAAGCCTCAAAAGAAATCTACTTTCTATATAACAATTGTGTGAAATCAAGTTTATGGCTACACTCGAGCCAAATCTTGGAAAGTTACCAAGAGCTATCTTGTTGTAGCAAGAGGAAAGAAGGTAGGATCATTGTATTTATCTACCTGTATTACTGATTCCTTTTCTATTCTATCTGCTTCAGAGATACAAGCATGTGGCACAATTGGCTAGGCCATATGAGTGAAAAAGGAATGCAAATCTTAAAGGAAAAGAGTAAGTTATCGATCAAACGTGTAGATCTTGATTTTTGTGAGCATTGTATTTTTAGAAATTATAAGAGAGTGAGATTTCTCAAATTTGGGGAAATAAAGAAGAATCATAAATTGGAGCTTGTACACTCAGATGTGTGGGGACCAGCCCATGTAGCTTCTCATAAAGGGTCCCAACACTATGTTACTTTCATTGATGATGCCACAAGAAAGGTATGGGTTTATTATATTAAACGTAAATCTTTTTTTAAAACTTTTAAAATATGGAAACCCCTTCTGGAAAATGAATCAAATTCAAAGTTAAAATGCCTTAGATCTGAAAATGGTGGTGAGTACTGTAGTAAGGCTTTCAATGATTATTGTTTAGTAAATGGAATACATAGAGAAAGGATGGTTCCTAGAACACCACATGAGAATGGTGTTGCAGAGAGAATGAATAAGACAATCATGGAACATGCTAGAAACATGAGGATACATGTTGGATTTCCCTTACAGTTTTGGGTGGAAGCAATAGACACGATGGTTTATTTAATTAACCATGGACCTTCAAGTGCACTAGATGGTGGAATACCAGAAGAAGCTTGGACTAGAAAAGAGGTAGATATTTATTTTCTTAGAGTATTTGGCTCAGAATATTTTGTGCATATTGATAAGGAAAATAGAATAACTTAGATGTTAAATCCAAAAGATGTACTTTCATTGGTTATGGCTCTGTGACTTTGGATTCCATTTTTGGGATTCGAAGGTTCTAAGATAATTAGGAGTCTTGAAATTTATTGGAATGAAAAGAGAATGTACGTGAATAAAGTTTTGGTACCCAAAGGTGAACCAATGGAGAATTTGTGAATGAAAATGAACTCTCGAATTTAAAATTAACACCTACAGGTTTACATAGTAATCGGTATCGGTTTACCCTTGACCAACATCAGTCCCCCGTACTGCGGTGTCGCTTACATCGAGAGATAGACCGACGTCAGTGAGCTAAACCAATGTCGAAAAAGGTGATCGGCATTGGTCACATCGAAATAGATACAAATCTACAGGATGAGCAGATTGAGCCTTCGACACCCCAAATCTCAGTGAGAAGGTCACAAAGGGTAAGTAGACCTCTAGAAATATTTTCACCTTCCTTGTCTTATTTATTATTGACTGATAGTGGTGAACTAGAAAGATTTGAAGAAGAAATGTAGGATAAATCCCACAAGCAGTGGGAACATGACATGAATGAGGAGATGGAATCCTTAGAGCAAACCAGGATATGGAATTTGGTTAAGTTGCCAGCAGTAAAAGAGCATTCTAGAACAAGTGGGTTTACAGGATCAAGGAAGAAGAGGGTGGAAAAAGAGATACAAGGCAAGACTTGTAGTAAAGGGATTTACACATAAATTAGGTATTGAATTTGTTGAAATATTTTCTCCTATTGTTAAGATGACTTCTATTCGTACTGTATTGAGTTTAGTTGTAGGAGAGGATTTGCATTTAGAGCAACTTGATGTCAAGACGACATTTCTTCATGGTGATTTAGAGGAAGATATTTACATGAATCAACCGCTTGGGTATGAAGTCAAGGGTAAGGAGAAATTTGTGTGTAGATTGAAAAAGAGTCTATATGGGCTCAAGCAAGCTCTAAGGCAATGGTATATGAGGTTCGATAGTTTCATGCATGAGCATGGTTATTTGAGATGTGAATCTGACCATTGTGTTTATTTCAAGATGATTGGAAATGGGAGCTATATTATTTTGTTACTGTATGTGGATGATATGCTTATTGCAAGATCTAGTATGTAGGACATTGGTGAGCTTAAAGAAAAGCTAGCTCACACATTTTTAATGAAGGATTTGGGAGTTGCAAAGAGAATCCTTGGCATGTAAATTCACAGAGACAGGAAAAATAGGAAGTTGTATTTGTCTTAGGAGCATTATATCAATAAGGTGTTGGAAAGGTTTAATTTGTAAAATTCAAAACCTATAAGTACACCTATGGCTAGACACTTCAAATTGAGAAAAGATCAGTTTCCTACATCACACGAGGAGGTTGAGTACATGACAAAAGTTCCGTATGCTTCAACATTTGGAGTTTGATGTATGCTATGGTTTGTACCATACCGCATTGCACAAGCATGATGGGAGTTGTGAGTAGATTTATGGATAATCCAGGTAAAGAGCATTGAAAAGTAGTCCAATGGATTCTCAAGTATTTGAGAGGGACATTCAACATGTAGTTATGCTATGGAGGGTTAGATACTTCTTTACATGGCTATGTGGATTTAGAAATGGCTGGTGATTTGGATGGTAGAAGAAACACCACTGGATATGTTTTCACAGTAGGTGGCACGACAGTTAGCTAGATTTCTAGATTGCAAAAGGTTGTGGCCTTGTCTACTACAGAGGTTGAGTATGTTGTAGCTACAAAAGCTAACAAGGAGATGATATGATGAGCAGGTTCATGGAAGATATGGAAAAGGAACAAGAGGATTGCCTATTGTACAATGATATTCAAAGTGCAATTCATCTGGAAAAAAATCAACGTTTCATTCTAGAATAAAACACATTTAGTTGAGGTATCACTTCATACGGTAGGTATTGGAGGATGGGAAACTGAAGTTGGAGAAAATTCATACAAAGGAGAACCTTATGGATATGCTAATGAAGTCGTTGACAAAGGAGAAGTTGGAGCTACACTCCACTTTTATTGGTCTTCAAGTTTGAGACTTGAGGAGGGAGAAATAGGCCAAGGAAAGGATCAGAGAATGGAGTTATATGGTACAATGCAACAATTTATCTCCAAGTGGGAGATTGTTGAGTTGTGGAGCTTAATTTCTTCACTTGGCATGCTTTTACATATTTTTTTTTAAACATAGTAATCGACTTCGATTGACAAACCAACGTCGGTCACCCAGGGACCGGTATCGGTCAGGAAATGAGGAACTGGTATCGGTTTCCTATGTGTGACTACTATAATTAAGTTACGGGAATTAGATCTATCTTTAGTTGTAAAGTGAATCTAATGGTTGTAATTGCATAGCTAAAGTGCCCTAAGATTGTAGATGCATATATAAGCATAAAGTTAGGGTTAGAAGAGTGAAAATTCATTGAGAATTAAGAGAAGTTTCCTTTAGAGAGAAAAAGAGAAATTTGTAAAGAGTAAGGTACATGACATCCAAGAAGGTGTGGAAGATTGCAAATCTTCATTGTATTTCCTCTATGATGATAAATTGGTTGTTTCTTGGTGGACGTAGCCCACACTGGGTGAACCACGTTAAATATTGTGTATTATTTTTTCTTGTTTATTTCCGTATTGATTGTTTATATGCTTAGATCTGATTAATATATTTGTATAACCAGTGTGCTAACCCCAACAATACTCAAAGGATTCTTCAATTCTTGCACTTTGTCTTGTATGTACTCTTCTCATCATGAAAGGCACACAGATTGCTAAAACAATATATTTGAGTATTGGGAGTTAGATTTGTTGAAATGAGCCTCAAAAGGTTGGAAATTGCTAAGTCACACACCAAACTTAGCAATGATGAAATCGAAGCTTTCAATATTGGCCCTAAGCGGGTGTGCCAAAAATTTCTGAGCTCAAACATTCACCCATGTCTCGATCTAGTAGAATTAAGTCATTGACTCAACAATGGGATTGTCTCCAAGTTGTGGGACCTTGGGTGCTTGAGACACACCTCTAGAGAAGGCCGGTTCTTCTACTTATTTTTACTACTACTGCTACTCCTAATGTTAAAATGGAAATCCTAAGATAAAAATTCCAAGGTACCACGGATAGAAGGATACATGAAAATGGAAAAAATAGAACTAATGGAGGTGATAGAACCAGAAAGAAGGGGATGAACACGATCTATTTTGAGTGAAAATGAAGGAGAGTACGCAAAATAAGGCTAAACATGTGTAACATAGACTAGAACACAACACATTGAAAGATCATTTTCGTGAAACACGGTTAGAATAGAAGATGCAAGGGACATGAGAAAGCACAACAAACACACAACGTCTAATAGAGTCCATAAAGAAGAATAAAAAAAGGTTAATGCAGAGAATAGTAACAAAACGATACTTCTATTACTTTCAAAAATGTACAGTCAATTAAAATGGTGTATGAGGCCGATATCCACATGCAAAGACTAGATCTAAAGGTTTGCAACTCAAAATGCAAGGCAATGCCTGTGCAAAATGAAAGAGTCCAACCCTTATCAATGAGCAATGCTTTTATATTTATAGATGAATGGATGAGAGAATGGGAGGAGGAGGGAAAATCCAATTTGAAAACTCAACCACCAGCAACTAGCAATGAATGCCTATAAATACGCCCTGCAAATATGTCAAATGCACTTCTCGATGTCTGTTTAGCATGTGGGAGAATGGAAGGGGTGAAATCTGAATCAAATTAGGTGGTTGAAGCAATCAAATCCTATATTAATGGCATGAGAGATGTTTTCTAGCTTCTCATCTACCAAATCCTGCTGAGATTTGAACTTTAGTGCTCTGGAGTGTAACCTGTGTCATAGGCTATTTTGTCATTTTTTCGCCATGTGTCACATATTAGGTAGTTGCAAGGATTTGGCACCCTGTTGGCGTGATTCAATAGGTTGTGTGTGGTTCAATCAATGTATAACAGCCACGTGGCACATGAGCTGGTACAATGGAAGCCAGACAACACACGAAAAAAAGAAGCGCAGAAGAAGAAAGCATAAGGAAGCACGTAAAAGTAATGCGCGCAGGAGGAACAAAAGGAATAATTGTAGGAAGTACGTATGGAAGAGGCATAATCATTATAAGGTAATGCATGGAAATAAGGAATGGGGCACTCAAAATGCCAGGACTTCACTATCTTTGAGAAGTAAGTGTGAGGTATGCGTGAAGGGTACATGAAATGCTGGGAGGAATGTGAATGCATCGAGAGTGGGCACAAGGAAAGATGGGACAGATAGAGGAAAAGAAGGGAAGATAAGAAGCGCAAGAAAGGGAGCACGTAAGGTAGCATGAGGAACATGAGCCAAGGAAATGTGCCAAGAGAACAATTGAAGTGTGCACAACCCGTAATGTAGAACCTCAGAGCCGAATGGAAATATAAGTTGTCCAAATAACTAGGGGAGTTATTTTGGACAACAATAACCATAAGTCAAGTGAAGAGAGTATTAGACAAGGTAAATAGAAGTAAACTTTGGGTTGGTCATACCCTCAAGAAAATTTAACGTTTGTATAGTGCATTTAACTTCTTAAGTGTAAGATACCTTTCTTTAATTTGAGGGATGACTTGGAAAAAACACTCAATACTTAGTAGAGACATGAAAAATTCAATTATGACTTCTCAACTTATTTAAGGGCTCCACCTTTGACAATGAAATTTAAACCTTTCACATTGTAGCCTAGCTTTGTTACCTTTTATGGATGTAGAAACAACTTTTCAAGCATAATTTGGTTGGGAATAACATCTACTCACTTTTTGTGCTCCAAAACAACATATACACAATGAAAAACAAGAAAACAAGATAGGGAAACAAAATATTCTAATGGACGAGAACATCCTCATTAAACTACATTACAACAACTACTCTACAAAGTACACAAAACATGAAATAAACTAATTTAAAGTTAATCTGCTCCTAAAATAAAACTCACAAACATTTATGATAAAGAAGTAATATTTTAGATATTTTTCATTCTCTAGTAGTAGAAAATCCTTGCCTGTATGTCCTTGATGTTGAATGCATTGCATACCAATATTTCTTATATCTAATAGGGACCATTCTAGAGTGAAGTCAATTTGGAGTGTTTTTTTTTTTGTTTTCATGTGCATTGTCCTAAAATAGGACTAGATTTTAGATCTAGAAGAATTTAACCTTTTCCCTCTTGTCAAAACAACATTTGATAATATCTTGATGTTTGCAAAATTTCTTCATGGCTTCTTCCCTTATATATTCCATTTGGATGATATTTAACAACCTTGATTGCAATATGTTATCTCTTTCTATGTACTATTGCATGAATTTGTAAGTGGAGTCTTTATAGTAATGGGAAATATTAATTCTTTCCCATACACTAGAAGAAATGAAAATGGCTTTAGGGTTTACTTATGTCTCATTCAATCAACCCATAAATCATATTTATATAATAAGTGACATCTTCTTGGTTTATCTATAGTAGACTTCTTGATGCATTCATGAGATTCTTATTTATAGAATCCTCTAACCCATTTCCTTACAGATAGTAATTTGAGGATAAATTTAACATGATTTCATTGTCATAGTCCCATTTAGTGAATTCAATTGACTAGAATGCAAGTCTATTGTTGCAAACAAGAGAAAATGGGGGGTTCTAAATAATCTAGGGGGAATAGAGGCCCCCATTTAAAGATAGTGTCCCTATCGATAGAGGGTGACTATCTCTAGTTTTGATGACCTCGACATCGAACGAGCGGTTTGTTATCTCTCACACCTCAATCTATCACCTCCAGATATATAGATGACCTCTAAAAATAGAAGGGAGTATAGGTAGGGGTGACGACGTCCGCAACTATATACGAGTAGGTTATCTTCATATATATCTATAAAGTATTGACTCTCTATAGTTGACACCCTCTAGATCTATATGACAATGCCCTATCTCCCCTCTATGGGCCCATATATAGGGTACTTTCCATATAGATAAGATATGTTAGGGAGGGGGAGGAGGAACTCTTTATATATATATAAACAAAAATCACACGCTTGGGTACATTTCTAGGTCTTAAAGCATACTAATGTATATATGATTCCTAAACAAGAAAACTAGTGGTTGACAACTATCTTTGGCATCTTTTATTTTTCTCTTATTTTTTCTTTGGTCCGACACACCCTACACCTTAACGGAACATGAATGATTTATCTTTTATGGCCTTAGACACTAGTGCCTAGTTAGGAGACCAAAGGCCCATGAAATTATATCCATACCGGGAGATCCTGGCCCTTTCTTACCTTTACTCGCTCTTTTGGGTGTCTTTTATATTTTGGGAATATTTTTCACTTATGGGTTAACCTTCCAGTTGTCAATTATGAAATTAAAACAAAGGAATCATATATATACTTAGTTACTTCTAAAAAATCAGACTAAGCACTAAGCATTACATACTACCATACAATATTGCATCAAAGGAAATCATCTAGCACATCAACACAAGGGACAAGGGTTGTATCACTTCTACATACACTGCATAGGAGGGGGAAGTCTATTCTATTCCATCCACACATACTATACATTTTCTACAATCTAGATCTATCCTACTATCATTTTTGTAACTTGCGTATAAGGGCATCTTAGGGCATCATTTCTACACACGCACGTAGACAATAACTACATGGGGTTTGAGATGTAGTGTAGCACTCGGAAATAACTTCACTCTTTGTGTGACCGTTGGGGTCATTATGACTCCACATTATGCATCTTTTTATTAGATTTGATGTGGTTTATGGACATGTGCATGTAGACATTGTTGATGCAAAATCACGGCACCCGGATGCGAGATCGGGTTTCTAGGTTGATCACTTTGGCATCCAGTGTGATTGCATAACATTGAATCCTTTCTCCAAGTGTGGGACTTAAAAAATGAGAAAGGATTCTCCAGAGAAGGCTGGTTCCTATTCCTCTGTTCAGATGCACACGAAATATGCAGAGGGTTTTCTCAAAACCTAATCTAATCTGCCAAGGAGACAAGGTAAGAAGATGCATAAAATAAATCTAAGCTAATAGAGGTGATGCACCGAGGAATGAAGAACACCTATTTTGCCAGTGAACACAGACCATTCAAATGTGATATAAGATCATGCACAGATAACAAAACTTGTAGTGAAAGACCAGGAGGATGCAAGATGAACACAGAGAGGGTTGAGAATCATCCACAGACATGTATTACTTGCTCCAAAGATTGATACAATACACTGCAGAATGCCAAGAGGCAGAGTCGTATTACAGTTTCAAATGAGAGGTTCGAACTCCACAAATTCGCCTGATAGGAGAAGAAGGGAGGAGCAAAGCAAAAAATGTTCGACCTTTGAAAAGAAGCTCCTCTTTACAATATATAGAAAGAATGAGAGAGGAAAGAGAGAGGGGGAAGCCAAATCTACCCCAACCACCTCCGTGTTGCATTCCATTCATCTCATTATGGCGAAGTGGGCGGATCCTCGGCAAAATGGCGGGCTGTCTAACGTAAGCGTGAACCTATCTTCTGCATTAAAGTTGTTTGTTGAAGCATTACTTCGCTTGTTATTTCGCGCAGGCGTTTCTTGATTTTTTTTCTCTCCAAACTAAACCAAAATGCAAGATTGACCCCGGAATCGTGTAGAGAATTTTGCCAGCTTTCCATTGATATAAAGAACGTGCAAATCCGAGCTCTGGATCGAAAGATATGTCGATCCGAAGATTTAGGGCACAAAACAGGTGAAAATAGATTTTTAAATTTCTTCCCGTGTTCTGCCACCTGGATGACACGTGGCAGGTTCTGATTCGCTGAACAACTCTCTCTCCTCCACCTCTCGGCGGGCTCTCCTTCAAAATTTCCTTGTGGGCCCTAGCTGGGACATGTGGCACTATCCCATTGGTTCGGGCTGACCCTTCAAATCTCGCCCTTTGACTTTTGGACTATCTCCCTTGTGACACGTGTCGTGATTTGATTGGTCCGCGGGTTTTCTGGCTTTTCGCGCCCTTCGCGTCTTTATGTCCCGGATGTCCCAAACTGTTTGGGACAAAAACCTCCGATCCACCCGAAATGGGCTTCCTCGTCCCTCATTTGCCGATGACACGTGGCGCAATCTGATTGGCTCTCGGCTTTTTCGGCTATCCGCGTCCCTCGCGTCCCTGCGGCCCAGATGTCCCATTACGAACTTTCTCTGTTTCGGCCGAACCGGCCGTTGGTTTCACGTCCATTTGTCCCAAATGTCCCAGTGCTTCGTGGGACAAATTCTTCCGGTTCGCCCGATCCGGCCGATTCGCGTACCTCTGGCCCAGATGTCCCTTTTGCTTCCGGACTGTTTGTTCTCATTTCGCCGATCCGGCCGGTTCGCGTACTTCGCGTACTTGTGTCCCGTTTGTCCCGATGAAGACTTGGGCAAATTTTTCCTTCTTTCGGCTGATTCGGGCATTTCGCATCCCGCGCGTACCTGTGGCCCAGATGTCCCTTTGCTTCACGGGCCGCCTGGAGGCTTTTCGGCCGATCCGCGCCTAGATGTCCCAAATGTCCCGACTGCTCCTAGGACTAGGACTTAGCCATTTTTCGTGATTTTTCCTGTTTCAATCTACTTGCCTGGAACTGCAAAACTCTGATGCATGTTATCGAAATTTACCCTGGGGGGTGAAATTTTGACAACAGTTTTGACGACTCAGCGGGGTCACCTGCCTGCTAGGTAGAAGATCAGTGGCCTTTTAGCGATCCATTGGGCATGGAGTTATAAGCAATAACCTGAAACGAGCCTGATACTGCAACTTCTTCTCCAGCAACACTCTGAACTGTAGAAAACAACCTGAGAGCAGCAAAACCTGTGCCAAAGCACTTAGGAAATCGAAACCTAACTACAACAGGACAATGTGCACAAGCACTTGGAGGAATGAAAATCTAAACTAATATTTACAAGGGCAAACCTTTTCTTTTTTAGTAGCAATGTTTAAGATAGATTCCGTTAACCGGAATCGGAAGTTCCTCTCCATCCAATGCAGACAATTGGAAGGCATTACTATTTTTGCATCCCGTGACCATGTAGGGACCACTCTAGATGGCATCAAACTTGGAATGCCTTCCTGGTTTTGCCCGATCTACATCCCATTTCGTAACTAGGTCCCCTTCTGGAAGGTCCTTGCTCTTGCTCTCTTATCAAACCATCTTTTTACTAAGGCCTGATCCTTTTCAATCGTCTGAACTGCATGTTCTCTGATTTCTTCTAATTCCATCAATTCTGCATACCTGACCTCCATTGGTTCGAACTCAGATAACTCAAACTGCTTCATGAGCTCCAAGGTCGGCAATTCTAATGATATAGGCAATACTGCCTCCTTCCCATAGACCAACTTGTAGGGAGAATTACCTGTAGACCTCTTTGGTGTTATCCTGTCAGCCCATAACGCTGATTTTAGCCTTGTATGCCATGTTCTTTGATTTTCATCCAGAGTCCTTCTGATGATTTTTAGCAAATTCTTGTTTGTGGACTCTGCTCATTCCCATTACCTCGCGGGTAATAATTTGAAGAGGTGCTCAAATAGATTCCATTCTTGATAGCCCATTCTGTAATTTTTGAACCTATGAATGCTAATGCATTATCTGATATGATGGTGGCCGGCACACCGAACCTGGTTGCTATTTCTTCATAAAAGTCTAGTATGTTAGACTCACTTGCCTCTTTGAGCGCTACTGCTTCGGTCCACTTGGTGAAATAGTCTGTCGCTGTAAGAATCCACTTGTGGCCTTGACTCGAATTGGGATTGATGACTCCAATGAAGTCCAATCCCCATTGCATGAATGGATGATCTACTGAAATTGGACGAAGGGGCAGTGCTGCTAACCTTCCTTTCCCTGTGAAGAATGCACATTTCTTGCATTTCTTAACCCATGAGTAGCAATCATTGAATACAGTAGGCCAATAGTAACCAGCTTTCATGATTTTGAGAGCTGTTACTCGTGGGGTGAAATGGCCTCCTGCCTCCCCGTCATGGAACTCGTGTAAGATCCTCTCAACCTGACCTGTCCCAATGCATCTTAATAGAACACCGTTGATGTCTTTTTTAAACAAAACACCATCAACAAGCACATATGGAACTGCTTGTAATCTGAAGTACCTTCTTTTTGCTTTGCTCATTTCTAGAGGGCACATGCCCGTCTGTAGGAAATGTATCATATTCTGAGTCCAACAGGGAGTGGACACATCATCATTTTCCTGTTTTTGATCATCTTGTAATAGCAGGACAACGTCTTCTTCATCTTCTGGGTTGTCTGGTTGTTTGGAAGCGAGCTGCTCACACAAACCTTTGCCTCTTACCAGCTTGGTGATCTTGATCTCAATGTCATACTCCATGACACGGGTGATCCATCCTGCCCTTTTCTCATTCAAATCCTTGTTGAGGAGGAAGTCCTTAACCCCAGCATGTGAGACTAGCAACTGGACCTTGTTGTTTGAGACTAAATGCTTGAATTTCTTCAAAGCTTCGATTCTAAAGCACATGCTTTTCAATAAAAGAGTACCTCACTTCGCAGTCATCTAGGCTCTGGCTGAAGAAGGCAATCGGCTGCTCATCATTATCTTTGTTCTGCTGTACCAGAATGGCAGAAATAGTGTCATCACCTCCAAATGCATAGAGGATGAAATCCTTGGAAAAGTCCAGGTTGATGAGAGTGGGTGCTTGGGAGATGGCTTCTTTGATTGCTTCAAAACTCTCCTTGCCTTCTGCCGTCCACTTGAAAGCCATGCTTTTCCTTAACATTTTGGTGATGGGCTTGACAAGGGCTTCAAAATCAGGACAAACCTCTCGAACAAAGTTTATCCTTCCCAGGAAACTCTGAAGGGCTTTCTTGTGGCTTGGCAATGGTAGTGCTCTTATGGCTTCAACCCTCTCTGGATCAATTGCTAATCCTTCCTTGGAGACAATATGGCCAAGGAGCTTCCCTTCATGTGCAAGAAAGATGCACTTCTTAGGATTCAAAGACACTCCAAACTTTCTACACCTCTGAAACACTTGCCTGAGGTGAAAGAAATGGTCTGCTGCATTCTTTGAGAAGACAGTAATATCATCTAGGTATATCAGCACTATCTTGTTGATCAAGCCTTTGAATGCCATATCCATAGCTCGCTGGAATGTTGCTCCGGCGTTCGACAGTCCAAATGGCATCTTCTTGTAAGCATATGTGCCCCATTTGGTTGTGAAGGCTGTCTTGAACTGGTCTTCCTCCTTTACCATAATCTGATTGAAGCCTGAGTAACCATCAAGTAGTGAAAACCTTTCTGAACCAGCTACGACCTGCAATATTTGCTCCATGGAAGGGAGTGGATAATGGTCCTTGAGAGAGGCTCTATTCAAATCTCTGAAGTCAACACACAGCCTGATCTCTCCACTCTTCTTTCTGACTGGAACTAAGTTGGCAACCCAACTAGAATGCTTGATTGGGAATATGATTCTTGACTCAATCAGCTTGTCCAATTCTTTCCTCATGAGAGGCTCCATGTGTGGATTGACTGGTCTCTGTTTCTTCTGAGCTTAGTATTTAGATCCAATTCGATGGTGTCTTTGAGCTAAGTTGGGATTGAAACCTTTCAAGTCTTCATAGCTCCAAGCAAACACGTCAGGGAATTCTTGACATAGCTGTATGAACTCACACCTTTCTTGCTCAGTTGTCATCTTTCCAATTTGCAATGGCTTGTTTTCTTCTACCAATATGGATACCGAATCTTCTCTCTTGACCTGAATGTTTGCTTTCTCCTTTCTAAACTGATCATTGGGGTTAAAAATGGACTCCAAAGTGATAAGTCCCTTGGGCAGCTTGTCAGTTCTCAGCTGTATCACTTGGTCACCATATTGTTGTTCCAACTTTTCTTGATTCTTAGGAGAACTCGAACTTCTTCTTCGCAAGAAATGGATGATTTCACTGGTCATTCTAAAATACTTGCCAACTGACATCGTTATCCGCACCGAAGGCCTCGACAATCACGTGGATGTTTGGCTATACCTTGTCTTGTTGAATGTTTTCTACAATGTCAAAGGCTGCCCCTACTACTGCAAGCCTGTCAGCAGCTTGATTCTCTTTCCTAGGAATGGCTTTAATGCCGAAACCCTCAAAATCTTCCATGAGGTCCCACACCCTGTTCTTGTAGCACCTGAGTAGATCATTTTTGCCGCATGCTTTGTCCCTTGACCTGATTTACAATCAATTCACTGTCCCCAAAGACTTGCAAGTTCTTTATTTTTTTCTTGATTGCCCAATGCATCCCTTGCACCAAGGCTTCATATTCAGCAGTGTTATTGGAGCATGCAAATTGAAATCTAAAAGCTGAATAGTACTTTACTCCTTGAGGTGAAACAAGCACGGCTCCACCTCCTGCACCTTGTCTACTCCTTGATCCATCAAAAATAGCTGCCATACCTCATTGTCATCCTTGTGGTTTGGCTTGGTGATGCTAGGAATAGGTTGACTTTCTTCGTGTATACAATAGACTCCTAGCTCAGATTCTTCTATTCCTTGATAAGGATCAAAAGCATGCACCTTGTTTGCCCATTCATCAAGAGTCAAATCTGGGATACTTCCAACCTTAGTGTCAGCTTCATCAGTGCTAGGGTGATCTTCTTGATCAAATGCTGAGCAATTGACATTAATCTGACTTGGAGTGTAGGGCTCAATATGGAAGTTTGCAATAGGTTCAGATCTGATTGTGGCCTTAGTTCCATATCTCATTCTGAATAGCATGTGTGACCAATCAGTGGACAAATATCCCCCAATCTTGGCAGTGAAGTCCCTTGACAAACATAGGGCAAAGAGTGGTGGAAGGTCTATGACTGACACATCTTGTAAGACAACAACATTTGGACATGCATGCAAGGTAAGACTCAAATTTCTAATCACTCCAACTGTTGCTATTGCTGTCCCATCCAGCTTTACTACTCCCTTAGATGTTATTTCATACTGAAGCCCTAGCTGATCAGCTATTTGTTTGGGCATGACAGAGCTACTTGCTCCAGAATCAATCATGCAATTATGCACTAGCTGATTTCCAATGATTAATGAAACATAGAAAGGAGGGGGTTTCAACATCTTACCTTGTTGTCCTCCATGATTTCCCTCAGATTGACAAAGATTTGTAAGCACTTTGTCTTGCATCTGTTGGTTCGAGGCCGCTTGATCCTTCATGGCAGCTTGCAGAGATCTCTTTGGCCCTGGGATGGATAGGGATTCCCACATAGATATATTGACATTTGTCTTCTTCATCTGATCAATGATACTGAATGGTGATGAAGGATCTCTCTGCTATCCCTTGGTTTGCACATTTACTCCTTGTATGTGGGCAGCAACAACTGGCATTTGAGTTGGCCTAGGGGCTGTTCTTGGCTGCCCTTGTGCATTTGAAATGGGATTCTACTTGCCAATCATTTGTGGAGCCGTGGAAGGTTGTGGATTGGCTGGGGCTAATGGCTGCTCTTCACCCAAATTTCTCCTTTTTGACCTTGTGTTGGCTGCAACACCTTGAGAAACTACCTGATTCATGCCACAGAAATCCTCTGCTTGCCAATTTACCAATGTGGTGTCATTTGGGGCCGATTGCTGTTGGAACATTTCTTGTTGTTGGCTGTTTTCTTGATTGTTTTCACCCTCCACACCAGTAGTTGTTACCATTAAAGCTTGAGTCAAAGCACCATTGAAGCACATGGATTGATTATGAGGCTCATTACATGGAAAACACCAATCATACTCCTGGGCAATGTTGTTTTGTGCTGGTACTAATGCCCTAGAGGCAGATATGACATTTGGATTATAGGGCTGGAATGGTCTATTGACAGGAGGCCTTGTTTGATTCATATTTGCAGGTGGATTAGGTGGCCTTTGAGGCTGATATGGCTGCCTATTAGGTTGAGCTTGAGGCTGATACGAAGGTCTAAAACCTTGAGCTTGCTGTCTTTTGAGAGTGACCAGCTCATTGCCTAGATTTTGCAATTGCTTCATGACCTCTTGAAGCTCATTTGGGGCACTTGGAGATGAAGTGGAAGCTTCATTTGAACTTTGATTTCTAGGAGTGGGAATAGGAGCTAAGACAGGTGCTTGACTAGCACTTGGGCTCTCTAAACTTGGATATAATGGCATTGGAGGCCTAGGAGCCAATTTACCAGCTTGGATAAGACAGTTTTTGGCTCTAATGGCAATGCTATAAGCAACAGGTAAGGTTGTGCCTCCCATAGATTGAATTAACATAGAAATATCAGAATTCAAAGCTTTAAGATAGTATAGAAAAGCACCTTCTGCTGTTGGCCTGACTGCCACTAGAATCCTATCCCAAGACCTTTGAAATCAAGTTGAAATCGATCACCGCTCGTTGGGGGCTCTCTTGATAGTTGTTAATTGTTCCAGAGAGACAAATTATCTCCCTTTTCTCCAAACTCGCTCATGAAGTGCAATACACGCTTGATTCCAGGTTGTGATAGAACCACCGTAAGGCTCCTAAACCATTGCAATGCTTTCCCCTTGAATGAAGATGCCAAGATAATTTGTGACTACATCCATTTCATTTATCTCATGGATTACATGACGTTAGCAATGTCTTTTACATGATCACCGAGTGGTATGATTTTCTCCAAAGAAAAATGGAATGTTCTTCAATGCTGCAATTGAACCGGATTCTCGTGCATTGAGGGCGAGTGGGCTCACCGCTGAAATTGACAAAGGGATTTAGTGGTTGCGCCATTCTGATTGGTCGAAGGACTCTTGAATACTGAATGAAAGGCCGAGCAGGTGGAGGAGTTGAGAGAGTTCTGTTTGGTGGAGATGGAGACCTTTGAATCCTTCTTCCTCTTTGCCTTCTTCTTGGAGATAATTGCGCTTATTCAAACAACACTTCTTCTTCTCCAACTCTTGACCTTGTGATTCTTCTCATAAGCTCTCAGGGCTTGCACCTTTCTGAAAACCAATTGATCTTCCTTTTGGAGACACCGAGATATGTGAATAATAGCTCTTTTCAAGCAAGAAAATTGCAGCGAGATGCATATCAACTTTGCTGCAATAAAAATGAGACCTCTAGGTCCCACTCGGCATGCCAAAACTCTGATGTAAAATCACAAAGCACCCCTGGATGCAGATCAGGTTTCTAGGTTGATCACTTTGGCATCCAGTGTGATTGCATAACATTGAATCCTTTCTCCAAGTGTGGGACTTGAAAAATGAGAAAGGATTCTCCAGAGAAGGCTGGTTCCTATTCCTCTGTTCAGATGCACACGAAATATGCAGAGGGTTTTCTCAAAACCTAATCTAATCTGCCAAGGAGACAAGGTAAGAAGATGCATAAAATAAATCTAAGCTAATAGAGGTGATGCACCGAGGAATGAAGAACACCTATTTTGCCAGTGAACACAGACCATTCAAATGTGATATAAGATCATGCACAGATAACAAAACTTGTAGTGAAAGACCAGGAGGATGCAAGATGAACACAGAGAGGGTTGAGAATCATCCACAGACATGTATTACTTGCTCCAAAGATTGATACAATACACTGCAGAATGCCAAGAGGCAGAGTCGTATTACAGTTTCAAATGAGAGGTTCGAACTCCACAAATTCGCCTGATAGGAGAAGAAGGGAGGAGCAAAACAGAAAATGTTCGACCTTTGAAAAGAAGCTCCTCTTTACAATATATAGAAAGAATGAGAGAGGAAAGAGAGAGGGGGAAGCCAAATCTACCCCAACCACCTCCAGGTTGCATTCCATTCATCTCATTATGGCAGAAGCGGCGGATCCTGGCAAAACGGCAGTTATCTAACGAAGCGGCGAACCTGCTCTGCATTAAAGTTGTTTGTTAAAGCATTACTTCTGCTTGTTATTTCATGCCAGAGGCGTTTCTTGATTTTTTCTCTCCAAACTGAACCAAAATGCAAGATTGACCCCGGAATCGTGTAGAGAATTTTACCAGCTTTCCATTGATATAAAGAACGTGCAAATCGAGCTCGGATCGAAAGATATGTCGATCTCAAGATTTAGGCACAAAACAGTGAAAACGGATTTTTAAATTTCTTCCGTGCTCTCGCCACTGGATGACACGTGGCAGGTTCTGATTCACTGAGCAACTCTCTCTCCTCCACCTCTCGGCGGGCTCTCCTTCGAAATTTCCTTGTGGGCCCTAGCTGGGACACGTGGCACTATCCCATTGGTTCGGGCTGACCCTTCAAAACTCGCCCTTTGACTTTTGGACTATCTCCATTGTGACACGTGTCGTGATTTGATTGGTCCGCGGGTTTGCCGGCTTTTCACGCCCTTCGCGTCTTTATGTCCCGGATGTCCCAAACTGTTTGGGACAAAAACCTCCGATCCGCCTGAAATGGGCTTCCTCGTCCCTCATTTGCCGATGACACGTGGCACAATCTGATTGGCTCTCGGCTTTTTTGGCTATCCGCGTCCCTCGCGTCCCTGCGGCCCAGATGTCCCAGTACGAACTTTCTCTGTTTCGGCCGAACCGGCCGGTTCACGTCCATTTGTCCCAAATGTCCCAGTGCTTCATGGGACAAATTCTTCCGGTTCGCCCGATCCGGCCGATTCGCGTACCTCTGGCCCAGATGTCCCTTTTGCTTCACGAGCCGCATTTGTTCTCATTTGGCCGATCCGGCGGTTCACGTACTTCGCGTACTTGTGTCCCGTTTGTCCCGGATGAAGGCTTGGGCAATTTTTTTCTTCTTTCGGCCGATTAGGGCATTTCGCGTCCCGCGTGTACCTGTGGCCCAGATGTCCCTTTGCTTCACGGGCCGCCTGGAGGCTTTTCGGCTGATCCGCACCTAGATGTCCCAAATGTCCCGACTGCTCCTAGGACTAGGACTTAGCCATTTTTCGTGATTTTTCCTGTTTCAATCTACTTGCCTGGAACTGCAAAACTCTGATGCATGTTATCAAAATTTACCCTGGGGGGGTGAAATTTTGACAACAGACATTCTTTTTTGTAGGTTACAGGTACCCTCGATGATCAAAGAGCAAATATAGAGTGACAGAAAAGGAATCAATAACAAAGCCCTTGTGACATAGAAGAAAGTTTTTCTTGAGCATTTGCACAACCGCGATGCCTGATCTAGTTGCTTTAGTGCCTGTACCACTTGTCCTCCTATGGGAGGCCCCGTCTTACGTCGTTCTTGAGTTCCAAAATTTATAGTGAGCATTTATGACATTGTTTCCAGCTGTTCAATACTTTTACTCGCCCATATCACATCTAGTATTCTTAGAAACCAACTAAGTCCATATATCTCTTTGCCTTGTTTAGGATTTCATATTACACATGCTTTATTGCTTGCTTCTTACTTGTATATTAGAAATTTGTACCTCGAGTTATTACAATATTTACTCTACAATCGATTTAATTATTCAATTTAAATTAAATCATTTGGTGAACCCGTATCCTCATTTGAACACTATTAATTCCTTCTTTGTTTCCAACTTCGATACCCTAGAATCCTGTCACCATGAGTGTCTCCATCCCTGCCTTTTTGTGGGCCAATCCAAATGTCAAATTAAAATCCAATCTTTTCTGTCCAACACTTATATTCATCCTCATACTTCTCCGAATATGTGTATCATAAATTTACTACAACATTATCTTTTAAGGAAGAACACATTACTTTTACATCTACAGAAATTCCTTCTCAATATATTTTAGATAATGATCCCCCTCTTTATATTCATGTTTGTATCAATAACATAGGGGTTAAATGAGATTTAGTTGATAATGGATATGACCTTAACATTTGTAACCTATCATTCCTTCAGCAACTTGGCCTTTTGAAAGCATCCTTAACACCCTAATCTATTTGTATTCATGGCTTTGACAATATTTCTACAAAAATCTTAGGTACAATCACACTTCCCATTACTGTTAGACCATGCACTTTGTCTATCCATCCCATTCCATGTAATGCCTAAAAATATTAATTATAATATTCTCCTCGACATGACCTTGGATCCATGTCATGCATGTGATCCTTTCAACACTTCACACATGTATTAAATTCCTATACCAAGGTGTGGTCTATGAGGCCTTGACAGATCCCTCCCCATTTTCCTTTTGCAACACTATCGATCATTCACCTGAAGCCCCCACTTTGGCCACCCCTCCTCCCAATTTCAAAAAGTATGGTCTTAGGTATTAGTATATGCTTCATTATGATTTCACACATCGATTAGGAAAATATGCAAAAGGAGTCAAAGATCCTCTTTCCATTCCCACACAATCCACTAGACTCGACATCAATTATCTCCCTCTCTACTTGCTCCTTTTATTCCCACCACATATCCTCCTGAGGTTTACACTATTTCACATACTCACCATCACAAAAATAAATTTCCATTTGTTCTCCATACTACAACTTACTTTAGCAAACCTACTCCTCCTAACACCAATACTAATACTCCTAACACATTGCCACATCTACCACCATGGCATGGTCTCTCTTCCATCCTCAGATAGATATCCATCACTTGCATACTTAGGGGGCATCAAATATCCCCACTAGTAGTCACATGTTCTAATCAACAATTGTCTATCCATATTATTCACATACGCATCTATACATTACTCTTTGCTTTGCAATTCACATCAATATTTCTAGTAACACTTTCTCATATCTACACTATGGGAACACCTTGCTACATCTCTCTACGCTCCTATACTACTCCATACATGATTTTTACTCATGCTTACTTATGGATCCTTTTATTCATGGTACACATACTACTTTCTATATACGATATACATCCTTGCATGCACTATACATACTCTAGCTACTCTTGTTCACAATGATCACATCTTTTTGCCAACAACTCCCGATCAATTGTCTCTAGTGTCTACTACTACACTTCACGCTCCACGCTTCATGACTAATCCTTCTCAACACTCCTACACCTTTGGTACACACATTGTATCATCATTACCCAATGATGCACTCTAGTTCTATGGTTCACACTTGACTATTGAGGGCATCACTTCTTTCATGAACCCCACATTATCTACACACTTCACACTTTATGCTTCATGATATATCTTTCTAGCATTTACTCCCACACATTGCACTCATTACCCTATGACACACTCTAGTTCCACGGTTCATACTTGACTGCTTTGAGTGTCTAATTTTGAAATGTACCTCACATTATTCACACTTCACGCTCTGTGCTTCATGATACATCTTTCTAGCATTTATTCTCGCACAACACATTTCCCGATGACACACTCTTGTTCTATGGTTCATTCTTGACTATTGAGGAGCATTTATAAATGAACCTCATTTCACACACATCCACTAGGGGAAACACAACTCCTCACATCTTCACATTTTGCATGTCCACCATTACACTTATACACAACATTTGCATACCTTGGTTATATCTACTCCTGCTAGCTTTTTCTACTTACATGTTGCACTTTACTTACTATGTTAGCCATATACTCAGTATGTCATTATATTTTTATATATATACATGCACATTCACTTGGTATTTTTAGGTGAATGCAGATCTCTTATAGGTTTTCACACATTGCAATGATGTTTGGCATTGTACCTTTTACTAGTCCCACCGAGGCTCCTGGGGCATCTACTTTCACTACTCCCACATTCTACACACTTTAGGTTCTATTGCTACATTATTCACTACTTCTCATTATAAATTACTTTACTTTTCACTAATTTATACATGCTTTGACATACTATTTATCTTTCTAACATGCTAACGGGTGCTTCATGTGTAACATTTACCTTGTAGGACTATATACAACCATGGCTATCTATCACATTTTGCTTGCTATTGTTTTTTATTATATGATATTGTTTACGAGATATGATCTATGTCTTGTGTGATCATTGTATGCTTTTGGTCACTTCGGCCCTGATTGTCTTATGACATTGTGAGTGATGTACCATGTTTAAAACCATTTTTCACGGTCCACCTTGTTATTACTTGTTTGTTACATTTCTATTCTCTTACATGCTAGATTTTATACTAACACTTTTACTAGCCTACTTTGTTTGCATGTGCCTTGGTTTCTACCATGCACATCCCCTACCCCTACAGGTATCCACTTCATATCAACATCAAGTCCTCTCCTTTGGGATGTATTCACCTACAATCGTTGCATACACCCCAAAATGAGGGGGCATACATTGGGTGAAAAATCACCCCTACAACAACTTAGAGCTACAATTCAGATCAACACAATACAGAAACATCATAGGAACACAATAATAGAACGATCTAGAAACAGACTTGGACCTCACACATAGAATAAACACTTGCGCCCAATATCAGATAGTAGTTCCTGGCACTTGTGTCCTCCCCTAGGAGCTAATTTCCTTGGGGTAGAATTTTTTTCTCAATAAATCACAATCTTCAAAGATAGTTCTACAGTAATAGGCATTGGCCTTCAGTCACAGAATGCATTCTATCTCCTATAATTGGCAAAATTGGAACAAATCGAGACAAACAAAACAAATCAAGACATACCATCTGTAGTGGTGCTTAAGAGGGAAGAGTCATAAAAGGAAAGTAAAACTAGACCTCTCTCCCTAATACTCGCTCTTAGTGTGAGATCTCCCAAAAAAATCGCACTTGGCATGAGATCACCAAAAAAAGCCACCTTTAGCATGAGATTTCCCAAAAACTCACACTTGGTGTGAGATCGCCCAAAAAAATCACTATTGGCATGAGATCACCCAAAAACCTCACCTTCAACATTCAAATCAACAACTCCAAGAAATAAGACAACTTTCTATCCTTTTACTCTCTTACATATTAGGTGCACACTTTCCTTTACACATTCTTTACAAATATTAATATGATTTTTCATATACAGAACTTTGACTACTCTTCCACTCTTCTTTTGGAGGTCCATCCTCAATACACAACAACAAGCAATTCATACAAGCTACAATAACACACTACAATGCATACGCTTCACCCTTAGGGTCCACTTACCTTTCCTAGTCTCCACACTTCACTTTGCAATCACTCCATGCTTCACTTGTCCACTCGGCACGCTATTGCCAACACTCTTTTCTATAGGATCATAAGGTACACATCTTCTATCTACTTTATGTTATCAAGTATTCACTCAACAACATAAAATGGGGGAAAATGCAGACACAAAATCATATACTTGGGTACATTTCTAGCTCCTAAAGCATACTAATGTATACATGATTCCCAAGCAATAAAACTAGTGGTTGATAACTATATTTGGCCTCTTTTTTTATCGCTTATTGTCTCTTTATCTTACACATCCTATAGCCTGTGGAACCTAAATGATTTATATTTTATGGTCTTAAAAACTAGCGCTCGCTTAGGACACCAACCCCTAGGAACTTCTATCCATATTGAGTGCTCTTGATCCTTTCTTACCTTTACTCACTCTTTTTGGGTCTCTTTTATCTTTTGGGCATCATTTTCACTTATGGGTTGTCCTTCTAGTTGTAAATTATGAAATTCAAACAAGGGAATAATATATATACTTAGTTAATTCTTAAAAATCAAGACCAAGCACTAAACATCACATACTACCACCTAAGCTTGCATAAAAGGAAATTATCTAAAGGCACATCCATATAAGGGACAAGCGTTGCATCACTTCTACATACACTGCATGCATAGAAGGGAAGTCTATTCTATTCCATCCACACATTCTATACATTTTCTACATTCTAGATGTAGCCTGTTATTATTTGTGCAACTTGCACAAGGGCATCCTAGGGCATCATTTCTACACACACACACACACAAGAACTACATGGGGTTTGAGATGTAGTGTAGCGCTCAACAATAAGTTCACTCTTCGAGTGATCAACGGTCGATTAGAATCCATATTGTGTATATTTTTGTTAAATTTGATGTGGTTTGTAGACATGTCTGGTAGACATTTTGTTTTGCAAGTTACAGTACCCTCGGCGATCAAAGAGTGAATATCAAGTGACATACATGAATCAATAACGAAACCCTTGCGACATAGAAGAAAGCATTTCCTAATAATTTTCATGACCACCGGTGCCCAAATCCAAGATGCTCTAGCACCTAGGAGCCTCTTTGTCCTCATGTGGGCACCCCTGTCTTGTCGTTCTTGAGTTACGAATTTACGGTGAGCATTAATGATGTTGTTTCCAGCATTTTCAACACTTTTACCTTCACCTCTAGTCTGCTTCAAAACCAACTAAGTCCATATATCTTTCTGTCTTGTGTAGGGTTTCATATTACACATGCTTTATTACTTGTGTCTTGTTGTATATTACCAATTTTTACATCATTTATTACAGTAGTTACTTTGTAATATAGATTTAATTCAAATTAAATTAAATTAACATCTAGTCGAGGGACCCCTATCTAAATATGGGCTTCTGTTAAATCTTCGATCTCCAACCTTATCTATATATGGGATAGCTATTACATATACTCGAACCCCATATAGATCTATATGGCCCTATTTCTATATTTGGCTCAAATCAACCATATATATAGATAGGTCCTTCATTGGGATACATAATAAAAATATGGGTAGAGCCAAGTTCTAAATATAAGGTTGGGGGTCCCAAACATTGTGACAATGTTGTTTTCCAAGAAAATTGACAACTTCCTTCATGGTATTATTCTTTGTGACAACTCATTTCAATCCACCTTATGCAATAGTCAATAGTTGTGAGGTTGAATTTATGTTTGTTTCTCGAATTTGGATTTAGAACTCCAACGAAGTCAAGTCTCAAGTGGAAAATGTTTGAAGCTCAATGACTAGCTACAACAATATGGATGTGTGTTCCTCTCTCTTGGAAAGTATTTGGCATTTGTGATAGCATTGGGCGTGACTATGGGCATATTTGAAGATTGTGTGCCAATAATATCTTGCCTTAAGTATTTCATGTGCGGTGGCATTACCGGATGGGTGTTCGCTTCCTAATTTTACATGAAAATTACTCATTATTTTGTTAAATTTTTCTTTAGTGGCACACTGGAGGTAAATTCCTTCATAATTCCTCCTATACATAATTTTTTTCTTCAACACATAGTTCACAACCTTCAATGTGAGGGATCTCTTTTGTTTTTTGTCAATTTTAGGTGGAAAAGTACCATAAAAACAATAATGGATTACATGATCATACTGTTGATTTGATATAACTCATGTCTTGTCAACCTGCATTACTATAATCCACATATTAATTTATGTTATCAATTGGGTTGAGGCCTTGGCCTATAACCAACTTGGCTAGTTTAATCTAGGTGTTATACTCTTGGGATTTGTTTATCCATTTACCTCTATGCTCTCTAAGTTCATTTTGGCCAAGTATAAGTTTTACTAGAGAATCATGTATAATGGCATGGATTGTATTACATAGTGTGTAATGCCTAAAACATTTCAACAAATTTGACTAAGGCATATGTATATTTATTCAACATGGGATACTTTAACTCTCTGTTATTTTTAGTGTCGATGAAAGCTATGGGATGCTCTTTATCGTCCACCTTTTGCATGAGTACACTCATGACTCTATGATCTAAAGCAAAAGGGTACACATAGATATCCTTTATGAAGCTAGGATTCATCAACATTGGAGCCAAGGAAATGGCATCCCTTATGTCTCCAAATGCTTTCTTGGCTTAATGATTTCATTCTATTTTCTTGTCCTATTTTGGCGTGACATTCAAAGGCCCGACTATTTCTATGAAACCAAACATAAGTTTACACAAAAGTTAACCTTTCCAAATAAACACTTCAATTCATTCTAGTTATTAGGGAAAGGAATTTTAGAAATTGAACTATCTCTATTAGGGTCAAGAGATATACATTCTTTTGTAACAATGTGACCTAAAATTTTACCTTCTATAATAGCAAAATTTTTCTTCTTGAACATGTGTCTATTTTTTTAAACCGATTGATTGTTTGTGATGGCAATTATAGTTCTTGGGATTTGAGTTCACAAGCATTGTAGAGATTGGTAGAGTCATAGAGTATCGGAGATAATTACCTATTTCGCAAACAATTGTCTAATATTTTTACCAATCAATTTTTTGTGATTAACTAATCAACAATTTGTTGTGGTTTAACCCATAATGCTATTTATGGATCATGTATGTGTTTGTGCAATGCAGAGAGAGGTGGTTAACAATATTTGTGGGTGAAGAACAAATTTTTGTGCACAAAAGCCTTCTCGGTTGGGAGGAGTGACCCGAGAGGACATTTTGGGACTTTGGAAATTCCTTTAATCTCTCAAAACCATGACAATACGATAGAGCATCCCGAGATATTTCGATGATATAAGGAACGTAAAAGCGAGATCGTATGTTTAATATACTGTAGGTCAAAATTTGGTCAAAATTGGGATAAGGCAGGGTCAACTGACCAATCAAACCATGACACATGGCAAAAGTGAAGCTGGAGTAAAAGGGTAAAATTTTAGTTTTGTGACACCGATCTTCGACACTCGTGTTCGGACATGTGGGCCCCATTATTTTTGGTGGGACCCTCAACCATGATCGAAACACTTTTTTGATGGAGGGTGTCTTGGGCTGCTGTTACCTCACATTGTTATTGCCACGAGTTTTCAATATATATGCCTCATGGCGTATATGCGGGTGCATGTGGGATATTACGGGGTAGAATGATGCATTGCATTGTGCAAGCCAACTTGGTGAGCTCGGCGAGTGCTTCTGACAAATATTACATCTTGCTCAAAGCTAACTTGCCCCAGGATCTCGGCCATATCTCCAAACAACTCGGAGGGGTGGTCAAATCTCCAATTGGCGGTCTACGTATTTATCCACAACGAACCACTCGGTGGATTAACCCTCATCGACCAAAACAATGGATGTGGCCTTAACAACTCGGACATTCAAACTTAGCATGCTACTGACACATACACAACGACCGACCCACATACGTGGTGGATAAGTCTCAACACAACCATCCATGTGGAAAACAAAAATGCCAACCCGCCACTACATGGAAACAAAAAAAAAAGCACTTTGTGTGGTGGGAGCCACATCCAAATAGAGTGGCCAACCTATATTTAAATAAGCCTTACACCTAATCGGCGAAGCATGTGGGATTTATATCCCAACATAGACAATACTGAGCGGAAGGTGGTTGGGGAGGATCGAACCCCCAACCACCGGATAAGCCTCACCGACACACCACACGGGTTTGACAAGCCTATATAAGGGCTCAATGAGATTTGAATAGCAACAAGTGTGAATGAGCGTGATACATGCATAAGGATCGGATTGTAAAAACTCAATTTTGAGCGGTTTAGAGGCATTTTTAGATCTCGGTGTAAACTGGAAAGTTGTCTATAATTCCGAGACGCTCCTCATGGGAATATTATTTTCCTGTTTCGGAGGATTTATGATGGCTTTTTATGCATCGAACTCACTTTGAAATGCTAGGAACAACATGGATACACTTTATTGCTGAAATACTTTGAGAAGGTAGAAGACCAACACTGAGCTCTGTCAGGGTATTTTGAAGGTTTGAAATTGCAACATTACAGGTTTTGATCTATTTTTTTATTTTAAGGGTTATTGTACTTACAATTTTATCAAACTTAATAGATTGGTTCGTATGAACCCGAACACATAGGTAATTGTCAAACTCCATAATCAATTCTGGTGTCATCTCACTAATATGATATATTTACATTTGAATTCTAATTTTATTTCCACATTTTAATCAATTAAATTAAAATTCAAGCAAGAATATATATCAGTTTTACGACATCTCGAGAATAAAATGGTTAAAAGTAATCTGAATGGTCTTTATCATATCTTGAATATCCCTTAATTCTTTGAAGTGAAAGTTTCAGAATGATAACATACTGGCTTACCTCCCTGTAGCAACACTGCTCCCATAGTGCAATCACTGAAATCTGTATCTACTTCAAAAGGTTGTTGCAAATTAGGAAGAACATAAATAAATAATAAAAATAATTCTCAACTTTGCGAACTTAGATATCTTAAATACACACTTTTAAAAGAACACAAAAATTAATAGATACGATTCCATGTGCATATTTTAAGATATATAAACTATAATATTGTAAATTTGTAACTAAGCTAGAAGGCGTCCCCTATGGGAAAGGTCTTTGTGGACATTCATGGGAATATGTCAAATTTGATGGTCGTTTGGACGTTTTTCAAAGACATTAAATTTGATGGTCTAAATGACGGTTTTTTAGATTTTCTCTGTTGTTTTTTGAATCTTTTCCAATTTTGCATGCTTTGCAGTGGGTTTGCTATTTTTAAGTTTTGATTTTTATCTTTTGCATGCAATAGCCTTTAAATACACACATCCAATGCATTCTTCAACACTATTGGAAGTAAGATCGAGGTCTCCACAAATTTGTTTCGCTTCATTTGGAGCAAGTTCAGAAGCAGAGTTTCAAAATACGGCTGCCTGCATTTAGGTATTTACAATACTTTTGATCTTTATTATTTTAAGCTTATTCCTATTTTGTATCTATTATTTTCCACTGTACATTCCCCATAAAACTAAATACAATTTTAGATGCAACAATTCATAATATTTTTTCATTTCTTCTAGCTAAGATTTTTGTAACACCTTATTACGTGTTAAATTAATGATACATGATGTGACATAGGCCTTTCAGGTTTTCCACGTCACATCTTACGACCAAAATATAAATTTTCCCAATCATAGTTAGGTGGATGAGAATATAGCTAGCCACTTGTCTTCATTTTTTATTATATTGGTATAGAAATTGGATCAATCTATGAATAGTTGTTCATTCAATTTGTCATTTATGATTCTTAAAATTCTACCTTGTAAATTTTTAGCTTCTAATATTCATTTCTAATGACAATCTGGTTTACAATTCCATACTATAGTCTTTGGGATGTAGCAATGCTATCTAAGAAGTATTATTGTGTCTTACTTATAAAAGTATTATTATTATTCTTCTTAACTTTCCTTTCAACACAAATAAATCTGTCATTTTATCTTGTTGAAATGTTTTCATAAATCTTAGTACTCTAAAATTGCATTCTATAAATTATAGAGACTTATTTTTCAAATGAATTGGCTGGTTGATAAATGAGTATGTGTGAAGATTATAAGCACTTAATTTCTTTTTATTGTTTATGACAACTCTTTAACTTCTTCTTTTGCTTTTTTACAGGATATTTGTGATTCTCTTTCTCCTACGATAAAGAAGAGAGTGTTGTCTCTAAACGAACTTCATGTGGGTTTCAATATTGATTGAAGTATTTATTTATTTGTTTTGTTTATTGCATGTTATGGACTAAAAATTATTGTAGAGTGTTTTCATGTTATTTTCTTTTGATTGTTTTAGTTATATTTATAGTTGGCTCTAATCCTTTTTCCAAGTGACATGTGGGGGCATGTGCCTTTGTCAATGATAGGATTCTTTATGTGTTGAGGGCTTGTTCCCCAATGAGGCCATTTCGAAGTGTCCAAAGTTAGACGTTAGACTAATAAAAAAACAAGGATTTTAAAGATATCTGTTATACTTAAGAATATCTTCTTGGTATTACACACTTCTTTTCCCTCTCAAGTTTAATATGATGTAGACTAGAAACACAATTCCCCTACCTACAACGGGCTTGGCATTAACCATGCCTCGCTTGCGAAGGGAGTAATAATTTAAACATGTTCAATGTATTATTAATGTTTTGCATTGCGAGCAACCAAAACCGCCTAAAACAAGTGATAAATTGAAATGATCGGAGATCGCCTCTACACATTGCCAACATCCCATATTTCTCTCTCCAAATTCCAAACAATTGGAGAGCATTCACGAGGTTTCTACTTGATTTATGATTCTAACAAAGATGCACTGAAATATGAACCACCCCACAAATTGAGGAGAATGGGAATACCAATCGAGGCATCTGCAACTAGACAAAAATACAAAAATGTACAAATAAAATTACACAAGCAAAAAGAAAGAAATTTGATTTTAAAAATAGCTTGTAGTGGTTTGTTTATAAGTGTTTTTGAAACAAATTGTAACTCATTCCAAATAATCCCATGTATGTATTGTGGCAGTATATATCGGACAAAGAAATAAACTTTTAAAATACATGTTCAATTTTTTGTAAACCAACAACTATGCATTTCTAATTTCTTTATCATTGTATCCTCGACAAATACCTATAGTTTACTTACTTCAAGTGTACATTTTGGTCTTATTGTTTTCCACTCTATTTTCTTAACATAATAATCGGCAATTCATTCCAAATAAATGCATGTATATATTGTGGCGAACATATGTAACATAGAATCTCAACATACGTGTTCAATTGTTCCTTTTTACAATTGCACGCTTCTTTATGTAAACCAACAACAACACATTTTTAATGTGTTCTTCATTATATTTGCACACAAATACCTGTAGTTTTAAAATGCCGAGAAAGAACCATGCAATTTTTAGTTGTTTTCATCCAAATCTTTGTACATTATATCAATTTTTGCATATTGAATTGTTTTAAGGGTTAGACTTCATGTTTGCACTTTTTAGAAAATATAAATGAATAAGGAAACAAAATTTAAAGGTTCTCATTGTTTACAAATGCATGCTATCTCTCACATATCCTTCATTTCATGTTTTCTGAACTACAAGTTTACATTTTTCACCATATATTTACAAAAATCCCACTATCTCGAGCATCTTTTACTTGTCATGGAAATAACTTTGACACACGAAGGCATTTCTCAATTAATTGAGGGTGGTTCCAATGTTGACCCCACATTTCAGATATTGCACTTGTCCTCCCTAAGGTCTAATCTCAACACGAGTTCGTAACATCATGTTGACCTTTCAGATGGGATACATTTTCAGACAACACTTCTACCCTCCAAATTTATAAGCCGTGTAACCCAAAAAATCAATACAAGAAGGCTCCATTGTGTGTTTACACAAATCCCACGTTAGAATGATCAAAAGTGAACTGTAAGCTTCATCTCTTGCTTGATTACCAATGTATATAATCTCCCTATAGTAATTCTAATTTCTTTCTATTTTTTTTACATTCGTTGATCTATTCTATTCTATCCCGATTTTCATTTCCATTGTAGGAATTTTCTTATCGTTGAAATGGATATTGTTGTCAAAACACATTTGGTAATCGGTGCTCCAACCCGACTACCAACAAATGCTCTCCAAGACAATCAATTTCACAAAAATAGATGCAAGTGCAAACCATGTTAACAAATATTTTGTGAGAACACCAACTAAAATAAGTGGATTGAATACAACTATGCGCATGTGGTCCGTAGAGGGTCGTGCCTAAAAAACAACCCTTCGCCAATATCACAATGCAAGGGGAGATGGCTCCATGTTTGGGTTTGATTTTGTGGATCGAGAAGGAGGTGAAATCCACATCACCTGTTTCAATGAGGTCGTGAAAGCATTCTATGAGTAGATTAAAAATGGGAAGCTATATATAATTTCCAATGGGAGGAGGATTGATGCGCAAAACTATGTTACAACCATTTGAACAATGCTTTAGAGATTTTCCTACAAGAGTCCTCAACCATAACTCCACTCATAACAAAATGAGGATACAATACCTTCCCATCACTTTCACTTCACCAAAAATCAAGGACATACCTACAAGCTGTTTCCGGTTCTACAATTGATTTGATTGGCATTGTTCTTGCGATGTCACCATGCTCAACAATTCATAGGCATGACAAGTCTAAAACAAAGAGAAGAACTCTACAATTAAAGGACATGTCGATTCAATGTAAGTATCACATTGTGGGGACAACACTTAGATGAGATAAGAAAAGAACTTGAAGACATGCTTTCTATACCACCTCTTCCGGTCCTTGCCTTGAAAGTTGCTCGCATCTCTAGTTTCAATGGGAGCTTAGTTGACATTGTTTCAAGTACCAAATGTTATGTCAACCCTCTAATTTCATAAACTAATACACTTCATGGTTAGGTTGATTCTAATGACTACTCCCTTCCAGCGCCCTTTATCACAAGCAAATTTTGGGCCCTCCAAAAATATTGACCTCTGTAACAATGATTTCACAGGTCCTATAGATGGGGAACACTGAGAGAAATGAATGGGCCATGGTTATTGTAGAAATCACAAATATCAACATGGACAACTTTTTTTACAAGGCATGTCCTCTTCAAAAAGGTGACAAACAATGCAGGAAAAAGGTGAGAGAGAATGGTAATGGTTCATGGTTCTGTTTGAGTTGCAATGTACAAGTTCATAACTATGATTATAGATATGCACTCAAGATCGATCTAAAGGACCCAACATGAGAACTCTAATCAGTTACCACTTTTGATGAGACAATTGAGTCAATCATGGGTGTTGTAGCTAGCGACCTCCACCTATTATCTATAGATGAAGATGCAACTAGTGAAATTACAAGCAATGTCATCGGCAACAAATATTGTTTCACACTTTCCCTAAAAAGAGACATATTGCGAAACAACAAATTGAAATGTGTCATCCTCAATTAAAAGAAAGTGGATAATAGTGCAACTCCTCTATAACCTTCTTTACAAAAGAATTCAAATGCACACATCCCTTCAAACTTTACCCCCTCACCCATCCCATTCTATACTTTGAACTATCACCGCTATGTTAGTTATTTCATATCTATGTTTCACCCTTTTTCCCTACTTCAAAAGAAAAATGTTGTATTTCCTTATACACTGACATACTATTGTCTCCTACTACTATGTGGATTGTAAGTACTTTTAAGAAAATAAATTAATATTACTTGCACTTTTATTATGTATGTATTTGCATCCTTGTATACTATTAGAACGTATTGTATCTTTCCATATAACTAATATTCTTTTCCTTAAGCAACAAATGCAGTTTTTTTATCCTCAAATTGTTACCTCTTACGAGTAGTTCCCATTGGAACTTCATTTTTGGTATATGGTTTATTGATTTTGACATACTATTGCCTCTTACTACTATGTGGAATGAAAGTTCTTTTAAGAAAATAAATGAAAATTAGTCGAGCTTTTTATGTATGTATTTGTATCCTTGTATACTATTAGAACCTCCGTATCTTTCCATATAACTAATATTCTTTTCCTTAAGCATTGAGCTAAATGCAATTTTTATCCTCAAAATGTTACCTCTTACACATAGTTCCCATTGGAACTCCACATGCATTATAATTGTATATAGTTTATTGTATATTTTTTTGTATGCTAACAAACAATGCATCATTCCTTATTGACCGATGCGGTTTTTTTCCAACTCGTTACTCCATAGTTGTGTGACTTCAAAATCATGTCAACTCTCAAAACAAAATGAGCTTGAGGAAGAGAGCTACGCAAAAATAAAGTTCACATAAATGTTGATCAAGTGCAAAGAGCATGGACCTAGAGCATAGAACAAGTCAACAATCTCTAATATTTGTCAACTTACATAGAAGGAACAACCTACCATTTCCTAAAATTCCAAACTTTCCATCAAATACAATACTATAGGATTGCCAACCAACATTCTAAAGTAACTTCCATAGACAATTTTGCATGGCCATTTGCATCCGTATGAACCCATCTTTGATAAATGATATCCGAGAAAATCACCCCCCGAGAAAATTTGGCAAGACAAGTCTCGATGCACATAAGCCCCTTTCAGAAATTATGAAGGAAATGACTTCGGACTTGAGCTCACATTCCGGGATGACAAAAAGGTTACAGAGGGAGTTAAATACAGCGGTGGCGGGGGCCTGCACTCAAAAGATCAAACGACCCTATGCGGGAAGAAATTCAAGAACGACTCTGATCGAGTGAATCCGTTCCTCCAATCCAACAAACAGTTACATGGGACTTGAAAATGGAATAACGGGGTTGGGGAAGGAGGTCGAGTAGTGTCAAAGGAGCTCGATGGTGGAGACTCCAAAGGAAAGTTCTAGAAATGGCAAATGATTCAAAGTCTTCGGGATCTGAAATAATTATATCTCACCCAATTTTGATCCAAAGTATGGAGGTTAGACTTTCGAAAGCTGACCAAGTGTCCAAAATGTGACCTCCATGATTTAAAACCAAAGGGGTGGTTCAAATGAAGCGCCAAATCTCTATCAAGCATCCAGAGCTAAAAATGTTACATCGGTCATTGAAAATTCTTCCATTTAGTGGAAGATGCCAATGTCGGCTCAAAGGTTATTCCAAAATGGGATCCCAAGGCATGAGACTCAAACTTGCGCTTTCGTCCTCCACATAGAAATGCAATAGAGGTAAAAAGGAGAATGGGCCCAAAATGACTAAGTAATGAATGCAAAATGGAAGGCATGGTGTCCAAACAATGCACATTCAAAAGTGGGACCCTGAGCAGGTTGTCAAATGAGCGCGGGCCTTCCACGTGTCTAAGCACAAAAATTCCTTCGACCAAGGTAACATCAAAGGCCCACAGAGGAGATTCCATGTGTCGTCCGTGCTCTCAAAGGTAAAGTCAATGGGGCAATTTCTTTGGATGCGCAATTTCGTGCCTCTCTCTCTCCTCTCTTAAATTTTTGATAAATATGTAAGGCCTCTTGTCGCGGAAAAGACTCGGGGGAATCACATTTCTTCTCCCATGCAACCTATGGACACCTTCCACATGTCACATGGCATTTTCTATTCCCCTACTTGAGTGAAGGAAGGAGTCAAATCTCAAACGAGCAGAGTAATGGAGGACCCGTACGAGATAGACTCATTTAAATATTATGTGCCTAGCGACCCAAAAATTCAAATGGCCATATCTTTTGATTGAGAACTCAGATTTGGGCGGGAGAGGTTTTTCCATCCTCCCTCAATGCAAACATATCGATGCCCTCCCCTTAAAACATAAAATATCATTTTTTGTAGGTGTTGGTGGGTGAAAAATGGGTAAACATCTTCTAGGCCATTAATATAGAGCCTGATTTCTCCAACTAACAGATTTGATTTGATTCGATCCGTCGTTCTTCTTTAATACGCCAGATGATTAGTGGTAGCCATAATCGATAGATTTGGGGTGGATTTGAAAGAGGTATTGATTGATAACATTTGGGTCTTAAGATCCCAGGATTAAATGCATATCCCATGGTAGTTGAAACATGATTCAAATTTTCCCTCTTCTCTCTCTTATTCTTTCTATATATTGTAACACTTCTCATTTGAGAAGGGGATATTATTCAGGTGTTAGGAAACTCTATCAAATTTGTTTCCGACTCCATTTTGAGTTGAAAACCTTCTCCTATGCCTGGAAAGAATTTTTTTGCCTCTAAGCAGAAATGTAATGGTCTGTGCACCCATATAGAGCAATAAAACGTGTTTTTGTGGTGTTTCTTCAACCCTTTGCATTGTTTTGTTGTCTCTTTGTGCCTCTCCCTTTCAAATCTATTTTTGTGCATGTATTTCACATTTTTAGGTGCAGGGCATTGTGTTTCATGGAGTTTTGATCATGGATTAGGATCTGGGTTTGTGTCACTTCTATTTGACCTTCCCATCTTCCTTTCTCCCATGTTTCATCCTCCCTCAACAGAGCATCTCACCCCTTTCCTTCTCTAGTGTATCACCGCTTTAGTGTAGGCTTTTCTTTCACCCTCTCTTTCTCTGGTTCCTTGAATGGATAGATTAGGATAGTTTAGTTTTTCACATACATTAGAGTAACTCGTGGTACCTAGTTTAGGAAACAAGAACCAATTTCTTACATCGAGGATCATCTCGGGTTTAACATTCTAGTCCCACACTGAGAGATGATCCAACTGTTATGCAATCACTTCGAATGATAATTTTAACCAATTCACATATTTGGCCATTCGAGGGTGTTGTGATTTTGAACCCATCAATAACTACTTCCATGTCTCCCCATTTGCTTGGGACACCACACATGAAACTATCTCAAATACCGACCTTGTTTTAGTTCCTCACACATGTACAACTAGTTCCTCCTCTCCTTCTGACTGCTTTCCACCTTACAATCCACAATCGACCCAAACAAAACACCCCACCCCTTCCCATACACAGAGATTTCCCATATTCCCACCCTCGCCGCAGACTATTGAAGCCCAATGCCAATTTCGCAAAAGAATAGATTTGTTGGTGAACATCCAAACTTGCTCAATTTGTTTGGAAAATTACCTAGAATTAAAACAATTTTCTTTGAAGGTTTTCCTTCCTGTAACAGATGCAAAACTGAAAAACATAGCCATCGCTTCTCTTCGTGAAACAACATGGACCCTAAAAGTACCTACATTCTTCGTCTTTAACCCAAATCAGGAGATGTTTATTGCACGAGTCAATCCATCCCTACAAGTCACCCAAGTACTGGAGGACATTATAAATACTTAGGACACACCTTAAGTTTCCCAAAACATTACTTCAATAACAAAGTACCTACCACACTTTGCCTTAGAGATTTGGACATAGTACTCATATGAAGGGAAGGATCTAATTTAGAAAAGTATGATTTCTACGTTAGTAGATCTCATGTTTGGGCAACCTTATAATATAAAATCCATCGCTATCCCTATTACAAAGATGTCTTAATCAACCATGATGCCCTTTCCTCCCTACCATCCGAGTCGTCAAATGTTTCCTCCTCTCTTAACACAACCACAGTGGAATTTCCCCAAATGCAAACCTCTATAACTCATGGTATTGATGTTTCCACTAACTCTGATGAAACGTATGAACACTCATCGTCTTTCGTGCCAACACCCCATAATACAGGAACATAAGAAGAGGAAATCAAACAATTCTTGCTCAACCATGATGGTAACACTCCATTTACCATGCCATGGCCAGAGCTTGGGCTCTTGCCTATAAATGAATACAATATGGAGGGTTTGTTCTCAATGGATTTCCCAACTTTGTTTCCGGTATGAAAAGAAATGTGGCAACAACCCCGCATAAACTAAGTTCCAATATATGAATACGCTCTTCATTTGATGTGCTACCATGATGGGTGCTTAAGTTCCCACCCAATATTTTGCTACTTCCTTCTAAACCTCATAATGCACACATCCAGTCCACAACAACAATTTTCATGAAACAAAACATTGAATCTGGAATCCCTCCAACAATTGGAGATCTATGAAGACAACTACTAGAATGCCCCAAAGACAACCTCTCGGACAATTTAATGTGGTTTAGATCGAGCCTTCGAGGGACATGTTCATTTTGGGAAAAAAGCGAGCTTTTAGATATGGTGGAACAATTGGGGACACCAACCTTATTCTTCACTCTAAGTGCTGCAGACACTAAATGGCTAGATCTCCATAGTATTATGTCTGGTGAATGCCCTACTGATCCTCAAGCCGCACAACGTTGGAGAACACTTAACATTGTCTCAAACCCTCATCGAGTATCAACATACCTACATCATAGATTCACAATATTTTGCATGAAGAAATATTGCAAAAGGAACTTGGAGTAGTAGACTATTGGTACATGTAATAAAATCTACTTTTTAATAAGTTTTTTCCAGACTACATAGCTAATATTTATGTTCTCTTGTCTCGTAGGTATGAATGGAAACATAGAGGCTCCGCACACGTCCATGGTTTATTGTGGCTTGAGAATACACCTAAAGTTGACATAATGGACTGGGAGGATACAATAGTTATTGAGGCAATAAAACAATACTTTGATAAGTTCGTGTCTGCTGTAAAACCTTGTCGACTTACAACCACTTTGATTTTGTTCGTAGGTCACTCCTAGACAACTCTTGTTTGCTAGATACAACAAAAATTCTATCCTCCTCCCCACATGCGGACCTTAAAGAACTATTTAATCGTGTTTAGCGCCACACAAAATGTTCAGAGTAGACATGCCTACATAGAACACAATCACAATGCACCTTGGGCCACGTAACCTACTTCATCCTTGCTCATTGAAAGTGATGGGAAAATTAAATACCTCCCTTTGAGAAACAATGATAGACTGAACATCCACAATCAAACTATGATATCCATATGGAGAAAAATGTTGTTGACCATGACATAAGTGCACAAGAAACATGTCACATGCTGCAAAAAATGCCACTTGTTATATGCAGTCGTTCATTTGTATCATTAAATGTTGGTAAAAAAAACTTGAGACGTGTCATTGAAAGTGACACCGATGTACAAAAAAACCACTTTCTTGGATGCATATAGAATTTGCCTTGCAACCATGAAACACCTACCAATTATTCAACACACTCGAGATTAGAGCTACTCATAGACAAGAACGGTAAAGGTGATAAATGGAAATTGTGATCGACTAAAGCAATTGTTCGGGTCCACACCGAGATTTGTGGATGTCCCGACTCAAGATTCAACGTTATATGAAATTTTCTAGTTGGTAAGAAATCCTTTTATACAAGCCCGCGTAAATATTTCCTCCAAATTTAGATCAACCTCACATGACTTCAACATCACTTGGGACATGTACAAGCACAACTAGATGCACTATACATGTTTTACGCACTACCGCATAAACATGACATGTTACATATGTTAGTTTTGACTTTTAGGTCGAATGCATTATTCAACATGAACCATTGCAAGAATGACGATAAGTTAAATGCAGGAAACAACATGGGTGTTGATAGTCATGAAATGTTGGGAAAACAAGATTTTGACATACAAAATAATTGGAACATACATGACGTTCCACATGATTTGCAGATAACTAGTTTATCATTCATCGAAAGAGAAAAGGTAGACACCAATAACACCAACATGTAGGCCACATCACCATCTTCCACACTACCTTTTTCTTCACACTACCGAAACATGCCGCAAATCTGGGATGCGAAAAACAACTAGCTCTTGATCTTTGTACTACACCGTTAAGTAAACAAAACCCTACTACCTCCACTAAGATTGATAATTCAAGGAACAACTAGCATAGGAAAATCATTTTTGAAGAATAAAATCTTAAATTCATTCACACCAACATCAACCACATCACCCTCACTTCTCCTTCTACTCGCCCTTCACAGGCGTTCCAACATTCAACATCTCTCTGCACCCTTGAATCCATGTTAGCCTTACAAGTATTCCATGTCAAAGAACTAAAACCCATTGAAGGCCATACATTATCGTCTTTTCAAGCTTCACTAAAACATATAGAATATGTTCTTATTGATGAAATGAGTTTTATCGGCCCAAAGTTGCTAAGAAAAATTGATAGTAGCCACTACCAAAGCTTTCCACATTGAAAAACATTTGTCGAATTTGGGAATAAATCAATGATCCTCTTTGATACCTCACACCAAATACCAACAAAATTTTGGACCTCCTCTTTATGCAAGTAAATGCTATGGAGCAAGCCTTTGGAAGGGATTCCATTCTTCCATTACATTGCAAAAAATATTTTGACAACAAGGAACAACCAATGCATGTGTTTCATTTTGAAATTTACTGCTCTACATGCTAGATTCAACTCCTCTTATTGAGGAATGAGAACTCCTAATGTCTCACATAGACACACACCTAACTCAACAAGAGCTCAACATTTTTAAGGACGCACCACATTTTTTGCAAAAAATGATCTCGTGGACTCCCACAACTTTCAAATGTTGAAGGCATTGATGTTTCGATCGCCCAATCCATTGTTGAAAGTAACAGGTGGGCTGGATTAGGAGATCTCGATGATGATTAGTTAGAACACAAAGTTCTGTTGTGCAAACAACAAAAAATCATGCTTATTGCAAATTTATGGGTTGACACAAGCCTCATAAATGGTGTTATAGGAACAATCACCGACATTGTCTACGACGCATCAATGCCACCACCAACATTACCTTTATTTGTTGTTGTCAAATTTGATAGATACAACAACCCATGTTGGGATCCCTCCAACCCGTTACATATTCTGATACCCCCTATTTCAAGAGGGAATTAAAGACAATTTCCAATTAAAATGACATGGGGATTAACTATCCACAAGTTCCAAGGACTTACTTTGCATAGAACAACTATCGACATTGGAACCATTGAAAAGCAGGGTTTGATATTCATAGATTTCTCCAGAGTTCCCTCGCTTGCAAATCTGCACATTTCACCTCCTTTTTCATTCGAAAGGTACTAAAAATGGTGCATGTACCAACACTTGGAGCAAGAAAAAAGGAGGAAGCAAGACTACTATCACTCAACCCATCATAAATACTACACTCTACTTTGATAACACCCCGCTACTACTTTACTCAACACTTCTTCTATCCTAAGCGACATTGCCATTCAAGGGTATCAAATGTATTCATGTTTACCGGAAATAAAATTTCCCACAAAAGGCTACCATTCATGATATAATTCTTCAAATGTACGAAGGTCTTCATGTATACATGTTTAGTTCAAATGTCGTGATATAAGATTTGTAACTTTTTATGTACGAATCTGTAACAAATTTAAATGTACACATACAACATTTCAATCCAAAGCTTTGTACATTATATCACTTTTTGCATTTTGAAATGTTTTAAGGGTTAGACCTCATGTTTGCGCTTTTTAAATGAAGTGGTTCATCTATATTTCTACACTTATAAAATCAATCACCCATAGTTTAAATAAAATAAACTACAAAAGTAATTACACCAAAGACATTACCCCTATGGTAAAGGACCTCCTGGATGTTTCGTAGCGATGTTAAATTTGGCGGCCTCTGGACATTTTTCCAAGTTAAGTTTAATTTTGACTATCGTTTGCCACGTCGTTTTCACTTTTGCGGGTAATTTTTAACCATTGGTGTTGGTGATTCCTTAACCATTGTCATTTGAACCGCCACTTCGCTTACTTGCTGCGCAAAGCATGAGCCGATTACACGCAAGCCACGTATTGGTGAAGTGATGAGGCCATAAATTGGCCATAAATTACCATTATTTTGTCCTTCTAAGTTACCTTTGAAAGTGGATTTAAATGTAATCTAGGAAATTATAGTTTTCTTAAGATAGGATATAGGACATATATCTTGTTCATTCTTTATAAATATTTTGTTATCTATTTTTTGACTAATCCTATTGATTATTTGGGAAAAGATGCAAAGTCTTGTGTATGCAAGCCATAAAGGAAAGATAATGCTAGTATTGGGAAAAGTGGAATCGATCATGAATAGTAGATTTAAAATCAGATTTGATTTCATATTCATATTCCTCTCAAAAAATTATGCAAGTTGAAAAAAGAATCATCTCAACGAGGTCACATGCAAAATTTATAGTTGTTTTAAGTTAGTTGAAGAACTCACAAAGTTAGTTTTAACTTGCGAGTTTAGATATGGAACTCACATTTAGTTCTAGAACTTGTATCAATTGAATGACAGTTAGTTCTAGAACTTTCAATTTGTGGAAAAATCAGATTTAGTTCCGAACTTGCAGATTTAATTCCGGAACTTGCATAAAAGGAATGACAACTTTAGTTTCGGAACTTGCATCAACGAAATGACAATTTTTGAGTGATTGTGAAAACTCAGAGATTTTAATGGGAAATATGAGATATTTTTTGTTTATAGCAATGTGTTTAACAAAAACCTCATTTATATTTGCTACAGGTTTTACTAATGAAGAGAGATCTAATTTTTAGTGAGTTGCAGTTTGAAGAAACGTGTATCAGACGAGCACTAAAAGTTCCATAAATAGAAATAGAAAATTCAAATGGAAAATTTGAGAGGGGTTTTTTTCATAGCAATCTGTTTACCAAAAACCTCATTCAGATTTGTTACAGATTTTACCAATGAAGAGAGATCTAACTTTTAGTGAGCTGCAGTCCGAGGAAACGTGTATCAGACGAGCACTAAAAGTTCCATAAACAGAAACAGAAAATTCAAATGGAAAATATGAGAGAGATTTTTGTTCATAGAAATGTGTTTAACAAAAACCTCATTCATATTTTCTACAGTTTTACCAATAAAGAGAAATCTAACTTTTAGTGAACTGCAGTCCGAGGAAAAAGCGTATTTGACAAGCGTCAAAAGTTCCACAATAAAAACAACAAAGTCAAATGGAAAATTCGAGAAAGGTATTTGGTCAAAATCATATTTTGAGGAAAATTCTCCTTCCAATAATGTAGATGAATAAAATCATTATGATTCTGTTACTGAAAAACAAGGAGAAGATTTGGGAGCAAATCTTCCTAAAATAAGTGAGATAAGATTTGACTTCAATAATATCTCTCTCTCCATATTTTGTGGAGATGGAGATCTTAGTTGTTAGGATTGGAATAAAGATAATATCAGATTGTATTTCATAAAATAAGGAGTTGGTTGGATGCATGAATTATAAATGCAACCTTCCACACTTAGATATGTAATGCTTTTCTCCAAAGAAATAAAGATCTATTCTTTCCTCTCAAATATTCTGTAGTTTTGAGATCTCAGAAGTATGATTTAAATCCTCTTCCAAGGAATGAGCTGGCCACTCATTCCAAGGAAGATGGATCTGTGTTTTTATGTTTATGTTTATTCATTTGTCTTTAATTCATTTTGTTGTATTGTTTTTATCTTTGTATTGTGAAAATTCAGTTTGTTGTAAACCTGCAGGTGTTTTGTTTGATTATGTTTACTTTTAATTCAAAAATTTCAATTTATGCAAGTGTGATTTCCTTTATGCAAGTGTGTTTACATTTCTGCAAGTGTGCTTTTAAATTTCTGCATGTGTGATTTATTTTATGTAAGTTTGGATTGTGTTTAAAGAATTTGTTTTCTAAGATCTTCTTCTCTTAATGCATACAACCTTTGGACACCAACCTGGATTGACATTTTTAATGGCGAGGATTGATGACCCTCATCATGAAGACCATACAATATTGGAGGCAATGCAGAAATTTGATTTTTCGTTCTTTGTTCGTGATGTTCTTGTGTGGTGTTGGGACAAGAATGGTGGTCATTAACAACATGGGCTAGATTGGCCTCGCCATGGGCTACGTTGTCATATCGGTGTTTGTCTCTCTCATCAGCATTTGGGGATTTTTCGGGAGAATCGGAGCGGGCTCCATTTCGGAGCATTTTCTAAGGTAGGTATCTGTAATTTTCCCAAAAAACAAATTCAAGAAGATCCCATTAAATTGTCATTTAATTATTTATAAAAAGACAGTTTTATGATTGTAAATGTTGAATTTGGTCCATACCATAGCAAGGGGGACACTTGAGATCGATAACCTAAAAAATGGAGGGAATGTAAAAGACAAGAGCTTCAGCTGCAAACTATGAGTAGAAGGGCCGCACTTGAGTTCGAGGGAAAATCATGAGCAGATGAAGGAAAGACTGCTTGATAATAGGTAGAAACTATAATGTATATATACATGTTGGCCTGGTGATGCTCTCCTCTGGTCAGAAGTGATTCGATGTTCAACCACAATAAATGGATTAGCGAAGGACGTGCTTTAACTTTCTCTGCTAGCTGCACTTTCAGTCCAATTGACTTATTTTGATCATTTACGGATGTTAATGCAATGTGACTTTGAATCAATACTCTTTCTTTTGCCCACCATTTTCTTAAATTCTGAAGTTTAATATGCATACATGTACACAAGGAATAAACTACCTTTTGGAAGTCGTCTAGTCAATATATTCAAATACATTTGGTTATTTGGAATTTTTCATCTTTTAATTTTGATTGTGATGGCACACTAGCATACTGTGCTTAGATATATTCATGGGTTAATTATCCTCATGCAGCAGAAATCAAAATGTTTGATGGCTACATTGTTGTATACAAGTTCATATCAGATCTGCACTTTTTCGTCACATTTGGGGTGAAAATGAGAATGAGCTCATTTTGGCAACAGTTCTGTAAGGGTTTTTTGATGCAGTTTCTACTTTGCTCAGGTATGGTACATGGAGATCTTATATACACATGTTGAGCTAATAACAAAAATATAGACATTATTCTTTTTTTTGGTAAAATTCATGTGTATCATTCTTGCTTGTAGAATAATATAGCCCATGAATCGCACACAGTAGGTTAGAGCTCAATTAATTCAACTCTCAAAAAATAGTATATTGTGTCCAAGTGTTGTTAATCAGTTTAGTATCTCAAGTATCAAGTTAGAGATGCTTGAGGTGTTATGCGTTTATGTGGTTTTCATTTTTCCGATTCTAGCCACTGCCCTTGGAGCATTTGTAGCCTACTCACGTGCCCCAACAGTGCCACTCTCATAGCCCATAGCGTCTGTAATTCCCACTCCTCTCTAACAAGGTTTGAACGGCTTGTATACCCAACTCATCACCATTGTAGGGTAGTTAAGAGATAGTTCCCCTAGGCGTGCCACCCTATATAGGTTGTGGTAGGTCCGAGCTATCATGCACATCCACTAGATGTACCTCTACCTCTTTGTCTGCTTATCTCTGACTAGTTGTGAGACGAACACTCCAATGATGACCTTGCAAATATGCTTTGATAGTACTAAAATTATTTGCTTGATAAGCATACTCGATAATAGGAATAGCTTGGCTAAGAGATGTCAAAAAACTTAAAAGGACCCAACTGACTTCTCTCTAGAAAGAAACACTGAGAAAATTACTAAGACATGGAATGGTGTGGCATGGGTGTTATAGCTGAAAGAGAAAACTAACACCATAAAACAAGAATCAATCATATCTCACTTTAATTCCATTCCTTCACCAACAATGAGGAATACAGATACTACTAGAAGTCTGAGAGACAAACAATTCTCTCGAGATGTTTAGTAATACATGAAAAATTGAAACTTCTGCATTTGGATTTTCAAGGTGAGTGGCATGGATACGTTCAATGTTTTAAGAAGATTAGGCTTGAAGCTTTTCCTCACTTGAAGAAAAACCAGATGTAGAATTGTCTAAAAAAATCTACAATATGACTAATGAGTGTTTCCTTACAAATCCACAAATATAACATACCAGGCATCTGGAATATATTGTTGACTTCTGGAAATCATGCATGAAACATCTAACTACAGATATGGCCTGCCTAGAACTTTGAATAGCATGGCTGATATCAATAAACTATGCATGCAAGAAGAACATTGCCTTCATAATTAGGAAAGCTTTTGGTGGCAAATGGAAGTTAATATAAAGAGGTGTCATAATTTTCATAATCCATTCATTGGTTTATATTATTATAACCCTTCCAACAAGTGGATGTCAAATAATCTTATTGCTTAAGTTTTAATATATGGTTTGTTTGACAACAAAAACGGGTTACCAAGATCAATTTTGAACAACTTTTATTTGAGCATGGGGAAATGTCCATTTAGATTTGGAGAAGGTTTGAGAGATCAATAAAATCATTCAAAGCTTAAAAATTCAAAACAATTGGGTTTGCTATATTTTTATTGGTAAAAATTAAAATAACTTTTCCATTCCTGTATGGCCGATTAAGCCTCCTAGAACTTTTTAAAGATCCTTGATGTGCAACGTTTTTATCATTCTAACTGCTATATAGTGACCTTATACTTAATCCTTGGTTTGCCAGTAGTCGTGACCACCTATGCTAACACAAAAAACAAAAAGTCACATATTTGCTAATGATTGTGTTATTTCAGCGAAATAAACCTTCTATCATTTTACCAATTCTAACATCTATTTATTACGCCAATAGGTGTTCTACAATGGCAGCCGAGTGGAGTGTAATGGAGTGAGTTGTTCACTTTTACATATGAGCTTAAATTTGATGTCTATTTGACTATCATTGTGAAATTTTAACTTTAAATCCGACTCCCATTTAATTGTCATTTATAAGTTTTCATCAAAACTGTAGTTTTGAGCACCACTTTTTGCCAAAAATATTTTTTAAGCATGATATAGCTAGATCAAATAACATTTTTCACTAATAAAAAAGAAGTTGGTAGAAAAGGTAATGGAGTTATTAGTCTATGTGGTATGTTAAAAATATAACATAAGAACCTCTAGATTGAAATCTCTTGGCGTATTTCAGATAGATGTATAAAAATGAGATTTTTATTTTTAGTATTTACTGACTTTTCAAGGCCCTGTTTTGGGTTTTAGGAAAGCCGACGCGTTCCGAGACCAGTGTGGATGGCGGTGTCGCAGGTGGTGATGATAGCAGGGTACCTAACAATGGCGGCGGGCATGCAGGGATGTCTGTACATCGGTTCCATTGTAGTGGGTATTTGTTATGGCGTTCGTCTCTCCGTCTCTATTCCGACTGCATCAGAGCTTTTCGGGTTGAAATATTATGGCCTGATATACAACTTCCTCATCCTCAACTTACCCATTGGCTCCTTCCTCTTCTCTGGTCTTTTGGCTGGAATTTTATACGACATGGAGGCTGCTAAAGGGTAGAAAGTAGATGCAATCCCCCCTCTAACTACTACAGGATGGTCGTATGCAAATTTTAATGGGCTCTTAACAGGGAGACATAATAATTTGTATGTGGAGAGTGGCAAGACATGCGTGGGTGCACACTGTTACAGGTTGGTGTTCTTGGTCATGGCTAGAGTTTGTTTGCTGGGATTCGGCCTGGATTTGATCCTCACCTTTTGAATGAAGAAATTGTATTTGAATCTCTACAAGTCGAGGAAGGCTAAGGAATCACAACACATCAGGCAAAAACTCTAAGATTCCATGAAATTTCTAATTGTATTGTATTCCTAGTAGTAGAGAGTAAACAACTTCTAATCAAGTTTAGTAAAATTAATCTCGTGATTTTCAATATTAATTTGCTATTTGTTTACCATTAATAGAAGCATTCTCAATTTTAGAACTATGATTATAGATATGCAATCAGGATCGATCTAAAGGACCCAACAAGAGAACTCCAGTCAGTTACCTCTTTTAATGAGACAACTGAGTCAATCATGGGTGTTGAAGCTAGTGATCTCCACCTATTATCTATAGACGAAGACGCAACTAGTGAAATTACAAGCAATGTCATCGGCAACGAATACTGCTTCACACTTTCCCTGAAAAAAGAGACATACTGTGGAAACAACATATTGAAATGTGTCATCCTCAGTTCTAAGAAAGTGGATAACAATGCAACTCCTCCGTAACCTTCTTTACACAAATAATTATAATGTATCTGTCCCTTCAAACTTTACACCCTCACCCATCCCATTCTATACTTTGAACTATCACCGCTATGTTGCTTATTTCATATCTATGTTTCACCCTTTTCCCCTGCTTCAAAAGAAAACTTCTGTAGTTCCTTATAAATTGACATACTATTGTCACCTACTACTATGTGGATTGTAAGTAATTTTAAGAAAATAAATGCATTTAACTTGCACTTTTATTATGTACGTATTTTCATCCTTGTATAGTACTAGAATGTATTGTATCTTTCCATATAACAAAAAATATTTTCCTTAGGCAACACATAAAAGTTTTTATCCTCAAATTGTTACCTCTTATGATTGGTTCCCATTAGAACTCCACATGCATTTCAAATGTATATAGTTTATTGATTCTGACATACTATTGCCTCCTACTACTATGTGGATTGAAAGATATTTTAAGAAAATAAATGATAATTACTTGCACTTATATTATGTACGTATTTGCATCATTGTATATTGAACGTATTGTACCTTTCCATATAACTAATATTATTTTCCTTAAGAAACAAATGTAGATTTTTAATCCTCGAAATGATACCTCTTACACGTAGTTCCCATTGGATCTCCACATGCATTACAATTGTATATAGTTTATTGTATAATTTTTTTATGTCAACAAACAATGCATCGTTCATTACTGACTGACACATTTTTTCCCAACAGGTGGTACTCCATAGGTGTGTCACTTTGCAATCATGTCAACTCCTGCAAAATGAGCACGACGAAGAGAGAACTATGCAAAAAATAAAGTTCACATAAATTCTGAGCAGAGACGTCATCACCTAGAGCATAGAACAACGACAATCTCAAATATCTGTCAACTTACATCGACCAACAACCTACCATTCCCTATCATTCCAAACTTGCCAACAAATACAACTACTGAAGGATTTCCAGCCAACATTCCACAAGTAACTTCCATGGAAACAAATTTGCACGAACATACCAATTCCTTCTATACGAACCCATATTTGCTAACTACGCCACACCTCACCATTTTCTTGTGCCACCACAAGAAACTGTCTCAAGTACTGACTTTTCTTTGGTTCCTCGCACATGTACAACCAATTCCTCATCTCCTTCTATCTCGCTTTCCACCTTGCAATCCACAATCGACTGCTTAGGTTGTGGAGCCTGTTTTCATGTGTGAAAGTGTTGAAGACTGTACACTAAGAGTCATACACTTTCCATGTATCCTCATTTGGGGGTTCGGGGGTGGCGGCAATTTCCAAATTTTTTTTTTTAGGTGTAAAATTTTTTTGGCCTCGAAAAATGCACCCGACATATTGGGAAATTCAAGGAACACATGCTTTTCTCATATGGGCGAGTTTTTTGACCCATAGGTTTATGGGACGGGTTTTCCCATGGTTTTGATACCCACGGTTTTGTAAAATTGCTTAGCGAATTTATATCGTTTATGCATATGATAGAATATATGAAGAACATCGTAGATGTGCTTTGAATTCGTAAATCATCAGAGTTTGTTGAGCATAGCTCCAAACGGATCTGGGTATTGTATTGAGAGAGTGGTGGCTTGTAATAAAATTTGAGCAAGTGATTCTTGGTGGACGTAGCCCAAATTGGGTGAACCACGTTAAATACTATCTCTTTGTGTTGTGTTATTTTATTCTCGTAATTTTATTTCTAGCACTGTAATAATTTCGCATATGAGTTTCTCTTTGTGCGATTCTCGTGAGGGATTATTCCGCATATGTTATCTCTTATTTCCTAACATGACCCAAACAGAACACCCCACCCCTCCCCATACACAGAGACTTCCCATATTGCCGCCCTCGTCGCAGACTATTGAAGCCCAACGTCGGTTTCGCAAAAGAATATATTTGTTGGCAAACATCCAAACTTGCTCAATCTGTTTGGAAAATTACCCGGATTAAAACAATTTCCTTTGAAGGATTTCCCTCATGTAGCATATGCAAATCTGAAAAACACGACCATCACTTCTCTTCGTGGAACAACATGGACCCTGAAAAACAACCTACCATTCTTGCATCTTTAACCCAAATAGAGGAGATGCTTATCGCACGGGTCAATCCATTACTTGCATGTCACCCAAGTACGTGGAGGACAATACAAATACTCAGGACACACCATAAGTTTCCCGCAAAACATTACTTCAACATGCGAGATTCAACCCCTCTTATTGAGGACTGGGAACTCCTAATGTCTTGCATACACACACCTAACTCAACAAGAGCTCAAAATTTTTAAGGACGCACCACATTTGTTTGCAAAAAACGACCTCGTGGACTCCCACAACCTTCAAATGCTAAAGGCATTGAACATTCCGATCGCCCAATCCATTGTCTGAAAGTAATAGAGGGCTGGACCAAGAAATCCTGATGATGATCAGTTGGAGCACAAAGTTCTGCTATGTAAACAACAAAAAAACATGCTTATTGAAAATTTATGGGTTGACGTAGGCCTTGTAAATGGTGCTATAGGAACAATCACCGACATTGTCTATGATGCATCAATGCCACCACCAACATTACCTTTATTTGTTGTTGTCAAATTTGATAGATACAATGACCCATGTTGGGATCCCTCCAACTGTTACATATTCTCGATACCCCTATTTCGAGAGGGAATCGAAGATAATTTCCGCTTAAAATGGCCTAGGCATTAACTATCCACAAGTCTTAGGGACTTACTATGCATAGAGAAACTGTTGACATTAGAACCAATGAAAGGTAGGGTCTGACATTCACTTTCTCCAGAGTTGCCTCGCTTGCAAATCTACACATTTCACCTCCTTTTTCATTCGAAAGGTACTCAAAAATGGTGCATGTAACAACACTTGGAGCAAGAAGAAAGGAGGAAGCAAGACTACTATCACTCAACCCTTCATAAATACTACAATATGCTTTGATAGCACCTCCGCTACTACTTTACTCAACACTTCTTCTATCCTAGAAACCATTTCCGTTCAAGGGGTATCAAATGTACTCATGTTTACCGGAAATAAAACTACCCTCGAAAGGCTACCATTCATGATATAATTCTTCTCATGTTAAGTTTAAATAAAATAGTTCGCAAAACGATACCACTCATGATATGAGATTTGTAAATGTATATGTATGAATTTGTAACAACTTTGAAATGAAGAGATGAAACTTTTAAATGAAGTGGTTCATCTATATATCTACAATTACAAAATTACACGTTTCAACATACATGTTCGATTTTTCCTTTTTATTGTTGCCGTTTCTTTATGTTAACCAACAACAACACATTTTTAATGTCTTCATCTAGCACACAAATACCTATAAATTTAAAATGCCGAGAAAGGACAATGCAAATTATAGTTGTTTCCATCCAAAGCTTTGTACATTATATCACTTTTTTGCATTTTGAATAGTTTAAAGGGTTGGACCTCATGTTTGCGCTTTTTAAATGAAGTGACTCATCTATATTTCTACACATACAAAATCAATCACCCATAGTTTAAACAAACACAACTACAAAAGTAAAAACTATCCCTATAACACAAATAACATATATCGTTTTTTGTTTGCAAAATGCCTCAAAGAAATGTGGTCTCATGGAATGTTATGATTGTAAGATATGCACAAAATAGCTCTAACAATGATGCACTCAAACTCGTTGAGGTAATAAAGAAATTTGGAATGTACCATAACCATTTCAGATTTGTTTATATATAATTGCATATTCTGTCTCATTTTAGTTTCATGGAGAGATAATATGTTAAAGCACTTAGTCATTCTTTCAATCTACTTTGACAACAACACTTCACATTCACTACATTCTTGAGAGTGAGTATTAGCAAACTTACATGTCTCACTTGAATTTGTATTCAAATATTACACAACTAAGTGTTATCTAACATCCCTTCTAATGTATTTCGCAACATTTGTTCTGGCTTTAATAGAAAATCAGTATTGTCAATCACACCCCTTATCAACATCAACTACAAAAGTAATAATTGTATTTCTAAATCTAATAACATATACCATTTGGCGTTCACATTACATTGTACACATGCAATTGCTAGTAACTATCCCTCTAAAACAAATAACATATGCGTTCACATTGCATTGTACACATCATACATGCGATTGTTAGTATAAATAAACAATAAAAATAAAAAATAATTATTTTCTAAATCTACCAATTAATCCTTTAAGCTATAGCTGGAAATTTTAATTTTTAATAATAATTATATTAATAATATTACCGTGATTAAGAACCAAATTTACAAACAGTTACTTCCTAAATTAAACCAAATAGTTGGATTATTATTTATAATAATTTATTTTATGAGATACAGCTAACAGCCGGTGCGAATTTTTTATTTATATCGTTAGGAAGCTTAACAGCCAATAGCCGGTAGCCAATAGCCAATCACCTTCTATTTAAGTCCATATGCTTTCTAGGGTTTCAATTTGATGTTCTGGTTTCTTCGAGCATCTGCGTCTCTGGATGACAGGGAGGAGCTGCGTCTGGATAATAGGAGGAGCTGCGTCTGGATAACAGAGAGGTGGGTTTGTTCATGAATTCGGAATTATCCATTATTGTTGCATAGCTGTTTAGGGTTTGTAGAAAGAAAAGAAGCGCACAAACAAACTGCAAAGGCTGGGGCTATTCTCAATGTCTTTTGTCCGTCATGAATCCACATTGAGAATAGCCTCCAGCTTTTGCAGTTTCACTGTGGGCTTCTTTTCTACATGAAACACCCTTGAAATGGAATTATATTTTTGTTGGCATACCGCAGTCCGCTTGAATTTGTCCTCGTCAAGATAGGCAGGAAGGTTTTGGTAACTGTTGAGGACAAAATCAATATATGACCATCAAGCAAACATCTATGTGTGAATTATGACGGCGAAATGTTTGCATTTGACGGCACTGATGTTGATTTTGTTCTCAACAGTTATCATAACCTTCCTACCTATCTTGACGACCAACAAGAACAAGAGTATAATTCCATTCAAGGGTGTTTCATGTGGAAAAGAAGCTCAAAGTGTGAAATGTGTTTCATGTAAAAATGAAGCGCTGCAAAGGCTATTTCACGGCGGACAACACAATTTAGAGTTTGAAGAAGTGAAGAAGATTGGTTGCACACTTCAAGAACAAGCTGAGAAAGAACCCAATCAAATGGAAGGGGATAATAGGGAGAAATGGAAGGGGATAATACAGGGAGCCTGTGGGATAATACCCAATATTCTCCAGCACTCCAGCAATTTAACGCCCCACAAGCCTGCTGCCCAATATACTCCAGCCCTCCATCAAACTGATCCACAAGTCCACAATTCTACGACGGGATTTTCCCTCCGTGGACCCAATTCCCAATTTGCTTCTCCTCCATTGCTTTAATGCATGGAGTCCAATATGAAGAAGCTCATAATCTTTTACAACAATGGATCCATGCAGCAATTAGTTTCTCCATTGATCAGTCCGCACCCTTCTCCAGATATGATGGGTTCTTCCCTGCATTTGTCCACTGCATCCCAGCAATCCAGTGTTGCAACAAGTGACCTTGACACAATCCAATTTAATGGAGATATTCAGGGTGGCAGAGCATCTACTCGGCTATCAGAATCAGAATTTCCCCAGATAGACAACACTCTCCTCTAATCAATCATGATTATAATGAGCTGCTGGTGTTCGTGAACAGCAAAGGAGCACTTATCTTCACAGATTCTAGAATATCAAACGATCTTTGCTTTTTCATAATTGTGTTTTTACCCGTCAAGAAATCATTCAAGCCATTTGCTTATGATTTACTTTTCTTGTTACTAATAACAAACATATTTTCATATGTTCAAATTATTGTTCACAGAAAATTATATGTTTAAATACATGGTTAACAACCGACTTATTTAATGGAAAAGCATTCATGGCTAATTTCCCATGTAGAATATATCTTCTGTTTTTTAAATTCTGTATAGGGTGAATTATGAATTATGAGTGGTTTCATGATATTAAATTATGTTCACAGAAATTATATGTTTAAATATTTGGTTAACCGACTTATTTAATGGAAAAGCATTCATGGCTAATTTCCCATGTAGAATAAATCTTCTGTTTAGATTATTAAGTTTTTTAATTCTGTGTAGGGTGAATTATGAATTATGAGTGGTTTCATGATATTGATAAAGGTATAACTTTTATATCAGCAGTATTATGAGATATGGATTACTTCTTGTGTTTGTATTACTTTCAATTCTGTTTAATTGATTATATTTAGGCTTTTGATGAGCTTGGTGCTGTAGAATCTTCACAATTTCTAAAGGCTGGAGTAATTTTTACAATTTATGTAGTCCAGTTTTCATGGCATGTTTGATGTCTTGTGGTTTCATGTCAGCAATCTTCCTCCCACTTCATAGTTGGCTATTCTTCTGAAGCCAAGATACATGTACTAGCTCCAGCCAATTTCTATCATACCAAACGATCATGAAATGCTTACATTTGTAACACTCAATTCCTCAATCAGGCATTGGTGATTACTTTCTCAAAGCTAAATTATGTCCTTCTGCAAGAATCGGAAAGTTTTCTATGCAAGACTTGCCTAAAAGTACTTTTAAGTTTTTACATGGTAGGTATAATTTATAAAGTTTCTAGTAACATGTTTGTTTTAGAAAATTATGAATGGAAAATCAGCCAATTTCTGGGAAGAATATTGGGTACAAAAGGGCATGCTCAGACAAGAAAGTCAATGGCAGTATATTCTACAGTTACTCTGTGCACAAAGTCATTTAGTGTCCAACTATTAGATAACTGCATAATTTACTAAGTTCTTTAGAGAAGCAGTATGGCATTCAAGCTATTTTAATATCGAAGGACCATACATCCAGTTTTATTGTAGAAACAAACCTGGGTGAATTGAAATCGCTTGCTCTTGAGCTCAGGATATATTATGATGGACAAATCAGGTTCAGAGATATGATGAAGCAAGAAAACTTGATAGGGAATGATCTTTGGCAAAAAGAATGATAGATAAAAGCATGGCCTGCAACCCTAACATTTTTATACCCCTTCAGAATGAATTGCAAAAAGGAATTTGCAGATTCATCCACATGTGAATTTTGTAGAATTATCAAAAGAAGATTCTAATCACCTTCCTCTAGACTGTAATTATTCTGCCATAGTGTGGAACTGTTTTGACAGGATACAATCAGATGGTAATTGGCAGTTGGTATAACTCATTAATGAATGTGACTCTACTCACTGGGCAGATTATATATTGATTAGAAAAATATCAAGAACAATAATAAACAAGCTTTTGCATTTTTGTAAACGACTTTTTTTTCTCAGCATTATGAGTCGATTCATCATTGAGAACCCCGACTGCGGCTGCATCATTTGGTTCTTTGCTGCTGACAGTGATCTTCAAAGCTATTTTACTATTAATCACACACATTGAGAATTTGCTGTTTGCTGTTTTATGCAACTGATTCATTAAAAACACAATATTTTTGTTATCCACATCTTTGCGAAAATGTTTATTGTGTAGTATTTATGTACCTGAATGGGCAATAACCTTTCTTGACATTCCATTCCATTCTACTGTATAGTCGTCTGCAAATTCTGTTTGCTAGTTTTATATCGATTTCTTCTATTAAATACAAATTTATTTCTCATACATATTGACATTGTTAGACCTCGAAGAGATTTTATCCTAACAATTCCAACATAAGTTTATTGTTTGGCTTAAATGTTCCTTTAATAGAATTCCCGAGGCAATGATAACTTTTCAATGGTAATTTGCATTTGTAAATATGCTTCTGTGAATCACTGTCAAGTGCGAAATGCAATTATTTAGATTCATTGTAGATGCTGAAAGCAGGGCAACGCAGGAAATCCCTATGGAATTCAACTGAAAAGTACAATATCTTGTGAGTTTTAAACATAGAAGAGGTTTTATCCTTACAATTTCCAACATAAGTATCCTTTTTAGCTTAAATGTTCCTTTCTAGGAGTTTCTGAGGCAGTGATTACTTTTAGATGGTAGTTTACATTTGTTCATATATTGTTCTTCCAAGGTCACAGTCAAAGCCAAAATGCAATCATTTGGAGTCATTATAGATGCTGAAAGCCGGACATCACAGGAAGTACATAAGCATGAATCCAACTAAGAATTACAATATATTGCCAGTTTTAGACCTAGAAGAAATTTAATCCTTACAATTCTTAAGTATAACTTTCCTTTCCGGTGTAAATGTTCTTTTCACAGAATATTTGGCAGTGATTACATTTTATGGTAATTTGCATTTTTTAATATACTTTTGTTCTAGTCATTTTTTCATTGAATCCAAAGCTTGCATGGGTTAGGTGCACAAAATTTTTAGGCTTAGCTGTCAAGGAATGAGGGGTTCCATTCCACCAAATTCGCCTGGGGCACAAGCTTGGCCTCATCTCTTATCACTTAGTATCCCCTGATATTTTTACCTTAATGGATGACTAGGCAACACCTTTTACACCATCATATGCACCATTAGAACACAGCCCATTTGATGTCCAATCACTTTCAAATGAAAATGCAATCATTTAGTCAATATAGATGCTAAAAGCAGGAAATTCTGCCATAGTTGTTTGGAGACAATGGTGTGGGGGTACTGTGTCAGGGATGAAGATGCGATTCAAATCGGGTACTTGATGAAATGGATAAGTCTATAAGAGTATGAGGCTGAGGTCCTTGTCCCTACAGTAGAGTTTCCTGGCAACTACATTCCTTGCCCCTATAGTAGAGTTCCCTGGTACTACGCAAAATCCTAAACATCAAATACAACTTAAAATTGCAATTTTCTAGATGCATGTGTGGAAATATTGATTGGTAAGTTGCTCAAAACATTAGGATGCACTCTCCAAATTGTATTGTCAACCCATCTGTAGAGCACAAAGGACATATGCATGCATGTACGTCAAGATATTTCACTTACCCTTTTATTCTCTTGTACAATTCTAAAATTTCCCTATTCTGTATATTAAATAGAAGATTTTGGATAAAAGTGTTTTACTAATCTTGAATGTGTTTTTGTACATTAGTCTAGTCAATATTGCATAAGCATGACACTTTGGCTGGTCTTGAAACATCGAGAGTCAGGCGAGTGTGAGAGAAAGAATGCATACCAAAAGCATCAGAGGCCATAAACAAATGCAAGGTGGCTTCCTCAATTGAGGAATCTATGCCAGAAAAGATGTTGCAGTTGCTTCACTGGTTATACTCCTATTCCTTAATTTTAAAAAGTGGAGAGATGATAAAGAAAATTACGAGTTGAAAGGAGTGTCTCTCCCAAAAGAAAAAGTGTTGTTGCAAATTAATTTTTGTCTCTACAAGTTGCTTGTTGCCAAAAGAAAATTGTAAAAATTAGTTAGGTAGTTCTAGCCATGTATTTAATTCTAGATCAATGGATTTCAAATGGTATTGGTTTGATCCAATTCTAATTTAGTCACAGGCTTCTCCTATATCAATCATGTAACTAGATTTAATTATTTTGGTCCTAATATAACTCTACACTTGTCAGTGCTATAATGATCGAGTTAGAGACCGATTCACCAATTACCCAGGTCTGTATGGCTCTGTGAATATTGAGTCAATTCATCATTGTTTGGATTAAGAGATAAATTAAATTTATTTGGGGCTTTGATTTGTAGATGTTATTGACTGCCCATTTTGTTTTTCCTAAAACAGGGTGACTATTGTCCACAAACCCTTTTGTTGGAAAGAATCTTGAGTTTCTAATTGAATGCATGGATAATCTTTCAGGGGAAAAATAGAGGGTATGTGCATGGTTATTATTGGGCTTCTAATTATTTTTGTTGTTCTATGCTGTGTTTTATGTAGTTATGATTTTGCTGCTTATAAACATGGATATAGCCTCTAACTACTTGTGTTGTTTGCAGTTTCAACGACATCAACTCAACAACAGGATTGCCTACTAAGGAGGTCAAAGTGCCTATGTGTTTGTAAATGTTTTGTTTGCTTGTTGGTTTAAATGATTTTGTTTGATTTAAACATGTAATCTAGTCTTCTAATTATGAGAGCTTGAACATTCTACTGCACTACAAATTGATGATCTAAATTCCTCTTCAAGATTTTTGACTTGTTTATTGTTGGCAACAACTCTTTTGTATTCTATTTGTTTGTTTTCTCAAGATTACCGACCATTTTTGTGTGTTTGTTTACTAGGATTTTGTAAATAGTCACTTTTTCTGTAATTTGAAAGTGTTTGAAGAAAATATTGCATGAAATTTAGGTTTTTTACTTGGATTCAATCTCAATAAGATTTTAAGGTGTGTCAATTTAGTGTCAGGTATCTAGAAATGTTTTAATCTTTAGAAGAAAAAGAAATTTTAATGTCCATGAGGCTACCAAAAGATAACCTATGGGACAAAGAGGTGGATTACATCATAGTGAAAATATTCCCACTACCTTATATGAGAAAGTCTTGATCATCATCACTCATAATCTCTAGGTGATCATATTCATCTACCATAGACATCCACCTCCCTCTCATAGACATCCACTTTATTCAACCACTGAATTTTAATGCTTGTTCAAATGATTTTCTACCTCAAACAGAATTTCCACTAAAATTGCCATCCTTAACACAAGTCTTCATAGTGAACGCAAAAGTAGTGATATTACATTAGGTATATCAGAAGGCATATCTATGAAATTGAATTGGATTTTCCAGAATCCATACAATTTGGAAAATCCATCAGCAATGATATTACATACTTTTCATGTGACACACAAATTTAAAGAGATACATCTCTTTGAATACCGAGGCATTGAAATGTTGTGTAATATTTATAAATATATGAATACAGACATAGTTGCAGTCACAATTGTTGGTATCAAAGTATACAGGAAAGCCTGTGGGAACACATTTTGAAATATAAGCCAACGGACAATACTATAGGCCAAAAAATTAATATCATAGCCTCCAGTCCTCCTTATCATTTAGTTGTTAATTTAAAATAGTCGGGATAACAGGTTTATTGGAATCCTACATTATTGAGCCATATATCTCAATGGAATTCACAGAGAACACAAGGGTTTTATTTGGTGACAATCACCCTCTGTATCATACTGATTATCTTTTTTGTATATTTGTATTTGGTGAGTAGTGTATGTAAAGGTGTGGAGAAGGTGGTCATATCTAGAGCGCAGCATGGCACCAATGGTTTGGAAGCTAAGACAAAACCATTACCTGAAGAAGATCCTATGTAAAGCTGCCGGCGAAGAACCATTACCTGAAGAAGATCCTATGAATCCAATTTTCAAGCCAATTATTGAGCCTTCTTGACTTAATAGCTGCATTGCATTCAAAGTAGATCATGTGGCATTTCCTGCATGATTAATGCTACAAAGTTCTCCTGATTTTATTTTATGGCTAATCCTTAACAATTAAATGTTACATTATCTTTGGTCTCTGAGGGATGGATATGGTTAAAAATTTACCTTTTTTAGTCTTGCTTCATCTTTCAAACAACATTCTCACAATTTCCTTATCTTGGTACTTGTAACAAACACATCTTGTCAAAGCAATATTCCTATAATATGATGTGTATAAACTAGATAACTTGTCATCTCTGTAATATGATTGGTTGATAATTCACAATTACAAGTTTTGCTTAGTGTGGGTGTATTTATCCATTTGCAAGAGAGATTGAATTTGGACATTGTTGGTCAAGTCTTTGGGAAAAAAATGGAGCAAGTTTAGTTACCAATTTAGGTTGAGGTTCCACCACTATTGCAAAACATCATTATGCAAAGAAAAATGTATATGACAAAACATTATGGTATATAAAAAGTAATGGATGTGAACAGCGACATAGCACTTATCTTCCCAGATTGAGGAATATCAAACGATCTTTTCTTTGCTTTTCCATAATTGTGTTTTTGGGTTTTTTACTAGTCAAGAAATCATTCAAGCCATTTGTTTATGATTTTCTTTTCTTGTTACTAATAACAAACATATTTCCATATGTTTAAATTATTGTTCAGAAAAATGCCATGAAATCTTTATCTGTATATATGGTTAACAACCGACTTATTTAATGGAAAAGCATTCATAGCTGATTTCCCATGAAGAATATATATTCTGTTCAGATTATTAAGTTTTAAAATCTTTATATGGTGAATTATGAGTGGTTTCATGATGTTGATAAAGATATAACTTTTATATCAGCAGCATTATGAGACATGGATTACTTCTCGTGTTTGTTTTGTATATATTGACAAAGTGTATTTCTTTCAATTCTGTTTAATTGATTAGTTTTTTGGCTTATGATGAGCTTGGTGTTGTGGAATCTTCACAATTTCTAAAGGCTGGAGTAATTTTCACAATTTCTGTAGTCCAGTTTCTTTAAAACTTGGTAGACAGCTAACAGTTTGAATTACAAGTTTTTCGTTTGGATGAGGTTGGATTTTATTTCGAGATAAAATCCAACGAACCTTCCCTCTCCTTTACGAATGGAATGACTTCTTTTGAGCTATTTTCAGAGCTCTGAAATCACCATTTTCGATGTGCCTGCAGCTCTTTACTGTAATGCTAAGAAAATTGACAGAAAAATTTCACTTATTTTGGTCCACCTATTTTTTTGATGACAATGTTATGGAAGTAGCTAATCAGGATATTAGCAATCTTCCTTTTGTGGGAAATTTAAATTTACTTAATAAATCTTTGATATTTTTCTAATTATTTATTTGATTTTGTTAGAGTTTCAGAATTCATTATACATGTTGAAAGGAATGGTTTTCTCCCTTCATATGAATATTGTGCATATGCCCTCCTTATTTTCATGTTGTAGTTGAGTCTTAAACTATTCCCTTAATTCAATCGATTAAGTGGAACACTAAAGAAACAACCCATTCAAGAAAATAAACATGTTTATCAATTTTGATTCTTGTGCAGCCTACATACACCTTGTTAGCATATGGTAGCAAGGAGATAACATCATGAGAGTGCATAATGATGATCCAACTCTTCATGGCATCTCATGTAGATTACTTCCTTTTATAACTTGGATTATCTTTACAACATCTCCAGAAAGTATACAAGCTCATGGCATTGAGTGTAACCTTTCACATGATTCTATATGTAGATTCCTACTCTCTTAGATTTCCCAAAACTTAACATCATTCACTAAGTCCCATGACACCATGGAGCTTTTACCTGCATAATCCTTTGCATCTCATGTAGTTTTCTTAACAACTCACACATCTCCTACAGTTTTCTACAAGTACTGCACAACTTGTAGCTTTTGTGGTCTTGTGTAAACCATTCCACATTTATTTTACTTCTGCAATGCCACACAAGACTCTGCAGTGTGTATAGTTTACCTCACAATAGTGCAATACGACACATCTCTTCCACACATCATCACACTTGCACCCTGCTTATTTACATACCATTTGTCACCACATATATTCTTGAGACTGTTTTACCTCAGCATTTTCTCATCAACACCTTGTTACCAAGTGGTGGGGTAGATGGCACATCCTGCACCAAGCCATGTTAGAGCATCTTCATTGCATGCCATGTGTCAGATCCTAACTACCTTGTAAAATAGGAAAATGGAAACTGTAACCATATTACACCATGTGTCTTCTTACACCTACTTTCAACACACTCACGCCTTCATTATTATCTTCCTTAGCACTCTAGATTCTCTTCTTGTTAGTTTGACTTACTTTCTTGGATTTTCCATGCCTGCATTTCTCTCCAAAAGAGCATCAACCATGGTCACTGTTGTCTACTGAGTAGATTTCCCTTGCTGACAACATCGACCATTGTCGATGCCATTAGGTTAGTGTTTTTACATAGCCAACGACATCGACCATGGTCAATATCGTCGGATAGCACAAAATATTAATGCATTCATCAAGTTATTTATACTACATCATTGAGCATCCTTCTCACATCACATCATCACACATTTGGTTTGCTAGCACTCACCAAACATGTTCTAAAAGCTTAGAAGGTCTTGAAGTTGGTCTTATTTGTCTTATTTGGAGTGCAGAAGTAGAGCATTAGGTAGTTAGGATCTAAAATCAAGGGAGTTGTACTTTTCATGGTCTACCAAACCTTTGGAGTCATTGGAGTCTTTAATCAAGTGTGTTCCTAGGTATTCTTCTTATTCACTTTTGGTTCCCCACTTAAACTCTCTCTCATAAAATTTTTCCAACCTTGGGAGGAAGTTAATGTGTAAATGCTACCTTCATGTAGGTAAGCATCTCTAACCTCTCTTGTTCCTTTAATTTCATTTCATATTTGAATGTTGTGGTTGTGGCCATGCATAAATCGGGACAAGATACCATATTATTTTCTGTTGCATTATTTATTTATCGGTTCTTACCTTAAAATTCTTTCACAAACCCTTGATCTTACTTTATAATCTCTTGGACATCTCTTCTAATCCTTGTGAATCTTACCTAGCAACCACTTAAATATTTTATCTCATTGCTACTATGATTACAATTCTACTTGCAAACTTATTATCATCAATTTATAATTGGGAGTTAGTTATGTTAGGAATAAATTAATTCATCATTCCGTGTAATGTAAAGTTGCTATAAAAAACTTTACTTGTTTATTTATGGGCTCTCTATTTTAGGTTTGTAACTGCAATGAGATTATTGCACACCCTATTTTATAGATATTGTTACATGTATCATTGCTAGTTAAATAAACTCATGTATTCCTCTTTGTTTAGTTTCATAAAATCATTATCTTGATTTTTCTCTTACATTTAATACTAGAGCATGTTTGAATCTGGAAAGTAAGTTTGATCAAGAGAGGATATAAAGAGTTTTCTGCAAGAGAGAAAAAGGAGGGAGATCCCTGAGGCACCCTCATTCTCAAATTCATCTCCACTCTTTACAAACATTGCATTGAAGAGGTGTTTTGGTATGAGGTCAATTGGCTATTTTAAAGTCCACACTTTACAAATATTGCATTGAAGAGGTCTCACCTTGAGATTTTAATTATAGCCATTTTGCATTGAGTTTGGGTGTAGGGTTGAATTGGCTCAGCTTAGCTGTTGGCAAGATCCTCTTTGCATTAGGTTTTGCATACACCAAACACCCTTTACATTGTTTCCATTACACAGTTGTCCTTGAAAAAGGTGATCTCATATCTACAGTGTGAGAGCTAATTTGTATTTAAAAAAATTTTTTTTAAGAGTTGAGGAGTGAGATTGATCCATAAATAGGTAGATATTCCTCTACTCTGTAATTTTTAATCACACTTTTTTTAAAAATTCATCAAATTTTATGATTTAATAAATCCAAAGCTGATCAGAATCTGATTTTAAACTGAATTAGGACTAATCCAGAACTGATTTTCAGATTCACAAAATCAATCGTTCGATCAAATAATCCAACTTTCAATTTTTCCAATTTTTTTCCCAATGTCATAATTGATTATAAAAATGCATATTCTAAATTAAATCTGATTTAATAATGTGGAAAATATCTCAAAAATTAGAATGTAAAATCAAGATGAAGAGACAACACCAAAATTGTTTACGGAATTTTGGCAACTGCCTACGTCTCCGGGTTCATACGAACTAGTCTATTAAATTTTTCTCAAACTGTAAGTACAATCAAACTTACAATTGACAAAAATAGATCCATGACAATGTTGTGTCTTCTAACCTTTGAAAGACCACGCGAAATCTAGTGTTTGTCTTTCACCTTCCCGAAGCACTTGCAGAAGCTTATCCCTATTGTTCCTAGCCTTCTAGTGAACTTTTGCTGCACAAAACAATTTCACAAAATCCATAACGATAAAATAATACATTCACGAGGTGCGTATCAAAAATTTGGAGAACTTTCAGCAGTTTACTCCGAAGACCCAATTTGCTCCTAAATGCCTCAAAAAACCACTTTTTAAAATATGCATTGTTATGACTCTAACATAGTCACGAGATAATGCTTGTACAACTGCAAATGAGCCTTTATATAGACTAAGTGAGCCCCGTTGGCATGTTGGTGAGGGATTATTTTAATACTCGGGTGGTTGGGGGTTCAAATCTCTCCAACCACCCACAGACGCCTTTTCACCATTTTGGGGAATTAGTCCCACATTGTTCGGTCGGTGGTGAGTTTTAAGCCATGTTCCACCAAGTTTCCGGGACGGGGACGATAGGGGACAAGGGGACGTGTTTTTGGGATGGATTTTTTTTAGGCCTTTTTAGGGGACGACAGGGGACGACTATTAAAAAATAAGGGAAAATTTAAAAAATATAGGAAATTTCAAATATTCATATGATAACATTGATAAAACATTCATCACACACATTATAGAACCTTAATACATAAAATTGGAGCTGAATTGAGATTTCACATAAGATTCAATTTATCTCAGGTCCACATAAACTGCCCTGTTTTCATGTTAATGCCCTCAAAGTAGGACACAAACAAAGATCAAGCTTCACAAAGCTATAAAAACATAAACACTTAGAATTGCATGTTTCCAATCAGAATTTTGACTCAGGTGAAACCTACAGTTGAGCACAATTTGAATTATATGAAGAATTTTAAATTCCAAATCTCATTTGTGTAACATGCTACAATTTCTGATCAGTCCCAAGGGCGACTCAAACCTCAATGTCTCTACAGTAACACACAACATAGTTAATTCACGATTCCAATATTTTCCTTATTTAACAACCTGCAAAGTCAACAAATTTCTAAAGGACAACATCCAACAAAGACATGCTATTGTACAGTACAACAGGGTGTATCACACCCAAAAATCTTTCCCAATTTATTCCAACATTCTTTCAAGCAGTATATGTTCTTTATCAACAAAACATCTTCATTATTACTTCATGCACAACACATCAAGTTTTATAAACCTGCACTGGCACTCTTATCTATGTCTCAGAGCAATCAAGACAAGAACAACATATGCAAAAATTACTCATCACAACATCCATTGATGACCAATTTAAACATTCAGGACATAGTCCATAAAAGCATATCACATCCGGACATGATAATTATAATGGATCCATTCTCAACCAATGAGATTTGTAACTGACTTATCAACAACTCCCAACATTCACTTCAGCCTGATAGGACCACAACAACCACAATACAACCAAATGCATGATTCTTAAATATTGAATTCAACCTCATCTTTTGCAATGTACAACAAGATTGTTGCGATTAAGTAAACAATGCCACTTACATAATTCTTATTCATACAATCCACCTCTTCAAAAACTGAGAGAAGGCATCCAACTGTATAATTACAAAAGGTTCAAAAGGCCAAAAGGAACTGCAATAACAATCCATAACAACTGGTGTACATAACAAACAATGTCACTTGAATTCAATGCCAGGTTTACATCATGGAATGAGGCTTCCAGGCAACAACCTTACTTAATTGTAAGAGAGGTTGTTTTAAGTTTAGGTTAGTTAGGAATGAATGTGGGGATCCTTGTGGGCCCCCACATTCATTTTTTTAACTTTGTGTTTTTTTAAAGTTTAAACTTTATCTGGGACATAGGGGACACCCGACGTCCCCAAGTATGTTGGGGGACTTGTATAAGTCCCGTTGACTACCGAGGATGTCCGTCTGGGCTACCACCATCCCCGCTGCCAAGTTTGAAGTTTTGGGATGTTCCCGATTTTTTTAATAGATTGGAGATGGGTAGGGAATGTTTCTTACCTGTCTCAAGAATTTGAAACATTCCCGGTATGGGGACGAGACTAAAAGGTAAGGGACACGTCCTTGTGGAACATAGGTTTTAAGCCTTAAAAAGGCTTTAACAACCCTAATCCTTTGTGATTGTGGCTACACATGCCTTGTTTTTCTACGCCCACGTGGGCACAATGGTAGATTGTTGGTTGGTGCAACGTCTTTGGATTGACTACCACGAGGCGAGCTAGGCCGATTGGTAGGGTGAGTTGGCTGGTACATATGCCAACATTTGTTTACCCAATTGTTTTTGGTTAATCCACTACGTGGATTATGGTTTACTCGATTACTTGGCCCTTAAACTCACCCATTAGCCCAGTTCTATCTCATTGACTAGCTCGGTTACCAGCTCAACCTCAATTTGGTCTTCAGCTTGGCAAGTTGATTGAAAATGTACGACGACCGGGTCCCCGTCCAAAATAAAAGTGGACCCCATTGTTGAAAAACCTTTTGTCGACCATCGAAGACTAGCGGTGAAAATTGGATCTTTTATTTTGCTTCATGCCACTTATGGATGCCACGACGACCGATTTGTTGCTTCATCCACATGTGAATTTTGTAGAACTATCAAAATAATATTCTAAACTATAATTGTTTTGCATTAATGTGGAACTCATAGTAGTTGGTAAAATAGGTATAAATCATTATTGAATGTGGCTATCATTGGCGTGAGATTGCCCAAAAACTCATCCTTGGCATGAGATCGCCCGAAAAACTCATCCTTGGCATGAGATCGAAAAAAACTCATCCTTGGCGTGAGATCACCCAAAAACCTCATCCTTGGTGACAAGATGCTCAAATCCATGGCTTGATTCTTTCTTGGTTAGGAGTTGATCACTCCTAACCCCACCCGACAACATCTCCAAGAAAAACAAGACACATTTCTAAGCTATACTCTCTCATACATCAAGTGCACTCTTTCCTTAGCTACTACTTTTACACACTTTTTACTTACTTATACATACGTTACTCTGATTTTTCATATACGAGACTTTGAATACTCTCTTGCTCCTCTTTTATAGGTCCATACTTACAAAAACAAGAAGCATATCACATCAAAAAGCACAAGCTCGAACAACATGCTACTATGCATACGATTCACCCCTATGGTCTACCTCCCTTTCCTAGTTACCATGCTTCACATTGTGATCACTTCACACTTCACATGGATAATTGTCCACTCGACACGCTATCGGATACACTCCTCTTTGATTTATATAGGTAATCTACTTTATGTTATCGAGTATTTTTACTCAACAAAATAAAGTGGGGGAAAATGTAGACACAATATTTATACACTTGGGTACATTTCTAGGTCCTAAAGCATACTAATGTATACATGATTCCTAAGCAATAAAACTAGTGGTTGACAAATCCTTTTGGCCTTTTGGTTACTTTATCTCTTGTAGTTTACTATTTTGAGCTTGAATGATCATCCTTGTGGTTTTACACATCTTACACTTATGTCGGTAATTGATTGATTTACCTTTTGATGACCTCAAACACTAGCGCCCAGTTAGGACAACAACGTCCAGGCGCTCCTGTTCCTCCTGGGTGCTCTTGTCCCTCTCTTTATTATTCTTACTCTTTTGGGTTCCTTTTTCTTATTGGTCACATTTTAATAGTTTGGCTTGGCCTTTCAATTACCAATTATGAAATTCAAACAAGGGAATCATATATACTTAGTTACTTCTTTCAAATAAAGGAGCCAAACATCATAATCATTACTTATCACCACCTAATATTGCACAAAGGCACAAGAGCACTATAAAGTACATATCTAGCACATCCATACAAGGGTTAAGGGTTGCATTGGTCTACGTATACAATACATAGGAGGGGAGTTTATTCTATTCCATCACACACATTTTGCATATTTGGGACAATCTAGATCTAGTCCACTATCATCATACAACTTGCACACGGAAAACTAGGGCACAAGACAGGGATACATGATACACACACATACCAAGAACTACATGGAGTCTAAGATGTAGTGCAATGCTTGGTTGTAAGTTCAATCTTCAAGTGACTATTAGGGTTAGTATGACTCCCCATTCTGCATCTTTTTTTATTATATTTCATGTGGTTTATGAGAATGTATAAATATTCATTTGTTTTACAGGTTATAGGTGTGATTGATGATCGATAACTTGAAACTAGAGTGACTAACAACGAAGGTCTTCCAACCCAAAAAATATATGAACCTAAGGATTTTAGTAGACATAGGTGCCCCAGGATCAATCGTTAACGCCTAGGGCATTCCTTCCCTCTTGTTGGTGCTTCTACCCCTATACATTTGTGGGTTTGCAAACCCTTGACGAGCCATTTTGACATTGTTTCTAGCATGTTCCAATGAAAGACATGGTCCCGATCACTCCCATGCTATACATAGTCAGCTAAGTTGTCATCCCTCTCTCATTTGCTTAAGGTTTTACATTGTTGAATGCTTATTTGTTGCATGTTACTATAATTTATCATCTTAACATCATTTGTTATATTAAATTACTACGAATTAAGGTCTAATACAAATTATATTAAATCATTATTCTATGTGAGTTGTTGTAACTCACTCAACAATAAATGTTATAAGTTGTTTATTATAACAACTTTATAACAATACTACTTATTTACTATTTAACATGAGTAATAATCACATTATTACAACATAACACACATGTAAATTTTTCACACTAACCTTAAATTCCTAACAGTTATTAGTCTCTTTGTAAAATGTCTAAAAGAGGTAACACTAAAATTGACATGCAAGCATTTAATAGTATCTATCAACTTTCTCAAATGAAAGTTTATAATACTATTTTTATTTAAGGCATTTATGATCAATCAAGAAGTGCCTTCTATAATCAATTTTGTGATACCTAGTTCAATGGCTAATTTTAGACCTTAGAGGAGAGCCCAAGATTTTGTGATATTATTAGTATCCCAAGGGATGTTGTGGGAGAATAATTTGACGACATCCTTTTTTTCATTTCGAGAAAAAAACCTAACCTAGAAGTACCATTATTGCCTTTAAGTCCCCATTAAAATTAAGGATAATGAAGTCCCCTAGATGAGATTTCCAACTAGCCTTCATTATCTTATCTTCAATATGAGTTGTTAGATTATCCACTTAACCCATGAGGTTCCATTTTAAGAGAACTCATCTTTCAAATCATGTATTTTTATTAGTTATAGGTACCTTTGCACGAAACATATCTTGAATAGAGTTTTCAAGTTTTTGATCTAAGGAATATTTCAATAGAGATCCTACATCACGGAAGATTCTATTATTCCTTTCTTTCGATAGACTCAAGACTAAGATAGTTTAAATCATCTCCTAGATAGTACCAACCTAAGATAATCCCAACCCCTCCCAACTCTGAATTAATTGATGAATATTTTTGGGCAACACCAATTAGTGCTCATTCTGTAGAAAAAACCATTACTAAAATATATAGATCATACATCACGGAAGAATATATTATTCCTTTCTTTCAATAAAATCCAAATTATGATAGTTTGAGTTATCTCCTAGATAGTATCAACAAGCTGAGAGAATCCCAACCCCTCCAAATTATGAATTAATTGATGAATATCTTATGGCAAACAACCATATGTGCTCATTCTATAGAAAAACCATAACTAAAATTTTCAAGAAAATCGTAATGAAGGAGATGGTTTAAATTTTCAGATTCTATCTCACAAAGAACACAATGCAAAGGACCATTATTCCAATTCTATTAAAAGGATCCCAAGTTGGAATATAGAGCGAACCATAAAAATGCATTGGCTTTAGGTTGGTTTTTGGAGCACCATATCACAATTTTGGTTCAACTTGAGGATTCCAAATGACTCACTAATTTGGAATAACAATATTTAATGTTATCTTCCTATGAAGGGTTGTCTTTGAATAGAACATCCAAATAAAAAGAAAAGGATATTGATTGTGGTTGTAAGAAGTGGAAGTGAGAAAAATATCTTCATGACAAGAAGGTAAAGGTTCTAGGATCCTTCCAAACCCTTTCAATTCCACATGCATTATTTGATTTGATTTAATAGTCTTTAACTTTTGAGGCCCAAGTAGAATAAAAATAAGGTTCAAGTGCATCAAAATGGTGAATCTCCCAGTGGGGTCCAAGAGGATGCCATTAGTCACCCCAAAAACTTATGGACTCACCATTTTTATGTCATAACAAAGGAAATATGCTATAAGGGATCAACAACCCAAGAAGTTCCAAATATGGGAACCTATCAGCTTTCTTTAATATTATCCATTTTTTTTTTTCGATAATGGCACTATAAGGTTAATAGATAGTTTTTTTAACACGTAGTCAACAAAATCAACACATGTGATTGATTTTGATATAGAAAGGTTTGCACATTATTAAAAAAACTATAAATTCCAATTATGGACATGGTTTTAGAAATTTCATTGTTTGAGGTGAATTTTGGTTAGTCAATTATATGATAAAACAACAAAAACTCAAAAGACAACAGGGTTTAACGATACTTGTGCCGACAATGCAATGTTGGGATGAATACATGCAAAAGACGCAAGGAATTCCTCCTTCCAAGGAATGAGAGAACTTGTATGCAATGATAACTAAACAAGATAGATGTTAGATAAAAAATTGATGAGTTGCTTGAAAAGGCCAATCCTAGGAACCAATGGGCTTCCTCGAAGTGCATTAACTCCTTTTTAAAATTAAGTGGTAATGATAATGAGATAAGAATTGATAATATAAGGATGAATAAAGATCCAGAGGGACATAAAGATCATGTTTTACGTGATAAGTGGCTTAAGCAAGGGTTATAATGAGCTCAAAATCCAAGAAGTACTCAAACTAGGCTTGTTCCGTTGCGTCTTGTTCTTCACGTATAAATTCAAGTTGATTCTTGATGTCCTTAGAGTACGGTGTCAAGGTGATGGCACATAGGCTAAGTTCATGCACAATGTCAAATTATTCCCAAACAAAGGGATGTTGAACTATGGGAAGGTTGTATATGCTAGTGATGGGATGTGCTTGTCCAGATACAATCATCTACAGAAAAATAACTTGTAGACAAGAAAATTAGATAGAAAACAAGATGATATTGACTGAAAATATACAAATATGATGAAAAGGGAAAGAATGACAAAGATTTCGGTGATCTATACAATTGCTGGAAATTTAGATAAATCATTGGTGATCATCGTGAAAGAGGTCAATTCTTTACTAATATGCAAATTGGATATAAAAAACTTGATTAAAATGTTGATTTAGGCTTGTAAATGATGTTTAAGGAAATTGAAATGTGATTATATGGAGATACTTACCTTTTCTATGGAAAATGGATTGATAGAGCCAAAGAATACTTACAAGAGTTTGTGAATACTCTCTGAGGCCTAACAAAATTGTTGAAGATTTTAGGGTGATTGTATTGATGTCTTATAGTCTCACGTGAGTGAGAGATTCACCGCAAACATCTAAGGATTTGTTTCAAGGAGGTTTGGTGTTTCTTTTATAATCTTCGATGATTTTGTTAAGGTCACTAGTGATCCGGAAGATGTGGTGAAAACCCACTTGGAAGTGGTTTTAACCACTTCTAAATAAGGTTTTAGGGCTTAGATGCGAGTGGAAATGGTTAGGGAGGTTTTAGGGGACTTAAGATATTAGATTGTTAGGATTAAAATGGGTTTATATGGGATATGAGTGGTTAGGGAAGTTTGGGATAGGTAAATGAGATTTACAAGGGGGTAGAATGTGATTTTATGGGGGTGAATTAATGGTTTAGGATAGTGAGATATATTTTAGGATTTTCAAATGAGGGTGTGAGGGATGTGTCTAGGAAACAAGTGTCTACATTGGCCCCTTTTGTTTTGTGATAAGTAAGTTGCTAGATAAAAACAAGTGGAATGATCTGATTTGATGTTGATAAGTGGTCCCCTCAATTGGGTATCATTACTGCAACAAAGTGCAATGGTGACAAATTTGAATAGGTTGCTGGAGGAGATAGGTTTGTGTGATATTGTTTTTCTAGTTAAGATTCCCCAAGACTAGGCATGAAACAAATTGCCACAAAGGTGGATTTTGTGCAATTGGAAATTCAAGTGATAGGGGAACCAAAGGTTTCTCGACCTATAGACATATGAATCATAGGAAACAACTATGAGAAAAACTTCCTGAAAGCATATGGTATCCATGATGCATCAGGAGATGTAAGCTTGATAAAGGATGTTGCCATAAAGGTGGGCTTATGGGACCGTGAAGTGAAATGATAGGGGAACCAATAGGTTCTTGACCTATAGATGTATGACTTAACGACAACAAGGGAAAATTTTACCTGATGGCTACAAAATCAAAAATGGATTTGATAAAGGAAAGATTTGTATAAATTGATTGATTTTGATTTTAGGGGTTTTGGGGCCTAAAAAGGAAGCACATACTTGAAAAATGTGCTATTTTGGCAAGGAATGATAAAAATGATGGTTTGATGAGGCTTATAGGCCAATTTATGGTGTTTTGGATAAAGGGGAGGGGAATCACTTTGGTGATTTAATAGAATCAACAATGATTAGCCCAATCTTTGGTGATCAGTAGGAGGAAAAAAATTGATATAAAAGTTGATTTGGAGGCTCATTTGGTTCATTGCAACTTGAGAATATAAGATACCAAAGAAAATATAATTTGATAATTTAAGTGAGATGGAGGAAGTTAGAGGTGTGTAGAAGTGACAGAGGCCAATGCGTACTAAGGTAGGTATGTGGGTTTGAGAGGTGGGTGCGAGCTCGTGTAGAGTTTGTACCTCAAGAGGGTGGATTTATTGGAGGTCACTATAATAAGTTTAAATATTGAGAGTGCCTCATGGGTAGTTGAAAGGCCAAACCGGTAAATGAGAGGGACATAGTGACTGGTGAGCGAGACGGGCTGAGCCAACAACTCACCGTTGTTCGGGTAGAGCTTACACAAGGCTAGAGATGACAAAGATAGATATAGGTGTGATAGAGAGGCCTTACGAAGGCCTCAAAGTGATAGGTCCTTCAATTTTTGGTGTTAAGCTATGAGTATCCAAGGCTAGGACTAGTGGTTAGATGATACCACCATGTGATATGAGCATGGCGAACTACCAGACCTTATGTGATGAGCTATGCTATTATGAGGATTTTGTGAGGTAGAAACTTGTTGATGAGCCTTGCCATACTCGTATATTTTTCTCAATGACAATAGGTTATTGTATTCATGGCATGAGCATGGATTAACCACATGGTTAGCCACCTAGAGATTTGGGAGATGGACTAACTCGAGGCCCGGATGATGATCGGAGGAGCAATGCTCACATGAGTCTCGATTGAAGGACATTCAATTTACGAGATAATTGTGTAGATGGATTTTGATGTATACATTTTTGATATATGAGGATCTTTTGAAGCCCTTGTCGATGATGAATATACACTTTTATGACATATGATGATATTGCAGCCTTTGATGATGTTTGATTTATATATACATGGTTTTGATGTTTTGAGTTATGTTTTAAGTTTTCTAATGATTGTAATGTGATAAATTTAGTTGGTGATGATGTTTTAGTTGATGATTTTGATTATATGAGCTATTGATGTATGTTGTTGGATGTGTTTGTGAAATATGGTGATCTTGTTATTTGATTAATGCACTATATATGGATAGGAATGAAATGTGAAATGTTTACTTCTTTCCTATTTTGGACACATATAGTCTATGATGATAAATTGATTTATACGTATGATACTGCACGTGCATCTTGTTCTAGGTGTTAACACATGATTCACAATGGTTAGTCATACTAGGATCATTGATGGATGTGAGATAGTGGTATTTATCCTTTTATGAAATGAGAAAGGTTTGTGTGTAACAAGTATGGGGAAATAGGTTCTTCATGATATTTTCTGAGGATTTACCCAAAAATTTTATATTTTACACAAGCTAATTGATGCGGAAAGCTTGCGTTAAACGAGAAAGTTGATCGATGCGGGAAGCTTTCTTGGGATGGTTTATTATTTTCTTTTCTAATTTTTTCACTTTTATGAGGTTGATTGATGTGGAAATCCCTTTTTTATGTGAGGATTGATCAATACGAGAAGTCCTTATTTTATATTCTTATTGAGTAGTTATCCTTTGAGGGAGTGGTCTACAATTTTATTGATTTTTTTATTTTCATGGTAACCATCCTTCGAGGGATTGGTTAATATTTTGATTGCATTCATCCCATAGATATTTTGATTTGAGCTAAGGGAAACCACAGGTAACCACTTTAGAAGGGGATAAAGGTAAATGTGCAAGCTACACGTGTGTCCTTGTCATGTTAGTCAAGATAAGATAGGGGATGATGTAAGTGTTAATAAAATGGTTCTCTAGTTATGAGAAAATAACTTGTCCATGAGGAACATGCTATGAGTAGAGTCGTGATGCCCATATTCAAGGTCATAACAAGTATGTTGATGAAAGGCCTCATAATTCCATATAATTACAAATATGATGAGATGTGTGAGTTGATTAATGGAGATTTAAGTTTGACCAAGGTCTCATGAGTTGATGAGTTAACAATAGAACGAATGTAAGTGTAGTGCGCTAAGAAGCTCCTTTTAGGTTTACCATCAAGGGAGGATAAATGATAAGCCCTAGACCCATATTTATGAGTGATAATATATGGTCCAAGCCATTTTAGAGAAAATTTTCCACATTTTCTCTTTTCCATGTTAGTGACATGTTGGTTTTCTTTGAGAACAAGATCACCGACATTGAAGTCATGTTGTTTGAGATGTTTTTGCTAATATTATTCGATTCATTATTGATATACATTGATATGTTTGAGGGAAGTTAGATGATGTTCATCTATCAATTTAATTTGTGATAAGCATTCTTGATTTATATTCTTCATCAAGGATGAAGTTTTGAGAGAAAAGCGTAAATACGGGATTTGGAATTCAAGAGGAAGGACGACTTTGATGTTGTATACTAAGGAGAAGAGAGTGATGCTTGTAGGAGATCAAAACTTGGTTTGATATGCCCATAAGGAAAATGGGATTTGGAGATGCTAATTTCTACCAGCTTGGTCAACAGTTTTCATGAGGATTTTGTTGAGTGTTTTGTTGGTGATTTAACCTAATTGGAATTAAACCTTAATTTAGAGTAACTTACTATGATAAATGATATTCATGTAATTATATATAGTAGCATGCAAGCAATAAACATTCAAATATGTAAAACCCTAAGAAAATGAAGGGAGAAAGATGACTTAGCTGATTCTGTGAAACACGGAATGATCGGACATTGTATCTACTTTGGAAAAGCTGGAAACAATGTCAAAATACCTATATGAGACATAAGCGTCTGCGGAGAGCATGAACACCCTAGGTGCTAATGACTGATATGGGCACCTATGTCTACTTAGATGCTTGGAACTTGGTATTTTTGGGTTGGAAGGTCTTCGTTGTTACTCGCTTGTTGTCACTTGGGTTTTGTTGTTAGATTTTTGATCGTACTTGTAACCTAAAAATAAATGAATACCTTCACATGCCCAAAAATCACATCAAATCTAATAAAAATACGCGAGAATGTGGAGTCGGACTAATGCCAGCGAAGATCACCCTAAGAGTGAACTTATGACCAAGTGCTCCACTACATCTCAGACTCCATGTAGTTCTTTGCATGTGTGTATCAGTATCCTAGGTTTCCCTTGTGAAAATTGCACGATGGTAGTGGGCTAGATCTAGATTGTTTTGAATATGTAAAATGGGTGTGATGGAATAAAATAAATTCCCACCCTATGCATTTTATGTAGACCAATGTATCCCTTGACCCTTGTATGGATGTGATAGATATATACTTTGTGGTGTTCTTGTGATTTTGTGTAAACTTAGGTGATGATAGATAATGCTTATATTGCTTAGGTCCCTTTTATTTGAAAGAAGTAAGTAAGTATATATAGGATTCCCTTATTTAAATTTCATAATTACAACTGAAAGGCTGACCCAAAGTATTAAAAGGTGACCAAGAAGCAAAAGGGACCAAAAAGAGAAAGAAGAAGAAAGAGAGGGAAAAGATAATCCATGAGGGACATGAGCACCTAGGCACGCTTATGTCCTAACTAGGTGCTAGTTTCTAAGACATCAAAAGATAAATCAATCAAAGTCTGGTAGAACGTAAGATGTGTAAAGCTAGTAAAGTGTAAGAGATAAAGCAATAAAAATGCCAAAAGGAGTTGTCAACCACTAGTTTTCTTGCTTATAAATCATGTATGCATTAGTATGATTTAGGACATAGAAATGTACCCAAGTGTATAGATTTTGTGTCTACATTTCCCCTCTCTTTATGTTGTTGATTGAATACTTGATAACATAAAGTAGATTGAATATGTGTATCCTGTAATTTGGAGAGGAGCGTATTTGATAGCGTCTTTGAGTGGACAAGTAGCCATGTGAAGTGTGGCAACTAGGAAAAGAGGTAGACCCTAGGGGTGAATTGTATGTGTAGTAGCATGTTGTTGGAGCTTGTGCTTGTTGATGTGAGTTTCTTCTTGTTTCTTGTAAGGAGGGACCTATAAAAGAAGATAAAAAGTCTTGTATATGAAAAATCAAAGTAACATATGTATAACTAAGTAAAAAGTGTGTAAAAGTAGTAGTTAAGGAAAGAGTGCACTGATGTATGAGAGAGTATAGGATATAAAGTTATCTTGTTTTTCTTGGAGATGTTACCGGATGGAGTTGGGAGTGATAAATTCCCAACCAAGAAAGCATTGAGCCACGAATTTAAGCATCCAACCACTAAGGATGAGGTTTTTGGGCGATCTCACGCTAAGGATGAGGTTTTTGGGTGATCTCATGCTAAGAGTGAGGTTTTTGGGCTATCTCACACCAAGGAGAAAAGTGTTAGGGAGAGAATTTATTTTTTCCTCCTTCCATGACGATTCTCAAATGACAAGTACCACTTCAGACCGCATGTCTTGATTTGTAACCAAATTGTATCCAAAATTGTAGCCAAATTATAACTGAATTATAGCCGAATGAATGAATTCTATAACTGAAGACAAGTGTCTCATATTGTAAACTTGATGGAAATTGTGCTGAATTGAAAAAATGTTTTCTTTTTCCCCAGGGCACAAGTTCCTAGGTGGGATAGAAGCACCCACCATTCCTATTTGATACTGGGTGATAGTGTTTGCTCTGTGTTTTGGGTCCAAGTCAAATTCTAGACCAATATGTGACTGTGTACTTTGGCCAATTTTGTACTGTGTTATTATGTTATGGAGTTCTATGTTTCTATAAGGGTGATAGGGGTGATTTGTTCACCCAATAGGTTCCCCCGTTTGTGGTGCATGTGAAAAATATATGAGGAGAAAACTCAAACGAGAGGACCAAAACTGATATGTTTATCATAGATTGGATAGTTGCAAAGGGTAGGGGATGTGCATGGTAGAAACCAAGGCACATGTAAACAAGATGGACTAGAAATCAAGTCGTAGTGTAAAATAGATAGGATGCAATAGAATACACTGTAGCAAGCAAGCATGATGAAGACAATAGGTAACATGAAAAGTAGGTTTCATACATAAGACATCACTCACAATGTCACAATATAATCGGGGGACGAAGAGGCCATAATAAAACAATGATCAAGCATGACATAAGACATATCCTGCAAATAGTGGAAAATAATAACAAATAAGAAGTAATAGATAACCATGGTTATATAATATCTTGTAAGGAAAATTCTACACATGAAGCACCCGTTAGCCTATTAAAAAGATAAATAGTATGTCAAAGCATGTATAGATCAACAAAAAGTAAGTGATAGTGACAAGAAGTAGTAAATACTGTAACAAAAGAACATATGATGTGTAGTAGGAGAGTAGCAAAGGTAGATGCCCCTAGGATCCTTGGTAGGACTGGTAAAGAATGTTTGAGCATCATGCATCATGTAAGAATATGTAAAAGTCTTGCATTCACCTCAATATACCAACCGAACTCATATGTGTGTATAACAAAGGATATGACATACAAAGAATCTAGCTAGCATTGGAAACCAAGTGTAACATATAAGTATTATAAGCTAACAAGAGTAAATACAACCAAGATAGGTAGACGTCATGTGAATGTGATGGTGTGCTATGATATACAATATATGCAGATAAGGGGAGCTTCATTGCCCCCATTGTATATGTGTGACATGAGGTTCATTTAATAATTATGCCCTCAATAGTCAAGTATGAACCGTATAACAAGAGTGCGTCATCAAGTAATGAGGTAGAGTATGTAGTAGTAACATTGTATTTTATGAGTCACAACAACATCCTCTAGCCATTAAAATAGAAAAACTTGAATTTTAAGGATAATTGAATGGTAGTTTTGGTAACATAAGAATAGAGAAAATTATGGGCCGAAAATTGGTTTCGTTTATCCATTTAAGTTGTACAATTCAAAATCATTGTTATCTAAAATGAGCATTGAAGAGATAAAGAGAGCATTGAGAGAGAGAGAGAGAGAGAGAGAGAGAGAGAGAGAGAGAGAGAGAGAGAGAGAGAGAGAGAGAGAGAGAGAGAGAGAGAGAGAGAGAGAGAGAGAGAGAGAGAGAGAGAGAGAGAGAGAGAGAGAGAGAGAGAGAGAGAGAGAGAGAGAGAGAGAGAGAGAGAGAGAGAGAGAGAGAGAGAGAGAGAGAGAGAGAGAGAGAGAGAGAGAGAGAGAGAGAGAGAGAGAGAGAGAGAGAGAGAGAGAGAGAGAGAGAGAGAGAGAGAGAGAGAGAGAGAGAGAGAGAGAGGAGAGAGAGAGAGAGAGAGAGAGAGAGAGAGAGAGAGAGAGAGAGAGAGAGAGAGAGAGAGAGAGAGAGAGAGAGAGAGAGAGAGAGAGAGAGAGAGAGAGAGAGAGAGAGAGAGAGAGAGAGAGAGAGAGAGAGAGAGAGAGAGAGAGAGAGAGAGAGAGAGAGAGAGAGAGAGAGAGAGAGAGAGAGAGAGAGAGAGAGAGAGAGAGAGAGAGAGAGAGAGAGAGAGAGAGAGAGAGAGAGAGAGAGAGAGAGAGATTAAACAAAGGATTCAAGTAAAAGATCAAATAAAATTAGAAGAACATTATTGTAGTTGATCATTTTTGCAAGAGAGTTCAAATCGAGAGACGTAGAGATAGAGTTAGAGTGTAGATTAAATGACCAAGTGAAGAGTTGTTGACATAATGATAAGCTCAAAAATTAGAGATCCAGATCATATTTCAAAGACTAAGATAGAGATAGAGAATGCTTTGAATGTTCAATCCTGAAAGAGTGAGTATAAAGAGATAAAGAAAAGTGATCATAATCCATTGTATATGCAAACCTGATACTATATGATCAATTAATTTGTAATATCATCTTTCTAAGTGGGTGCTTAGATTATAGGGGTAGTTGCTCCTTGCAAGTTGTAGCTTGCTAAAATTTGTTGAGTGGGTGCTTAGTTTTTCTTCAAGTGGGTGTTTGGAGAATCAAAGTGGGTGCTTCACAGGTTGAGTGGGTGCTCAATTGAAACCAAGATCTTGTAAGATTTGGAATTGGTGTTCCTAATAAAGCCTTGGTTTCACAATGGGTTTTTCCTCGTTAAGGGTTTCCCACATAAATTTTGTGTTATGAGTTATTATCTCTTTGCATATGTTTGATCAAATGCTAATGGTACATTGCTGCAATTAATCAAGGAAATTTGTATTGAATTGTTTAAAATTTTAAACTACATTGATTTACCCCCCTCTCAATGCTTATGATCTCTAACATTATTGGATAAGGAACAAGAGTGACTATTGTGTGATACTCGCTAGATATAGAGGATCAAATTTGGGAACCCATTGGGGTTTTGTAATTGGAGATGAGTGTGTAGAAAAATGTTGTGTAGCAAATGAAATAAAGCCTTGATGCTCAAGTTGCCCGATTCTTCATTCTAAAGAATAGCAATCATTGTCATGATGTCCATTAATTCTATGATAATTGCAAAATAGGTGACCTTTGTATTTTGTAAGCTGATAAGGAGGGTAGTAATGAGTAGGTGGAAAGGTGATTAACTAGTGATTGAGGAGCTCAGAGAGAATATCATGTTGCCTAGCATTTTGATCAAACTTGAGAGGTTCTTGTTGTGGTAATACCTTGACCTCACTTATATGAGCACATGTAGTAGACATGGGATCAGGATGAGGTGTAGAAGAATAACTAGCATGGGCATGAGAAACATCCTTGAGATGTTGGATTTCAATTGTGGTTTCTATGGCTTGAAATTTCTCTTGAAAAAGGTGTAAAGCCCGAATTGAATTGAAGACGGATTGATTTTTGTGTTATTAGGACTAATAAGGGGTCGAGATATGATTAAAAATTACACTTACTTGTGAAGGTGGTGTATCATAAGGGAGGTACATTGTATGTATGGATTTTTTGAGAGCATATTTGCAAACTGGGTGCTTTTGAAGTAATTGATACAAGGAGACTTGAGGAAATTTAGGGGCCATGATATGAAAGAAAAGGTAATTTGTGAAATATAAGCCTTATAAAGTGACCAATGGGATATGACCAAGGATGAAACCCTAGGAAGAACTATGAAGATCATATGTATGATAGAAAATAAATGGAAATATGAACCTTGATGCAACTAGGTTTTGGGGTTAGGGAAAGAAAAATATGATAGAATAGAAAAAATAAGGATCCGAGTGGTCGATCATGAGTTGGGGCTCACCAAATGATTTAACCTAATTGGAATTAAACCTTAATTTAGAGTGAGTAACTATAATAAATGCTATTCGGTGATTACATACAATAACATGAAAGTAATAAACATTCAAATATGTTTAACCCTAATCAAATGAAGGGAGAAAAATGACTTAGCTGATTTTGTGGAACTTGAGAATGATCGGGACTATGTATTTGCTTTGGAGCAGTGTAAATAGTGTCTAAAATGGCTTGCCGAAGTTTCAAAAACCTAGGAATGTATAGGAAAGAACTGATCCTAAGAGGACAAGAGCAACCCAGACACTAATGACTCATCTTGGTGCCTGTGTCTACTCGATGCTCAAAACATGGTATTTTCTAGATCGAAGTCTTCGTTGTTACTCACTCTTTTCCTCTTCAGTTTTTCAGTTAGATCATCAATCATACCTGTAACCTATAAAAAAATGACTACTTGAACATGCCCATAAACCACATCAAATAAAAAAAAAAATGATATAGAACGTGGAGTTAGACTAACCCCAAAACTCACCCAAAGAGTGAAATTACTACTGAGGGTTACACTACATCTCATACTCCATGTAGTTCTTCGTGTGTGTGTATCAGTATATTAGGTTTCCCTTGTGTAAGTTACACGATGATAGCGGGCTAGATATGATTTTCTTGAATAGGAAAAATGCATGTGATGGAATAGAATAAGCTCCCCTCCTATGCAATGTATGCAGACCAATGCAGCCCTTGACCCTTGTATGGATGTCCTAGATATAAAATTTATAGTGATCTTATGCCTTTATGCAAGCTTAGGTGGTGATATATAATGCTTATACTACTAGGGCCCCTTTATTTGAAATAAGTAACTAAATATATATATGATTCTTTTGTTTGAATTTCATAATTGACAACTTAAAGGATGACCCAAAGTATTAAAAGGTGACCGAAAAGTGAAAGGGACCCAAAAGAGTAAGAAAAGAAAGAGAGGGAAAGAGTGCCCAGGATGAACATGAATACTTGGGTGCTTATGTCTTAACCGGGTGCTTTAGTGTCCGAGGTCATCAAAAGGTAGATCGATTAAGTGGCGACAAAATTGTAAGATGTGTAAAGCTAGTAAAGAGAAAGAGAAAATAAACCAAAAGGCCAAAAGTATTTTCTAGCCACTATATTTCTTGTTAAGGAATCATGCATACATTAGTATGTTTTAGGACCTAGAAATGTATCTAAGAGCATATATTTTGTGTCTACACTTGGATATATTTACTTTGTTGTTATCTTTTAGATAATAAGGAGATGAAAAGTTGAGTTTGATGTTGTAAGTGTTGCAAAGTTTTTTTAACTTTCTTGTTTTTAAAGAATTTTCCATGATTGGGGATGATTTTGTGAAGAATTCCAAAGGGATAGATAATGTGATGATGGATGAACTCGAACACTTTTATATACTTTAGTGGAGATAAGGGGGATAAATTCCACTCATTTTTGAAATATTTAGTTTATGTGATGATAGATTTGTGTCGTTGTGATGAGCGAGGATTTATGAGACCAATAAGTTCAAGTCCCCATTGTGAAAAGGGCCATAGGTTCTAAACAGGTTGAAGGGCGTGACTAGGGATACATGTGAGATTGGAATGTGATGTAGCCTAGAATTTACCAATAAAATCCCGTAGACGTGCTAACACATCACTCAGCCTAGACCGAACACTCACCCAAGATCGAACACTCACCCAAAGCGCGTAAAGGTACCTTTCCCATCTTTAGGGTTGTTGTTGTAGGATGTTAGCATGATGAAGAATTGATGCATTCTAATCCATCATTAATACATCATTCTACAATTCATGTACAAATCTAGTTCTAGATAATAACATATTTAAATGATAACCGTGATGAAATCAAGTATGTAATATCCAATTATACTCAAAAGTAACACTCTGATTCAACCAATACACTCCATTATATTAATCATGATAAATACATAGAAGCTTCTTACAATAATGGCATCATATTTTCATGCACGTAATGTATCTAATAGTTTAATCTCACAATAATCCAATCCTTACATACCTCTTCTATACTATGTAGTTCATTACATATTTATAAGGGTGGGGACTTTCCCTTCACCGCTTATCTAATCCCAAAAATAGGTCACATGCTGAAACATCCATGTGCCTTTACAATTATAGCCACACATGCAAGTGCGCTAACAATAGATTTCTCCTAGTTAAATATCAGTGACAATTCTATCTTTGGCTTGCATCCATGTAAATCACTCTATATCCACTCTTCCAAAATATCTTGTGCATTTTGCACAATTCTTCATCCGTTTATGTGCTCCGCATGCCATCTTTAAAAAATATATCATCATCGTGAAAACAACTAAGTCCCGAATTTGTCTCTGTCCTCCTCACGTGCCGTTGAACACACTATGCTCTTCCATGTGAATCTTCTGTATGCCTTCTACTAAGTGTTATACATTGTCTATTCAACATTACCCCACACTAATTGCATTTTCGCCCCAGATGGTTACCTTTTGAATGCTCAAAGAATGAGAAAGAATATAAATGGAAGATAGTAAATAATTTTCTATACAAAAGAATGATTTACTCAACAGTATCCTCTGCTTCAACTGGAAGAATGAGTTCTAGATATTCTTATTTTATTTCTACCTCTAGGGTCTGCCATTCACTCAACGTGACATGTGCCTTTTCTGGGATATTCACTGCAATAGATTCCAGCTCATCCTGCAATGTCTCCCTTCTCATTTTGTAATACTAACATAATGTTAGCCATTGCATACATTATCCCTTCCAGCAGATCCATCTTCTGAGCTATAAGCTTCCCTAGTTCATCCAATCTATTTTTGTGGGGCTCTTGGGCTGCTGCAAGGGCCTCGCACTTTTGCTTCACCACTACCAGTCTCTCCGCGTGTCCCAATGTTTCATCCTTTGTAGCTTTTAGGACTTCATTTTCCTCTACCATTGTTCTTATTCTGATGACTGCTTCTAGAGCTGTGCAGATGTTCAATGCTTGATCCACTTTCTTTAGCTCCTCCCGAAGGGTTTGAAGCAGTGCCTCGTACGATGAAATTTTTCTAATCACTGTAGCCTTTTCCCTTTCTACCTCTTGTTCAGGGTCTTTTGGCACTGACACTCTAGCTAGTCCTACTACAAGCACCATATCAACCAAATTTTGCATATAGTGCATAGCTGAAGGGAAATTTTTGGGCACCTTAGGCTCTAAGTGTGGTCTTGCTTAGAGGACGCAATCCTCAATCTCCTCTACCATGCCAATAACAACCCCATTATGTTTCGCTCTCTAAGTCCTTTTCTTGTTTCAAGTACACGATCTTAGCATCCTTGGATTTAATCTCTTCCCCTGTCACCCTAATAGTGGTAACTTTATCCACATTCATCCTTGCCACCTCTGTTGATACCTTTACCAAGGAATTGCTTGTTCATTTGACATAACAGTAGGATTTACTGTTATGTGTCTGGCCTGAGGTGTCTTTTTCAGTCTTTTGGATACACAAGACTCTTCATGGACGTTAAAGTCTGGTTCATCCATATGTGTCTGCATTGACCAAGAAAACTTCTTCCTTGTGTAAACGGTGGCCATATCCTCATCCATTAGCTCCCATCCATACAATTATTTAAGGCCCACCATGCTTTGGAAATGGGCGCAAATAATTTTACTTGTGTCCTCAGCATAGCCTATGACTAGTGCAGTATACTCCCCACTTTCCCTTTTTGATCTTGGCCCCTTAGGAACTTTAGCGTCAATATTTGGAGCTTGTTCTACTATGCTTTGAGTAGTCGCTTGCGGTGTTCTATCTACCTCCTTTTCTCCTTCTTCTATATCCTTCATTTCTTTATCCTTTAGATCTTCTACATCCTCTGGAGGTGTAGGAGATTCGGGCACGCTCTCCTTAGACTCTTCCACCTCCTTGTTCAACTTCAACTTCCTTCTTCTCTTCTCAACTGGCTCCTTCTGTGGAGAGAGTCGTGGTGATCTGCGCACTGATTGTGGAGTAGCACCTTGGGTTCTTGTTCTCCTGAATACCCTTTTGAAGCAACACTCTCCTTGTACTGCATCTAGGTCCTCATCATCTCCTTCTTTCCCTTGAGGTGGTGTAGTCATGCACTCAATTCCTACCTTGTCTGTAGGTTGTCTTCTTCCTCTATGCTCTAGGACACCACTATCTTCTCATTCCTCTTCCTCTTCATCTACCACTATGGTCTCTACAGGATGTGGGGTTGGCACATTTTCTATTGTATGCTTACCTTAGGCAGCCACCGGAAATGTGAAATCATTTTCCACATTTTTTTTGTTCTCCAGCTTGGGCTTAAGTTGAATATACACAGTGCTTACTCCAACCTCTCTAACGGCCAAGCTTACCGGCTTCATGCTTATTATATCTGAGATAAGCCTCTCAATGTAGGTAGTTCATCTTGGATATACATATGATTTTCTTAGAGTGTGATAATCACAATCTACCTTGTTGACATTGAAGATTAGTCAAGATGCATCTATGAACCAGTGGTGATGCTTGGAAGTAGTGTTTTGTGAAGGCATATGGTAGTTTTCACTAAGAGCTCTAAGCTCTGTCCTTCATTACAAATCACTCGATGTAGAAATGATGGTAGAATGAAAACTCGCATTTCCTTACCCACCACCGAAGGTAACTCCTTGGGTATGCGCCACTCCTCTTCAAACGACACACGGAGCTTGTCATACCACATCTTTGCCCTCTGCTTAAATGGCCCACTCATGGTCCCTTCACATAAATATTTATTAAATCTTTCTGCTAGAGATTTATTTTCTCGTGGGGTACTCCCAAATCTTCTCCTTTGGCCCATTGGGCACTCCAATCTCCATAAACACCAAAGACAATAAAATAGCACCAAAACTAATTTTGTCACCTGTATGTGCTTCTTCAATGATTGTCTTTTCTATGTGATCCATGAGATTGTAGATCACTCCTTGAGACATCTTCCTTGCAACGTGCAACCACATTGTATTCACTTGCGACCACCTTTCTTGGTCATTCAACTTTGTTACAAGATGGGAAGCTACCTGTACTACTGGGTACTTCTTCAATTTGTCGATGTCCATGCTGCATGGACCCTTGGTATATCCTAGCTCCTTCCTTGTCTCTAGGATTGCTACCTTATCTGTTAAGTCACTCTCTAGATCTACTTACAGGCCCTTAGTCCTGTCACTATTGAAATCAAGGCGGATGTGATTCTAACTCTCTGTCTAACAAAGTAGAATAAGTTCTTATGGACTCTGCTCATCAACCATCAATACAATGGTTCATACTTTCCAAAGTATGGTGGTTTGTACAACTAGTATACTCTAATCTTCTTTAGTAACTTCTCACTAGCATCATCGTACATTGGCATATCTTATGTTGTGCGCTTGTTCATTTTTGTGCTCAACAACGCATCTAGTTCCTTCTTATTATCTGATGTACGATGGTTGTAATAACTGATTTTACATTTACAGATGTGGGAATCCCATTCTTGTCCCACAATCATGCCCTCTAGATACTGCATTTATAAGAAATTAATCTCGGGAGAAATTTCTTCTTCTACTTCAACCTTCTTCTTCCCTTTTACTCCTGTTGCAGGTGCTTTCTTCGGTGACATTCAAAAATTTCTCCTTTCTACCCTCTGTAATGAGCAAGTTTAAACCCTACTTTGAATCTCCATGCCCTAGTGGAAATCGCATGCCCTAGCTCCTTCGTAATGTGTCTGCTTTGCTCAAACCCTTCACCTATGGGAATGCAAGCTTCTCCTACGCACAAATCTTCTCTCTACATCTAGTTTCACACTCTTCACACCTCAACATGATTGCTTAGCTCGTTTGCACTTAGATATTTTCAAATTATTTCAATTGCAATGGTAAAAATGAACTCGCATATTGTCCTTATTTAGATTCTTAAAATATAGTACATTTATTTCTCCTTCACCTATCAACAATCCTCTCATTAATTGACCATTTTCATTCTTTCTCGCACGGTACATCTTCGCACCCAAGCTATAACCTTCTAGCATGCCTTGCTACCTTCTAGCCATAGAATTCTCTTTAGTGTGCCTCCATGCGCTCGAGTACCTCACCACTGTGCCTTCCCTTAGTAGTTCCCACGGCCTCTTCTTACCTTGTGTTATAATTTTTCTTCATTCATCTCTACATATGGTCCTTGTTCCCGAAGCAATCTCTTTTTTTTTTCAATACTCTAAATTTGAATAGCACTCGTAGCTGTTTATTCCTTTTATGTGTACTTATTTTCAACATTCTTGTACCTAGATATAAATAACCACCCCACACTAATGGTATTTACAGTCCTCTGCGCATAAAAATTCTTCAAAGAGTAATTATCTTATGGCACGTAAACACACTTATTACATAAAAACACCAACTAAATTGACAGAGCATAATGAAAAAGTAGGAAATACATTAAGGAAAATACAAAATTGAAAACCTAATCTAAATGACAACATTTCCTTATTACAAACACCAAGAAGACTTATTTATAGTAGGGCTTCAGCCTACTTCTATTGAAGTAACCGGGTAGCAGTGTTCCATCAAGCACCTCTAATTGAAAAACACATGTTTCAAGTATGTGGGTGACAACATACGGCCCTAACCAATGTTCTTTGAGTTTTCCTGGATGGTGCAAAAATTTAGAATCATAGAAAAGCACCATCTGTCCTATCTCAAGATTTTTATCCCTAATGTTCCTGTCATGCCATGCTTTCTACATGGCCTTTTCTTATTTTTGAATCCAACGTGTTATTGCTCATCGTGCATCTAGTTTTAGTAACTTTTCAATCCATTATTCTAATGCTTGTTCATCAGCTAGACCTCTAGTGTGAGCAATACATAAAGATGGTAACATGAATTCCATAGGAAGAAGCTCGTCATGCGAACACTAACTGAAATGGTGTGGCTTTATTCAACCTTTTATATATTATGTGATATGCCCAAAGAACTGCAGATACTTTATCATCCCAATCCTTTCTCCCAGCATCATAAATTTTTGTCAATGTTGGCTCAAAATCTTGTTAAAAGCCTCAATAGTTCCATTTTCCCAAGGATGATATAGTGTAGTCTTATGGTGTGCAATCATGAATTCATCTAATAAAATTTTTATTGTCTCATTCAGAAAGTGTGTGCCCCTATCATTGGTAAAACTTAAAGGGCATCCATACCTCATAATAATGTTTTCCCACGAAACCATTCAGCTGCTATAAATACTCTACAATCCTTTATAAATACGCTTACACGCACCTTGTTATATAATCTATGTAAGTGATGATATAATGTGATCCAGTACTATGCGCAGTTGGTGAAGTAGGACCCACAAAATCAATAGCCCATTTCTCAAATAGTTCTGCACTAGTAATAGGTCTTAGAGGCATTTCATCTCGTTGACTTGGTTTCCCAAAATGCTAACAGTGATCACAATCCTTACAATATGCTTTACAATCTTTATACATGGTCTCCCACCATAATCCAACGAGTAGAATCTTGCGTGCAATGGCGTCACCTACATAGTGCCCACCTACAATACCACCATGAGCTTCCTCCATGATGTCCATGCATTCATGTTCCAGTACACAATGGCACAATACTTTTTCCAGGCCTAACTTGTACAAGTCATCGCTAATCAACATATAGGGTATCACGTGTATAACAAGTTGTTTCTTCTCTAATGATTTCATACCTTATGGTGTCATACATGTTCGTAGAAAGACAACAATGTCCTCTAATTCGATGGTGCTCGTTGTAACCTATATCACTGTGCATCTAACATGGCATCTTAAATTGCCTGTGCTTCTTATCCTGACTGTATTTTGGATAAATGGTCTAGTCCAGAATTACTTTTCCATGGTTTTACCACAACTGTGAAATCAAATTATTGAAATAAGAGTACCCATCTGCATATGCACCCCAGTAAAAGAGAATTGTTTACCAAATACTTCAATTCCATGTAATCTGTATAAAATAAAAATGGTGTAGCTAGCAGGTACTGTTTGAATTTATGTAGCACATAGATCATTGACAAAGCTTCATGCTCTGTAGTTGTGTAATTCTGTTTTGTAGGAGTCAAATTTCTACTAGAAAAATAGATAGGATGATCTATAATACTTTCTCTCGGTTGAGCCAACACCGCACTAATGGTCATGATAAATGAGTCCACATGTATATGAAATGGTTGGTACCATGAAGGAAAGCACAAAATAGGCGCGGTAGTAAGTTTTTCCTTTAATGTCTTGAATGCGTGCTACTGCGGTTCTCCCCAGTAGAACTTACCTTTCCCTTTCAATAACTCCTCCAAAGGTGTGAAAACATTGGCATACCCCTTTATGAATTTTCTATAATACCACGTGTGACCCAAGAATCTGCGCAACTCACTCTAACTGGTAGGATCTTTTAGGCCGATAATGATTGTAACCTTAGCTGGATCAACCAAAAAACCTTCCCTATAGATTATGTGTCCTAACAATATTTCAAATGGTGTAGTAAGTATGAATTTCTTGATGTTCAAAGAGATACTCAACTGTCTACATCTTTCAAACATTAAGCACAGATTGTCACAATGGTATTTGACCAGTCCATACACCATCGAATCATCTAAATAAACTTGTAAGAATTTGTGAATAAACTTCTTAAATGCCCGAACAACTATGTGTGAAAATACAATAGGTGCGTTCTTGAGACCAAAAGACATCACAACATAGGCAAAGCTACCCCATTCGAGTAGTAAAAGTAGTTTTTCCTAATCCTCTTGAGAAATCCTAACTTTGATGATACCTAGAGAACCCATCTCATAACGAATAGATTTTATGCCCCTGCAACACCTTCTAGTATTTCCTAAGTGATTGGCATAGGAAAGGGATTAGTCACACATGTAACATTTAGCTCCCTGTAGTCCACACAGATCCTAATTTTACCATCCTTATTGATATTGATCACCATTGGACTAACCCATTCTGACTCATCCAGGGGCTTGATGATTCCAGGACTTCAACATTTTGTCAATCTCTTCTTTGACCCTTTCACGTAAGTTGGGGTTCATCTTGTAGGGTCTCTTTCTAACTGGGCATGCACCCTCTTTAAGATTTATCTTCATCCCCCTAATGATTTATGTATGCCTTTAAGTTCATGGTACCCCCAAGGGAATAAGTCTTGATAATCCCATAGTAACTCTATGATTTTTTCCACTTTAGAGTCTGACCAATAGTATCCAATTATGGCCTCCTTAGGCTCAGCATCTGATCCAATATTCACTTGCTTTTTCTTCATAGGTTCATGATAGGCGCACGTGGTATTATCTCGCCGTTTATCCAAAACCTCACGCCTACATGTTGAATGGTTTATATCCAAATTTTGTACTTCTTCATCATCCACTAAGTAGACCATTTTTCATTTTTATTTCTCAAGACAAGCGCACTAAAGTAGTGTGGCATCGTCCTTTGTTTCTTCGTAAAAATGAGCTCCCGAGTTTCCTTCATCAAATAACTCCTGAATGAGTTCTTCACCTTGACACTATCTCTCGTACTTAAGCCCTTTATGACCTTTAATGCTTCTTCCACCGAGAGGCTTGGTAGAGAAGAAGTCAAACATTTGGGTCATTCCTACAACTAAATCCTACCAATTTCCAGTCTCTCTATGGATTTCTGCATATACATACAAAACACATGCGCAACCGTGTAGAGTGGAATAAAACTTGTGCACCTAGAGAGAAGGTGGTAAAGCTTCTGCCCTCTATCCATAGTCTCTCACACTACTGAACGTGGTGCTGAACAGGTTAATTACCATGATAAGTGTAGATTTGAGTAGGTGCATTTCTCCTAAAGAACCTAGTGGCAAGAGCAATCCTAATTTCATTCCATCCTACAAAATTATCCTTATGGACCACTCACTAGTGTGTTGCTGTCCCGCGTAGGGTATATGTTAGAATATTCCTTCTCTCTAATTGGTCTATCCACTGTTCTTTAATGGCACGTAGGAAACCATAGGTTATCCTTCTCTGGTGTAAAAGGTACCGAGTTGTTACCTATTCTCTTGATATAATGCATTTTGTTGTCCCCAAGAAATATGCTCTTTACTTCATGCCCTACCAACTCATAAGTGCTATGAGCCCAATTATCACAAGCAACAATTGTAGTAGTGCTAATAGACTGTACATCCTCCCACTGAAATATTCCTTCTTTACATGGATTAAGCACCTCTGGATCCCAAATGATGCGTATATAAATCCAATTCAGGTCTTCCTCACTTAAGGGCTCAACATAGGGCACATATTTTCCATCTATTAAAGGCACAATAACTCTTTCCTCCTTGTTTTCAAAGCTGATATAACCCTAGTTGATCCGAAGATAGTATTATTTGCATAGCACCAAGGATGCCCTAGTAGTTACGGGAAGCTATCTAACTTTGCTAGCACTAAAACCTCAAAATCTCTAGCAAACTTGTCTCCTTGTATGGTAATTGATGCAACTTTCAAAACTCCAATAGGAGTGGCCTTAGTCTGATTAGCCATGAACAATACATTAGCGGATGGATGCAATGGAGGTATCCCCATTTGTATCCATGCATCTAAGGTAAGAATATTGACTTCCGCTCATGTATCAATCAATATATTACTCAAAAACCACCCATCAACAAAATTGTTCAAAGTTATTTTCTTTTCATAATCTAGTCTATGTGGGGAAGATTAGCATGCAGGATCTACCATCCAAGATCGGTACTTATGCGCGGAGTGATTCATTTTAACCAATTCCCCAAAATTGGAATGATATTCTCCTGGTGCAGCAATTTAAACACTTCTCTCAAGCCATCCATATTAGTTTTGACCGTCTTTGATGCTTTCTTTTGCTCCATCTTCTGTGATTGCTCCTTTAAATAATGTATTTCACCCTGAAGATTCTTGAGTACCTCCATGGTTTCTTGGTAAACCTCATTTTGATGGGCGATTCTGGTACCGTGTATGTAGAACCTCCTCCTTAGTGATGGTAGGATTCTACTGCAATGCTTCTTTGCAAGCGCCGCTTCAGCATGGGTCGTGATATTTACCTACAATGCCTTGGATTTTGGTTCCAACTTGGGCATCCACTGATTTTCCACAGTGTGTTGTATCCTAACCATCCATGTGCCTTTGTTCTCTTGTTTATGCTACTTACTAATATGCTCATACAAGTTTGAGCATTCCTCATAACTATGATTCTTTCCACAGAAAGAACATGTAATATTCTAAGGACATTCACACCTATATTGCTCAAGAGATCTGCATGTATAACATGTTCCGCATGGGAACTCACTTATTCCACCACCATGGCCTCATCCTCAAAATCCACCATGCTATCCTTGACCTCTGCCATGACCACCTTCAAAATGCCCTTCGCTCTAATCATAGCACGCCTGATTGCGATCCCGATCCTGATGCCCGTTCTTACCTTTAGAGTTATCTGAAACTCCTGTTTTTCATACAATGATGTCTATAATGTCATGGATCTGACCAAGTAGCTGAAAGTCTTCTGTATCATGAGTCATGGACCTACAATTTTTGTAGTAGTATGAAATGTTCTTCCTTATCGCACATTGTAGTAATGGGCAGCGCCAACATCATGGTTTAGATGGCATATCTCATATTCCAACAACAATGAGTGCACTGATCTGGGGGAAATATCCTTTGTGTGACCTTCCACTTCAAAATTTGTGCACCAAATCCCTATGCATGTCTCATGTGCTGAATTTTCCGATAGCTTCTCTAACTGCTTCGCCATAGTTGTGATCTATGCTTCTAAAATGGGCTCACCCCAGTGTCTATACTTCTAACTACCTCAGCGCATAAAGCTACTTCAAGTGCTTCACATGGATTGATGTATGTATTATGTGATAACACCCTTCTAAAAGGTGTTATTAGGCCCCCAACGAACCATTGTGCATGTTGGCTTGCATGAATATCATAAGAAAGTTTAGATAACAACGTTTTGAAACAAGCATCATAATCTCTAACACTTTCAGTAGTGCCTTTCTTAATATCCTTGAGTGCACTTATACTCTTCTATTCAAACTCAAGGATATGAAATTCTTTGAGGAAGGCATCTTTTAAAGCTACATAGTCTATGCAAGTCTGATCAGGGTCAAACTTTCTATACCACTATGTGTGCGCCCTTGTATCGTAGCAAAAATTGACTTTCCCTATGTTCAAAAGCCGTGATTCCTTTATTGCGCCACAGTATTTCACACATGTGTGCGTGTTCAATAACATATTCTATGACCCTATACTCTGGGAGATGAAGAGACATCTCCATGTAAATATTTTGGGGTTGGTGCGTACCTTGTCCACTTGATCCAGAACCTCATGTGTTTCCTCTACCTCTAGAACCACCAGATCCACCAGAACTAGAGCCATATATACCTCCTGATCCTAAACCCATAGCTAGAGTCAGACCAGAAGATGTACTTCCCTGTGTCCCAATAGTAGTACTGAACTGCACCTTGACAATATGTGAAGTATTACTATTCCCAGAAGAGAGTACAAAAATCTGTGTGCTTGAATTTTGTGCGGATGATACACCCGAAAAGGTACTCCCATATAACAACAAATCCATTTTCATTTCCATCGTTGTGCATTTTATATGACTCACTTCTACTCCCCCACTACCTAAATTAGCTTCATTGATCGCTTATTGTACTAGATAATCTTTGGAAAACCAAGTGCAAGGGAAAGGTTTCAGTGGATTCGATGCATGCCTCGTAGCTCTAGGTTGTCTCTATTAGTGCGCTTCTATGTGAGGCCGAGGAGGGTTCCTTGTCATGCTTTCCTAAATGGGGGAGTTCCTGATGCTTGGGTTCCACGTATTCTACATGAACTTCAAACCCTTCCCAAACTATCTCTCTCCACAATGCCATTCTTCTCTATCTCCCTCTTACACGCCTCATTATACTTAATCCACCTTTCCTCTCTTTTCCTTTCTATCACTAGGTCTACCATATTTCACCAAACCTCGCTCCCGCCCCCATGCATGGTGGGGTTTAGTTCGCCATCGGTTTGTTCTCCAAGTTCAGGGTTACCATCAGAATTTTGATCGCCATTGGAATGCCTTGCAAGTAAGTTCCCCTAGGATATCATAAAAATTGGAATTCAACTACCTTTGGGCACAAATAAGTGGAAATTGAGTACTCCAAGATATACTGTTCAAAACACCACAGAACCACGTATCCATAACGCGAGTCCAAATTAGATCAGCATCATAAAGGGTGCTGAATTATTCTTGCATCCGTAGAAAGTGTGCGATACCTCCAATTGTTTAGACACATAAGCAACTAGCCACTTGTACAGTTCTACCGAGAAAGATAGTGAAGAATCTCTCGTACAAACAAATCATATAAATTCTACTCCAATCATGTGTGTGTGTCAAATTCAGATCTAGTGTTGAACCTCTATGCGTATTCTTCTTCTAGGTCGTGTATCCACTCCTCAACACTTGCTAGGGTCAGCCGTTATGTCTTCATCGTGAACCATCATGAAAAAAATTGAAAAGAGGTCTCGAAAACACAACCAATGATGCAACCTAGAATTTACCAAGAAAAGCCCGTGGTTGGTGACACATCACTCATCCTAGAATGAGCACTCACCCAAAGTGTGTAAAGGTACCAGGACCCTCTTTAGGGTTGCTATTGCAGGATGTTAGCATGATGAAGACTTGATGCATTCAGATCCATCATTAATACATCATTCTACAGTGCATGTACAGATCTAGTTCTAGAGAATAACAAATTTAAATGATAACCATGATGAAATCAAGTATGCAAGATCTAATTATACTTAGAATTAACACTCTGATTCAGCCAATACACTCCATTATATTAATCATGATAAATACACAAAATATTCTTACAATAATGGCATCATATGCTCATGCGCGTAACAGATCTGATAGTATAATCTCACAGTAATCCAGTCCTTACATACCTCTTCTATACTATGCAGTTCATTACATATTTATAAGGGTGGGGAATTTCCCTTCACTACTTATCTAATCCCAAAATAGGTCGCATGCTGAAATAGCCATGTGCCTTTACAATTACAACCACACATGCAAGTGCGCTAACAATAGATTTCTCCTAGTTAACTATCAGTCACAATTCTATCTTTAGCCCACATCCATGTAAAATGATCTCAGTAACTGCTCTTCCAAAAATATCCCGTGTGTGTCGCACAAGTCTTCATCCCATTTATGTGCTCCGCACGCCATCTTCCAAAAATAGATCATCATCGTGAAAATGGCTAAGTCCCGAATCTGTCTCTGTCCTCCTCGCGCGATTCCCTTCCAATCCTCCCATGCCTTTGAATGCATTTTGATCTTTTGTGTGAATCTTCTATATGCCTTTTACTAAGTGTTATACATTTTCTGCTCAATATAATGTTTATATTTGATGAATTTATTAATGTAGTGACAACAATATTAGTTAAGCATAGGCCAATAGTATCCCCTATGTAATATGTGTTTGAAAACAACCAAACCATTAAAATTTCCACTGCATATGTCGTCATGGACTTCTTGGATAGCTAGACGGGCCTCTCGAGTTTTAAGACACCAGAGGAGGAGATCGTAAAATCCTATTTTGTAAAGGATGCCCCCTAGGATGACGTTGCAAGGTGTGTTTCGTTGAAAGGATACTTTTCCTTTTTTGGATATATCCGGAGGCATTTTTATAGTGGATAGATAATCATATGTTTGTGTGTACCAAGTTTGCATTTAACCGTCTTCTATTAGCTTGATGGTAGGAAGATCAGTTTTGGTGTAAAATGGTTGATTGATTTTGTGTATAATGAAAAAAGTTTGGAATCATCTAGTGATAAAGGAATAAGAGACGTAATTTATGTCATGATGTCTGTGAATTTTTAGATGAGCGAGGGGTGGTTTGTATTTCATAGTGGTCGAAGAGTTGTAACAAGTAGTTGACACTAGTTTTGTACTTTTGTAGGATCTCATTTTTACCCCGATAGATCACTTTGATTTGATTGATGAATAGCTGTGAATCCTCATAGATGTCAATAATTTATACACAAGGAAGGTGGTGGTACGAAGTCCCATGATAAGATCCTCATATTCCACCATGTTGTTAGTGCATTCAAAATTAAGTTTGAAAGATAACATAATATGGGTGTTGTAAAGGGGAATTATAACTATTCCAATACCTTCCCTACTTGCATTTGGACCCGTAAAAGAAAAAAATTCATCTTAAGAGGGGTGTTGTCATGATCGAGAGTGTTAATTGAATTTTCAGGAAGTGTTCACAAGGTGATTTATTAGTAGGAAGGGGAGCTTAAATTAATTGATCAACAATGACTTTCCCCTTAATGTATTTTTGAGAGATGAACTCAATATCGAACTCATTCATGAACATGAGTCATCTAGTGATGCAATCATTTTTATATCTCTTGGAGTGCATATATCCGAGTGGAATAAAATTAGTGACAATGTAGTTTTTGTGGTTGATAAGATAGTGACAAAGTTTAGAAGTTGTAAGGTATAGGGTACAATACAAATTTTCAACTTTTGAATAGCGATTTTCATACTCGTGAAGGGTGTGACTTACGTAATAGATAGATTATTCCTTACCTTGTTCATATTGATTTTCCAACATGGATCCTAAGGCATGATCAATAGTGAAGATGTAAAGATAAAAAGACTCCCCCTTGCATGGAGGTGTAAGAACTATTGGTGATATAAGATATTATTTAACAACATTGAAGGCTTGTTGAAAATTATAGTCCCACTTAAAATGGATGTACTTCCTTAGAAGATGATGGAAAGGAAGAAAACAATGTGATAATTGAGAAATAAATTGACAAATAGATTGGAACTTCCCTTGAAGACTACAAAGTTGTTTGATATTAGATGGTGAAGGCATTTCGATAACGAATTTAACTTTAGCGGGGTCGAATTCAATTCCATGGATGGAAGTTATACATCCTAATAGTTTTCTTGTGAGAGCTCAAGAAACACTTAGCAAGATTAAACCGGAGGAAGAACAATATTAGATGTGAAAATATCAGATCCATAATAACTAGATGGTCTCTTCAAAGTGTTTGAATTTACCTAAGAGTTCATCAACATAACCTTCTACAGCTTTATTGATGAGATCATGAAAATGTAAGTCATAAATGAAGTTGATATGTGGCTTATGATTTTTTCAAGCCAAAGGGAATTACTCTATAGTAGAAGGTTCCCCTTGGGGTGATAAATCAATTCTTGTGTTGATATTTTAGTGTAATAAGGATTGATTATAACCATAAAAACCATCCATAAGAGATAACATCTCGTGGCTTACTTTAAAATGATGAGATGGTTGATGTTGGGTAGAGGAAAATCATCTTTAGGGAAAGTGAGGTTCAAGTCTAGAATTTTTTTGCAAATACACAATTTTCTAGTGGATTTAGTGATAGGTACGATGTTGAAACCCATTGTGGATAATCAATAGGTAGTATGAAGTTGAAAGAAAGAAGATGTTGAAGTTCTTATTTAATGAGTAATGCGATGTGAGGGTGTATCCTATGAAGTTTTTTCGTCACAGGTTTAGCATCCGGGATGGTAACGATATTGTGGATAATGATATTAGGGTATATATCGGCATGTCACTATAAGACCATGCAAAGGCATGACTATTTTTAGATAAGAAAGCATTGAATTTTTGGAGCTCATGTGAGTCTAATGATTGGCTGATCATAACAATGTGTGGCTATTACGGTGTACCAATATTAACATCGGTGGTTAATTTGTTGAGAAATGTAGGTGTGTTGGTAGGAAGGTTTTTATGAAGAGAATTGTCTGCAACACCCGTTTAGGTCGATAGTGTGATCATCATGATAGTGAAGAACATCGATGATAAGAGAGTCCTCCTCTATTATGTATGGTAAAGAGAGGGGGATGGTTTCAGCTTTTTCATTACATTTATAAGTTAACAATCCAAGTGTGATAGTATTGAATAAAAGAAAGTCGGGAGGGGTGGATACAATGTCACCATTGTTGGAGGGTGGATCTAAGAATAACAATAATGGTGTTGAAGGTTGTGTTGTTGTTGATGATGGATATGAAGGAGACACTTTAAATCCAAGGCCATATTTTTCATAAGGTTTTATTAGATTATCTAAGGGTAGGTCATGTGGACCCTACTCATATCGACCTAGAATCGAATCCATTCCACACACAATAGTGGAGGTATTTTTGACAAATTGGGGATTATCCAAGAACAATAAGTATGAGGAAAATGGCTTTACGTGAGGTTGATCATCGAGATGAGATGTGAAAGAGGATTACTTGTTGGGATATTATAAGTCTAATGGGATACTCGTAGTTATGAGGGTTGAATGTATTGATAAGGGAGAGGAATGGAAGCATTGATAGGAGGTTGGAATAATTATGGTGTATATTGAGAAGATATGTTGCTATATTGTGAGATAGGTGCAAAAGACACTTATTGTGAGAAGGGGTAAGTATTTTTGATAGAACTTGTGTTGATAGGGGTATAGATGTGGGGATGGATAGGAATAGGTTTTGTATTGAAGACGTAGGTTGGTGTTATGAAATAATTTGGGATGTGATAGGTGGTCTTGTAGAGAGAGAGGAACACTAATCGAACTTGCATGGGAGAAGGAAGAGAAATGGATAATATGTGACTAGATGTGGGTGGGGAGGTTGTAGTATGAGTTTGTGTAATATGAGGGGTAGACGAGGAAGATGATGACATAGGTGGTTGTTGGTTGGACATTTATTATGATGAGATAGTGTTAATATTGAAACTAGTGATAGAAGATGATGAAGGAGGTGTTGCTGTTCCCACATCACTAGTGGAGGGATAAGGGAGATTTTCTCTATGAAGGGTTGATAACTAGGGTCATGAAATCTGAATTAGTCACAAGTGGTGGCTTTGAAAGTTGGACAATATTCTAGATAGGGGATAAGTAATATACATACCTTTGAAAGAAAGGTAGCTACAAAGGGCAATCATATTAGCTTCTAAGAGCTTTGTAAAGACTAGGTCACTACTTTGGAATAAATTCAGAGGGTTAAGGAAAATACCTTTCGAGGTCACGATCAATATTGGGAAAACATGGAAATTTTAGGTTTGTTTCTAAGGGTGGATTTTTCATGCTTGGAATGTTAGACTGGTTTAATGCTAAGGATTGTTGAAGTGAGTATGTCATGTTGGAACTATATTGAAGGTGAGACTGTTATCTAGTCGTAACCATGAACCAAATAAACAAGAAATAGAGAAACAAAATATGGTTGTGTTTATAAAATTAAAGACCACACAATTAGAAGAAAGTTTTGATTATCTTGATTAACTTAAGAAATGCGTGAAATGAAAAATAGATGAAAGGGAACTAGGAAAAGGCTAGCTAAGGTGAGATTTAGGTAATTTAAGTTGGATTTCTCTCATTTTTTCAATTAAGTGATAATGATAATAATATAAAGATGACTAGAGATCCACAGGGATAGAAAGATCCTATTCCACATGATAGGTGGTTCGGTGAGGGCTACGACGAGCTTGAAATCCAAGAAGTAATCAAACTAGGCTTGTTCTGTTACGTCATGTTCTTTGCGTATAAATTCAAGTTGATTCTTGATGTCCTTAATGTTTGGTGTTAAGGTGATGGTACAGAGGATGAGTTTGTGCCTAATGTCGAACTGTTCCCAAAAAATGGTTGTTGAACGATGGGAAGGTCGTATATGTTAGTGATGGGATGTTCTTGTCTAGATATAGTCATCTATAGAAAAACTACTTGTTGAAAAGTACATTAGATATAAAACATGATGATATTGACTGAAAATATGTAAATGTGATGAAAAGTGAAAGAATGATGATTTGTACAATCATTGGTGATTTAGGTTGAATCACTAGCGATTTAGATAAATCGATGGTGATTTGTGAAAGATGTTGACTCTTTAATAATATGCAAATTAGATATAAAAAATTTGATTAAAAGGTTGATTTATGTTTTTAAATGATGCTTAAGAAACTTTAAATGTGATTCGATAGAGATACTTACCTTTTATGTGGAAAATGAATTGTGAGCTGAATAAGCCTTACAAGAGTTCGTGAATGCTCCAAAGGCCTGACAGAGTTGTTGAAGATGTCCTGGGTGATTATATTGATGTCATCCATGTATCAAGTGAGTTGGAGCTTTGTTGTAAACATCTCGAGGATATATTTCTAGGAGTTTTTGTTACTTTTATAATCGGTGACAATTCGCTTAGGGTCCCTAACGATCCGGAAAATGTGGGGAAACCCTCTTAAAAGTGATTTTAGCCACTACCAAATAAAGTTTTTAAGATTGGATGTGAGTGGAAATGGATTCCTAGAAAATTTATACTCTTACTATTTAGATTTTGGAACATTTTCTTGTTAAAGCATCCCTTTAATTAATTGAGAGATTGTGTTATCTAGTTGAAGTAAATAGATCGTTTCAATTAACACAACCCCTTTTGGTTTACATATTTTTTAAAAATTGTAAATTTCACTTATGGATATTGTTTTAGAATTTTTTTATATACAATTGTGTTTGGGTTGTCCATATAGTGTTTATGCATAGGTTGTAGATTTTGGGACATTTAATTATTATTATAATTGCATTATGAATCAAAAAGACTTTTATATCTATTGACTATTTTTATTAGTATTTATTTATTTTTAAGGCCTTGTTTGTTTTCTTAAGGGGTATTTACAAGTTTGTTTGTTGTAATTGTTATAATTATATGTCAAGTATCATTACTATTATTCATGCACGTTTTTTTAATTGATATGTACATATTTTGTGGTTTTTTAAAATAATAGATTTGTTTTGATTATCAATATTAGTTTTTCTTAAGTTTGAGACATTCATATCATGAATAAAATTTTCATTTTCGTTACTTGAACAAAAAATCAATATCTATTAGTATCATTTAAGTTTTAATAAAGTCTCAAATCTCATCAAAATTTTATATTAAAATTGAGAACATCCATTTTATTACGAACTAGGTTGAGATTTTCTTCAATTTAAATTAAAGGCATTGGTTATTTATGTAAAATATTTGAACGATTGTGTGTACTATAATTTATCCTTTAGGTGTTTCCGTACAATTTATTTCATTATTAATTTGTTCATCATTTAACTTAACATCATCAAATTCCAAACTTGCAACAACATTTGGTGTTAACAACATCAAATTTTGAATTTGAACTTGTATTGACATGATATTTGAGTTTGAAATTTAATCAAAATTTTGGTGTAAAGTCACAAAATTTGTATTTTGTATTGACATTTGGTGTTCCATCATCATTTAAAAATACATTAATTATATGTACTAAATAATTAGGTGATGCTTTGTGTGTTTTATTTTCCAATTCATTCGAGAGAAATGACATACATAGATATTGAAATATCTTATGTATTGTAAGAAATATTCTTGATGCCCAATGCCATGCGTTGATATACCATAACTGATGTTGTCTATTAGAACCCTTTTTCCTCTTCATTGGTTTTTACCATCAACTAAGTGACATAATGACTTCATGTTATATTCTCATATTTATAGGTTTCATCATTGTCATTTCTCAAATAGATCATTGCATAGTTTTCTCTTCTTGCACTTAGAGCTCTTGTAAAAGGTTTATGAAATTCTAGGTCTTAATGGGACTTATACTTGGAGGTGATAATTGAATATTTAGGTTACTGAAAGCCACAAGAATAGACACTACACTAACAAGGTCCACCTTAGTATTTAGAGTCCCCAACTTTGGTAACGTATTCTACCTATCCCTCTTGTGACCCACCTAAGAGGGGGTTTAATTATTTGACAACGTTGTCAAAGGTTTGTATCCCTAACCCTAAAATATTTCTTTTATGTTGATTTATTTATTTTGTTGATGCATCATGTATTAGACTATGTTTGCATATCTTATATTTTATATTACATTATTACTCTCTTTACAACACACACCACCAAATGTCATCACAAATTTTAATTAAAGATTAGTTTTGTTTATTATCTTTACTCTTATAACCATTAGGGTCCTAGTAAGACCCCATCCACATATCTTAGGTATAGGATTTGGAACCCTGTACCTTGGCTAGGAGTGTGGATTATTTTACTATGGATCCATGACTATAATGCATTTAGGCTCAATCTTTGTATTGTGTATTGGCCATAATATGCTCCTCTACTTATATCCTAATCTATATCATTAACGAGATAGGAAAATCATTTTACCATCTTAGATAACATACATAAAGTATCTTAGATGATACAAAACTCAATTTAAAAACACTACATTTTGGAACTTTTTTTTACGGAAAAGTGCATGGTTGTCATGATCAACAATATAGAAAACATTTATTTCCACAAGAGAGGATAATGTGTTTTTGGGAAGTGTTTGATGTTTCCCATAACACATGCCCTTTACATATATTATGTCCATGAACTTTCAATGGGATTTTGTAAATAACATGCCTAAACCTATGCACAATTAATTTAATTATTTAAAATCCATACTCCTTTGTTGAAACTTTGTTTTTAATAACATACATGTGATTTTTATTTTTCCATGGTATTAATTAAGAGATTCTAAGGTGTGATCCTTTTGAAGTTATTTTGGATTTGACAATGAATTGTTAATTATTTGAAATTGGACCAAACGTGACAAAACAATGAATCAAATTTTTTAATTCACACAAAATGGAAACCAAGGGTTAATTATATTCATGAAGCCCCAAATCAACCTTTGTTTGCCAAAACTCATAGTGTATTTAACTAACCATATAATATAATATGTGATTAAGACACGTTTGTAATATTTAATCATACTATAATGCTTAATCTATTTATAAATTAGAGTAGTGATCAAGTTATTGACTTGATTGAATTTTACTACTAATTTATTAAAGAAAACTTGTTATCTGCAAAGTAACTATTTTCCAAATCCTAATAATAGCTTCTACTTGTTTTTATAAAAGCGTAGAGAGCTAGAGTTCGAGGTATTCATTTTAGAAGAGAGTTATGTGTATATAGGCGAATTCAAGTAAGAGTTTATTTTATAAATATGTGTTATTTCTTTATATTAAGATTTCATTGATTTGTATTATATGCATTATGTGGGTGAATCTTGATATCGAAACTAGAGAATATTAAAAATCTAATATGGTATTAGAGCAATAGAAACTTAACCTTGTGTTGCATGTAGGCATTTATATTAGATATGTACTTTTTTAGTTTTTGTATAGGTACTCATATTTGTTGCATTTATTCAAATTTTTACAAATCTCAATTCATATCTAGTGAGTGGTCCGTAATAAATAACAATTCTTAAGCTCTCACCTCGCCCTTCGTGGGATCTTGGTAAATCATAAATATATGAAAATCGTGGGGTATTAAGGATTTATATATGATTATTTTTATTAGAACTCCACTAGGTTAGAATCGTGTTCGAGGTTGTAAAATTATCAAGTGATGTAGTTTTGGAAAAATAGAAACTAGTTTTTCTTGATTTATGGTGTGAGGGCATTGCTCCAACACTCAAGCCATTAGATAATAATGTGTATGGATTTCAACTTCCACATACCTCATGATATATAATAAGTGCTTAAGATTTTAAATTTTACAATAAGACTCCTTGATCCATTTGAATATGTGGAGCACCATAAAGTAATTAGCCCTAAGAAGTTACTCTCAACATACCTTAGAGAAGGGATAATGTGGTTATGGGAACCTTCAAATCCTTCATATTTAATGGCCGAAACATTAGCCCGGTTCATTATTCATGGATGAGATAAGTATATCAAAGAGCATAAAAAAATCTTGAATTAGAAATACCTTAGGTACATATGGAATCTCAACATGGTCTAGATCTATAATTACAATTGTAACATTGATTCAATTTTTTGGTAGTTTTAATTTAAGACCTTGTTCCACGATAGTATAGTTTTTGTTAAATCTCGGTGTGAAACCATGATCAAATACAATACAAATATTTATTTTAGGTGGGTCCAACAATACAAATACCTAATTTTGTACAAATCCCTTGTTTCAAATGTGGAGTAATGAGAATCAATGTTATAAGGCGTGCGATAGAGTGCAAAATTTAGGGTCAAGTTTTTATCCTTAAGGAATTTTATGATTCTATCATATTATTTTCCAAAAAAGATCGTAAAATAGTATTTGAAGTTAATTTAATTTTTTTATCCCATTTTGATCTTCTCATTGAGATTATTATTTTAAGGTACAATTGTGGAAACACTTTCTCAATTTTTGTTTTTGTGCATTGGGTGCTTATACCTTTGTGATCCCCTTTTTCAAGATGATCATTTTAAGGTATACATTGGAACAACTTTTCCAAATCAATTTTACCTTATATTTTTTTGGATTTTTCTCTATATTAAAGCTACAAGTTTCTAGACCATGTAATAAATGAAACTAGGTCTATTCATCACTCAACTCCACACAACTATCACATATGAAAATAAAATATGAAATGATTATTACAATCTAAGGACTTTTTGTCTACATTGAGAGAAACACATATCACCTTTTAGAAGGAGTACACATAATTTATGTATGTGAAAAACATAATGAAGCCATGGGACACATTGATATGCAAGTTTTTGATGATATATTACTTCACCTCATAGATTATAAAAATCCAAAAGGCATGTGGGAAAAATTTGATTCCTTGTTTGGGAAAACCAATGAATTCAAATCTTTATAGTTGGATGTCAAAATTTCCTTTCTTTTAACCACATAATTTCCTTTGATTAAATACTTTCTTGAAAATTTTAAGTCCATTCTTATAGTTAAAAGCTTTTGTTAAGGGTAAAAAGGATGAAAAGTGTATTATAGGGTTTTGGAGTCTTCTAAAAGGGTAAGGCTGTGATTACTTTAGGTAATGTTGATCATATTTCAATCCTATAAGTATTATAGGGTTTTAGAGTCTTCTAAAAGGACATCACTCATTTCCCATACTGATTTGGTAAGAAAATTTTAGCGTAAACAATTTACAAAATTGAACTATAGATATTTTTGATAGAGAAATTCACAAAAATAGTGCTTGGTATACCTAAGGTGTCTTATGTAAATGGTATTTGTAGAGGCTATGTACTTGGAAAACATCACCAAGATTCTTTTCCAAAAGGTGAGGCTCTGTGAGCTACAACTCCCCTTGAATCTGGTATATAATGAATTCATGTCCTTTTCGACTCTTTTAAGGGGTTAAGTATATTCTAACATTCATTTATGAATTATAATGTCCAAATTGGGCATACTTTATTGAGTACAAGTGTGAATTATTTGACAAATTTTATGCATTCAATGAATTTTTTGAGAAGAATACCTTAATTTTAAGAAAAAGCTACATATAGATAATGTGGAGTAATATTTTAGTAAGTATTTTGAGCACTTTTTTAGAGCATAATATCTGACATTAGTACATATTTCCCTACATTCCTAAGTATCACTGAAAGGAAATATTGGACATTTAGGGTTATGATAAATTGTTGATCCAATCCAAGAATACGACATTTGCATTTTGTGATGAAGCAAATAATTGTACCAACTTAACTTATAACTACATGCCCCATAAGGAAGTGAAAAATATGACATACAATGAGTCATGGTCCGATACCAAACATGATATTTCTACATTATATATTTTTTCTAGAGGGCTTGGTAGTTTATTCTTGATGAAAAATGTAAAACCATGGAGAATAAGAGTGAACCAATAAGGTTTTTGTCTACTTTAAGGATGTGAAGGCTTATAAACTATTTTACTATGTAGATGCAACATATATGTACTTAGGTACATTTATAGGTCCTAGAGCATACTAATATATACATGATTCCTAAACAAGAAAACTAGTGGTTGACAACGTCTTTTGGGCATTTTGCTTTATCTCTTGTACTTTTATTGGCCTTATACACCCTATAGCCCTATCGATACTTGAGTGATATATATTTTATGGCCTCGGACACTAGTGCCCAGATGATCCTCTCCCTTCGAGTGCTCCTGACCTTCTTTGTCTTCTTACTCTATTGGGTCTCTTTTTTTTACTTTTGGTCATCTATGGGTCAACCTTCTAGCTGTCAATTACAAAATTCAAACAAGGGAATCATATATATACATAATTTTAGCTCTCAAATAAGTGCCCAAACACTAAACATTATCTATGATCACCTAATCTTACATTCAAAGGAACATGAGAAATTCAAATTCATTCATCTATCACACTCATACAAGGGACAAGGGATGCATCAATTTGCATACATAACATAGGAGTGGGAAGTTCATTTAATTCCATCACACACATTTTATACATTGTTATATTTTAGATTTAGCCCACTATGACCGTGCAACTTGCACAAGGGCATCCTAGGGCATCATTACATACAAGTTCACATAGAGTATGAAATGTAGTGCAACGCTTGATACTAAGCCCACTCTTCAGTGACCACTTGGTCATCGACTCCACATTCTACATATTTTTATTAGATTTGATGGGGTTTGTGGACATATCTAGGTAGATAATTGTTTTTCGAGTTATAGGTATAATCGGCGATATAGGATCAAAACTAGAGTGACCAAAGGAAACTAACAATGAAGATCCTCTTGTATAGAAAAGGACAGAACACGAGCACCTAACTAGACACTAACACATATCGGTCACTAGCACCCAGCGCTCATGTCCTCCCATGAGCACTTTTGTACTTCATATCTCTGAGTTCTAGAACTTCCAATGAGACTTGATGACATTGCTTATAGTATGTTTCAATAGTCCTCCTATCCAGATCATCTCTAAATTGTGTGAAATCAGCTAAGTCACCCTCTCTCTTTCTCTTGATTAGGGTTTTATATTATTGATTGCTTATTGCTCATGTCTTATTATAGTCTATCACTTGCATACAATTAGTATAATAAATTTACTTTGATATTAAGATTTAATTAAATTTATATTAAATCATTTGGTGAACCCCACTCATGATTAAACACTTGGATCTTTATTTTTCCTATTCTATCAAATCTTCTTTCATGGCTCCTCAAGTCTCCTTGTATCAATTACTTCAAATGTACCCACCTTGCAAATATTTTCTCCAAAAATATCTAGACACCATGTACCTCCCTCTGATATGCCATCTTCAAAAGCTAGTGCCATTTTCAATTATCTCTTTGGCGACCCTATAAATTTAGATACGACAACTAATCAACCCATATTTGAGTCAATTCAAGCTTTACACCATTTATTCAAGATAAATTTCAAGCTATGGAAACCACAATTACATCCCTCACAACTAAAATCCAACATCTCAAGGTTGTTTCTCAAGCCCATGTAATTTATTCTTCTACACCTCATCCTAATCCCATGTCTACTACATGTTCTCATATAAGTGAAGCCAAAGTCTCATAGCTTCCAGCACCTCTCAAGTTTGATCTAAATGCTAAGCAATATGATATTCTTCCCGATGTCCTTAATCACCAGTTGATCAACTTGCCACCTACTCATTACTACCCTCCTTATTGTCTTACAAGACATAAAGGTCACCCATTTTGTGATTATCATAGAATTAAATGTCATCATCATAATGATTGCTATGCTTTAAAAAAATAATTTGGCACCTTGAGTATTAGGGTTTATTTCATTTACTACACAACATTATGCTATTGCTCATCTCTAATTCCTAAATCCCACTACGAACCCAATTTTTCTCCCTCTATGTCTAATGAGAATCATGCCATAATTATTAATGTTCCTTATCTAGTAAGTCAAGATCCACCTATCTAACCCATTTTCATAACACCTTTAAAAATACTTACCACAATCCCTCCTCCTATCAAGTCTTCTACAACGTTACCAATTCCAAATAAGCAACCAAATTTTAAAATACTTACCCCTTTACTTCCTTCATCAAGGAATCTACAATGTTACTAATACCAAATAAGAAACCAACATAAAAAATAAAACCACCACTTACCTCACTACAAGTTGGTATCCCTCACCAACCTCCTCCAATTAAACATATAATTCCTCTTTTCGATCAAGATAATGCTTACTGGAATGGTATTTCTCACATCATCACATAGGTATCCATCACTCACACACTTGGGGGCATTGAACTCACCCATATCCATCATCATTTGATGTCTCTACTTGCTACTCCTAGTTCACTTGCTACATCACATGCTCCACACTTCATGATATATCTTCTCTAGCATCTACTCTTAACTCACATACTATATTATCATTACTCGAAAAAAAATTCTAGTTCTATGGTTCATACTCGAATGTTGAGGGTATAATTATAAAATAAACCTCACATCACCACTATTTACGAAATCTCGTGTTTTATGAACAATCTTTCTCAACACTCTCACATCTCTGGTATACACATTGTACCATCATTTTCTGATGACACACTCTTGTTCTATGGTTCATTCTTGACTTGTTGAGGGAGAATTTCTAAATGAACCTCATCTCATGCACATCTTCTCGGGGAACATAGCTCCTCCCATCTACACATTTTACATATCACATCACACCATTGCATTTACACATCTTGGTTGCATTTAATCTTGCTAGCTTATACTACTTACATGTTACACTTTGTTTCCTATGTTAGTTGGATACTTAGTATGTCATTATATTTTTCTATATACACATGCATGTTCACTTGGTATCTTGAGGTGAATGAAATACCTTCACAGATTTTTACATGATATAAGATGCTTGGCACCACTCTTTACCAGTCCCCACTAAGGCTCTTGGGGCAATCTACCTTTACATCTCATAATCTATAGATCCCAAGTTCTAATGCTACTTTATTTACTAATACTCATCATTGTAACTTTAATTTTTCACATATCTATACACGCTTGAAGATAGTATTTATATCTCTAACATGCTAACATGTGTAGCATTTTTCTTGTAGGATTTATACAACCATTGCTATCTGTCACCTTTTGCTTACTATTATTTTCTATTGTTTATTATTATTTATGGGCTATGCCCTATGCATTTTATGATCATTGTATGCTTTTGGCCGCTTCGGCCTTGATTGTCTTGTGACATTGTGAGTGATGTCCCATGTATGAAACCCACTTTTCACGGTCCATCTTGTCTTCATAGTTTCTTTGTTACATTGTTTTTATCGCATGCTAACTATTGTTACACTAACACTTGTTCCTAGTCCATCTTGTTTGCATGTGCCTTAGTTTCCACCATGCACATCCCATACCCCATGTAGGTATCCAATATCAGATATGCATATCAATATTTGGTCCTCTTATTTGGGCCGCCTTCTCCTAATTTTGTTGCATGCACCCCAAACAAGAGGGGCATCATTCAGGTGAGAAAATCACCCTTACAACAACACATACTTATAGATCGATCAAAAATACAGACTTGGAAACATCACACAATCACAAAATAGCCCATAATTATACTTGGGTCACAAACCTAAAGCGGACACTAGTGACCAAATCAGATAGTAGTGGTGGGCACTTATATCCCACCTAGGCGCTTGTGTCTCAGGGGCAAAAACATTAAACTTATTAGTTCATCACAGTTTCTAGTAGTTCACAACATAGTTCTACATTAGCTCTCAATTGACTCCGTTTCATAATTTTGTTTACATTCGATTACAAAAATAGCAGTTGCATATAGTGACATGCCATTTGTAGTGGCACTTATTTGAGAATCATGGATGGAGAGTAAAACATACCTCTCTCCCCAAAAATCTTCTCTTGGTGTGAGATCACCCAAACAACTCGCCCTTGGCATGAGATCACCCAAAAAAACTGGTCGTTGGCATGAGATCACGCAAACAAATCACTCTTGGCATGAGATCTCCCAAAAATCTCACCTTTCGGAAACAAATTCAACAATATCTCTAAGTAAAAGAGGACAATTTTCTATCTTTTACTCTCTTATACATCAGTGTACACTTTCCTTTTACACACTTTTACACTTTTACTTACTTATACACATGTTACTTCAATTTTTCATATACGTAACTTTGAATACTCTCTTACTCTTCTTTTGTAGGTCCATCCTTATACATGACAACAAGAATCATCTCCATCATCAGCTCCAAACACACTCGCACACTAATACATATACACTTCACCCCTAAGGTCTACCTCACGTTTATGGTCACTTCATGCTTCACTTGTCCACTCGGCACACTATCAGCTACACTCTTTTCTACAAGATCACAAGGTATACATATTCTATATAATTTATGCTATTGATTATTCACTCAACAACATAAAGTGGGGGAAAATGTAGACACAAAATCTATGCACTTAAGTACATTTCTAGGTCCTAGAGCATACTAGTATATACATGATTCCTAAGCAAGAAAACTAGTGGTTGACAACTATATTTTGGGCCTTTTTATTTATCTCTTGTACTTTTATTGGCCTTACACACCCTACATCCATATTGGTACCTTGATAGATTTATTTTTTAAGGCCTTGGACACTAACGCCCATTTATGACAAAAGTGCATAGGTGATCCTATCCCTTCTGGGTGCTCCTGCCTCTTTTTGTCTTCTTCTTACTCTTTTGGGTCTCTTTTAATTTTGGTCATCTTTTACAACTATGGATTGGTATTTTATTTATCATATATATATACAAAAATGTAGCTCTCAAATAAGGGGCAAAACACTAAACATTATCTACTATCACCTAAGCTTGCATTCAAATGCACAAGAGTAATTTAAAGGAATTCATCTAGCACACTCATATAAGGGGCATGGGATGCATCAATCTACATACATAACATAGGCAAGGGATGTTCATTGTATTCCATCACACACATTCTATACATTGCTACATTCTAAATCTAGCCCATTATCGCAATACAACTTGCATAAAGGGCATCATAAGGCATCATTACACACACACACTCAAACATAACTACATGGAGTCTAAACTGTAGTGCAACACTCAATACTAAGCTCACTCTTCGGTGATCACATTTGGGGTCAATCTGACTCCACATTCTACATATTTTGTATTAGATTTAATGTGGTTTGTGGACATGTGTAGGTAGATAATTATTTTTCAAGTTACATGTACAATCAAAGATCTAGGAGAAAAACCAGAGTGACAAAGAAAAATATCAATAAAGCTCCTCCTATCACACGACTAGACACTAGCGCCCGGATCAATCACTATCACCTAGATGCCCTATCCTAGTGGGAACTTCAATCCTACATATCTCTCAGTCTTAGAACAATCTTAGAACTTCCAATGATCCTTGACGACACTACTTATAGTCTAATTCTACAAGTCCTCCCGCCCGAGATCATCTCCAAATTGTGTGAAATCAGCTAATTCACACTCTCTCTTTCTCTTCATTAGGGTTTCATATTATTGCATGCTTATTTCTTGTGTCTTATTGTAGTCTATCACTTGCATACCATTAATACCATAAATTTGCTTTGAAATTAAGATTTAATTACATTTATAGTAAAATTCATTGCAAACATTAATGAATTATTTTGATTATAGATTGATTAGATAAAAATAATCTCCTATTACAAACCCTTCATCGTCTTGATTGCTATAAAATTTCTATAACATAATTTAGTTAAGGTGTAAATATTTTGTGAACCGAACATGTGATTTGAAATTGCACCTTGTTCCAAACCCTATTTGCCTTAGGGTTTTATCTCCGCATTGTATATTTAGATCCAAATTTTAATTTCATCTATCACTTTAATTTCAAAGTTTTCCATAAGGTCTCATGGTCAATAATTCCCTTTGGGTCTCTCTATAGGGCTTCTTGTTGGCTAAATCACCTTTTATTTCATGTTTTAAAAATAATGAGCCTATTTTAATATTTCTCTAATATTTTATTAGTTTTTATATATTAAATGAAAACCTATTATTAATTGACTTAATATTTAGCGAAATTTTCTAAACTTTAAAATTAATATTTTTAATAATAGGGGCATAATTACAAATGTGCATTTTTTTACAAATTCCTTGGAGGTTTTCATTCTAACTATTTAGATTGTAAAATAACTCTTTTTTTTGTTTTGTTCAATCCATTGTTTATTTTTATAAATAGTGGTTTTATTAGTTTCATGACGATTACTTTTTGTTAAAATCACTTTTTGGTGTTATCATTTCTATTCTCTTGATTTTTGGCCTTCCATTTGTTTGATAATGTATACTTTCTTATCTAACTCAAGCCATTGCTCTCATTTTTTCCCATCATGGGTCATGCCTCTAGATCCATCATATCACTTTCTGAATTCATCCAAGAACACCCCACTCTTTAAGTAGAACTTGATAACATGTTTAATTGCACAATGAAACCTTCTAATATGGGTCTCCAGGTTTACACAAATGAATTCCATCATCTATATGTCATGCATTTCCTACTCCCCTTCTATGATCCACCTACTAGTAATCTAGTAATTATACCTAGTCTTCAAAATACACATGATATATAGTCTAATGACAATTACATTTAATAATATTGGATATGATGATATTTCTACATTTGAGGATTCATTTTCTTGTGAACAAACAAATGACTTTAGCATTTCCTTGACTCATTTGATCCATGTTCTAATGATGATCTTAGTTCTAAATATGCATCTAGTGATAATGGATAGACCAATGAGGATCAAGCTCCCACCTTACATCGTCTTGTCAAGTAACCTAATTATCATACTCATGTATTAAATTATAATATATCATCCACTATGTGTGTAGATGAATCCTATTATGGTGATGACGTGTTCTCTTCTAGACAGGGCCTATTCTATGCATCTTCAAAAAGTTAATACTTGTATTTTACTTCCTAATACTAACACAAATGAGGATGGTGATGATGAATGTTCTTCTACTTCATAGATGGTGACACACATTTTGATCACGACATTTCATGTAATAATGATTCTCTAGTCTTGATGATGTTTTACTCATGATGTTGTCGTTCATCATGATGTTTCTAGTCATACTAATTGTCATAACCATAATAATATTTTTATTCATAACGAGGTTTCTACTTGTGTTTATCCTTATCCTCTTAAACATGATAATGACACTCTCTTGTGCCTCTCATATCTATACTAAATGAAAAAATGGTATTCTTATTTGTGTTTCCTCTATGCCTCTCATACATGACAATTTAGAAAATGCTAGTATGTCTTATAGGCCTATTACAAAGCAAGTTCATGTTAATATAACATCCTATTACTCCTTGTGTTAAAATTGATTCTATTCGAAAAGAACTCGATACACCTAATGTTTCTCTCACCTTTAATCCACCATATACCAATGATCATAACAATTTAAAATTTTTCATAACGTTATATTGTAATTGATTGAAGATTTATAAAATGATTTTCACCTACAAATTCAAACTATGAGTATTGAGATCCAATCACTTAAAGAATATGGAGAGCACACATACATAATCTCCCACATAATCCTACATATTCACATGATCATATACCTAATCCATCCATGGTGTCTTATTTTAATGTTACAAATGAATCATCTTCTACTTTGGGGAAAGTCAAATTTTTACATAACGACAATATGTTTTATCATATTACAACTAAACCTATCACTACTATAAAGCATCTTACTCTCTCTAAGTGCTAACCATTACGTTTTGATAAGAATTTCAATCATATACATGATATCTTAATTATATAATTAATATGTGATTTATTCAACTACCTTCTAATGAGAAACATCCTCCTAATTGGATGGAGCATGAAAAATGCAATATGTTGTAACTTTTATTAATGAGAACCAAGATAATTATTTATATACACTAGATCTAAATCTCAAGTTTATTGAAGACAAATGAATTATCACTTTCAATACATAACATGCTAATAGATACCCTTACCCTACTTCACAATATCAAGTTGTAGTGGCTTCAATCTCCCAAGATGCTCCCCATACATATTGGTTCCTCGAACCTTTATTATGACAAAATTACCTTGGAAAATAGCTCCTATAATCAAACACTACAAAAGGCTAATTTAAAATCGGTTGCAAAAGAACAACATTTTATACTACAAAATAATCAAGTTAATTATTTATCTTCTTCAGTAATGTCGACACAACCATCTATACAACAAACTAATATGCCACACATTTTGCGATCTAGAGTGATTGGCCATCCCTTATTTAGTCCAAATATTATGACTTCTCAAATTTTTAGTTTGTCACAACTATTCCCTTGACATCATTACTATCTCCTAACATGACATCCCTTATCAAATGAATGAGACATATGAGGATCACCCTTCCTTCTTCATTAATTTTTTTGCTCCCATTATACTTTCTTCCAAATTATTTGAAGTTGGGACTCCTTCCAATATTTATACATACTATGCCTTACATGATCTTATCATATCAATCATAACAAATTACTCTATCGTTTTATATAAAATCAATTCAATCACAATGAGTGTCATGAAACAAATGAAATCACCATTAATCAATTTAAATATCCTAAGAAATAATTCTCTAATAAAAATATCAATTTAGAATCTTCCAATCATACTATTTTTGGTGGGTATATCCCTCTTCAGTTTCTATCACACATAATATGAGTCCTTTATTGTTTATACAAACTTATTTGTCAATGTAGATTTTTATTCCACTTATATGCTTTTTATTACATTTGTATTTATCTTTTTAGGTGTCATTATGATAGATGAGGGTTACACTTCTCCACCTTTTAAGGTGGTTTTACTCTTCCCATTTCCTACTTATACACCTCTTGTAAAGCTATTTTTCAATGCATTTTGAATACAAGCTATCTTTTGGATCATGTTTGGTTCCTCTCTCTCACAACATTAATCTCTTTGTGCATTTGTATTTTATTTGACCCACATTCTTACATGGTATCAAATATTGTTTGAGTAATCTAATGTCATTCTTTTGTTGTATTTTATTGAAATATTAAGTCATTTCAAGCTTGTTTTTATGGATGTTTTTGTCTCTTAGTATGCTCTTCTCTCACATCTTTGTATGATCTAGATAATCATGAATGAATGAAGGAAATAGGTGGGTTTACATGATAGTATTCATTTCATACATTTTCTAGAGAAGCGAAATGTGCCATTAAGTCTATATTATGCCAAAACCTTAGGATCAATAGTAAACTTGAGTACTAATTTAAGCAAGTAAGATATGGTATTTTTCAAGTAATTTTTGGTCATCTTTGGACCATGGTGGTATTTTGTACCATGCCAAAGTTCAAGTTTTCTAGGGTTTTATAGAAAATTAGTGGGTGTATTTCAGTTTAACAGAGATTTGGTGGACACATTTATTAGAGAGGATAGTAATTATAAATTCCCAAGTATGACTATTGAATTAGTACCTCTCTTGATGTTCATACATGACCTTTTATTATATGTTGTACCTGGATATGAGTTGAGTTTGGTTTGCACACTTAGTCTAGTTTGTGTGTGGTTATAACTTCAATTTTAGTTACACTTATTGTTTGGTTGTTTGGTTATTGTTTTTGGTTTCACTCACGTGACATAGTTGGTGTTGGATGCTAGACATTTTCCTAGGCATTGAAGTGTTGTTGTGTGTTGCACAGCTTGATTGATTCGACTAGCTACTCAATTATACTTGCATATAGAATTATTTTTATTTTGGTGGAATATTTTATCATGGACCCTACTTAGATGTTGAGGCGTAATTATACCTATGCATTTGTAGTATCATAACATAGGATGAGGAGGCACAATACTACAAGAAACACTATTCAAAAGACAAGACATATGCTAAACATAAACATAGTAGTTGCATGAATATTGAGGCAAAAGAATTTTCATATCCAATATTGAAAGTTTAAGAAAAATTCCCTAACCTTAGGCACATTAATAAACATGGGAAATAAGTTATTAGATGTATTGATAAAAAAATATGTAACTCCTATCTAAAGGTGACATTGTATTGTGCATAAGGTTGGAAATTTGGAGAAATCCAACCCACTGATTTTACTAGCCTTATCCCTCACACTTGGTGTTTAGCCCTCATTATGACCAATATATGAGTGTGAAGTTTTTTAAAGGTGTAGGAGCAGAAACTAAAATATGGGATGCAAACTAGTTCTCTATAGCCTGAATGAGCAAGTGATAAATGGAGTCATCATAAGAAACTTGTAAGAGGCATAACTTTCTAGTGGAAACTCTTTTTGAGGTGTTGTTTTTTGAAAGTGTGTATTCTTTCTAGTTATTTGAAATGTCGATACTTTCATTTCCTTGATTATTATTTATAAGAGATGTTTAGGCCTTGGAAATTATACATGTGCTAAATTATAAAGTACCATATATTAGGGACATGTCATAAATGACTAAGATAAAGTTCCATTTTGGAGATTTCATCATGGGTTTTGGTATTAAATTCCATCATTATGTTGTCTAGATAAATTCAAAGAACTATTTGTCCTAGAAATAAGGGATAAAATATCATTGCATATTGCATGATAAAATTCCCTATCTCCTTGGACTTGTTCCTGAGCCTAATGACTATGAAAATAAAATTGAGTGGTTAAACAAAAATGATGTGAATTGCACACCAATATGTATTGATGTTCTTAGGGATATTTAATATCATCTTACATGCACCGAGTACCCATTCAATGATTAGAAATTCCTCCATTAATTTTATGGAGACTGTGATTCTCTATTTGAAAGTGATGCATCAATAAAAAAACTATTCATATGTGGATAAAAAATATATTGCTAATAATCCTCCTCCTACCATTGATATTTATGTTGTACTTGTTTCCATTATAATAGAGTTGCTTCTTCTACTCTAAATTATTTTTCTCTTCCAAAACATGCTTACACAAAGACACATCTTGCACTTCTCTTAGACATTTATCTCTACGATTTACCTCCATCATCATTCATATTGACACCTTATGCAAGAGTGCATGGTTGTTGGTTTTATTCTCATATCAATGTTGGGAACCATTATGAGTCCTATTTGGTACCTGATTTGATTCATCAAAATTTCTCATAGTTTAGCATTGGATTTGTTGAGCAACATCTAGAGATATTCTTTATTACCTCTTCCTTCGATCTATAGAGATTGAGTGCAATATATGGAATTCCTTATTGAGATGCAATATTCATTGATTTCTTCATAGCCAAAAATCTTCTTCATATGCGAGATCTATTGGAAATTCAAAAGGCTTTATATTCTAGGGTTGGCTAGTTCTCTCTACTTATCTTCTTTATCTATTTGTTCTATAGAGGATGCTCTATGTTCTTCTAGGGTGCTTATCTACTAAGGGGTATTTTCTATGTTCTTATATTTTCTTTATTTTAGGGAATAGTTTTTCCTATGGGGTTTCACCTTTTATCCACTTTATGAGGGATTTTCTATGTACTTGGGTACCTCATCAGGCCTTGATTTTGGGATTCATTTATTCTACCCACCTAAGCTATGCTTAATGGAGGGTGCTAGTATTAGTTTTTATTCTATTGCATGGTTTTTCCTACACATGTATTTAGCTTGCTTAGGTGTTGTTAGGATAGATGGGAGTTACACTTCTCCACATTTTAAGGTGGTGGTTACAATTCCCTACATTCTATTTATACACCTCTTATAAAGCTATTTTTAAATGCATTTTATTAGAAAACTATTTTTTAGATCAACTTTGGTCCGTCTCTCTGGTAACATTACTCTCTTTGTGCATTCATATTTTAGTAGTGTTAAATCTTGGCATATTTTCTAATATTATCCTTATTTTACTATGACATATTCAAGGCCTACTCCTTCAAATTATGGGTATATTCTGCCTCTTGATGAGGCTCTTATTGGGTATCTCTTGTGCTATCCCAATTCCTATAAATAACTATTTTCAAAACAATTCAAAAACATTTCAAACGATCACATAATAGAAAAAACATTAACATATTTCCCAAAGTAAAAAATCATGACATGTCACCTGTAGTATATTCCACCGGTATATCCTCAAATCATTTAGTAAAGCTTTATGTAGCGGTGATGATGAAATTATAACATTTGACAATCTTAGGATTGATTTTACCTACTAGATAAAATCCCTACAAGGAAAAAGTCCATAATTCCACAATAGGTTTTAGTTATTGTGAAGGGGCATGATTGAGATTGTTACGATTTTGAAATTGATCATATTATTTTACATATTCATGATATTATTTCTCCATTGCATGGAAATATTAACCTTGTCATACCAACTTATAAGATATGGAATTTCCACTAAAATGGCCATCACACTCACTCTTGTGCAACTCAAAAATATATAATTATGGTTCACATGGATTACACATGATAAAAATCATGCATATAAATATAATTTGAATAGAGAACTTATAATGATGACATATTGATCCACCTCATGGTGTAAACATCACTCATGTTGTTGGGGGGTATTTTCAGGAAATGTTTATCGATAAAGGAAGATACAAATTTTAGTATACCATTCGAAGTTATGCATGCTTCACATATCGGATAAAAATTCTTGTGTCAAAATTATTTGAAGAAATTGATTTTTCATAACTAGTAAATTATAAAGGTAGTATAGTCATCATTAATGTCAAGGGGATGAGGGAATCTACACTGGGTCATTATGTCAACATGTCTATTATATTTATGAGGGATATTAGTAATATGAATGAGTCAAACATAAGAATAACATGTTTAACGAAGTTATTATATGGGATTAACCATTCCTATTTGGTGTGGTATATGTCATATACTTGATTGATAACTAATTAGGAATCACCAAAAACTTTCAGTGTATAATTTATAAATTAAAGGAAGTACATAGTCGTAGGATTAATAGAAATGCTATTTTTACATGAAAATATAAGCCTATATACAAATGGGATAATTTCAACATGGGGTGTGATTAAAAATTCCAAATCCTATTCTAGGGTCACATATTTAATAGTCAAAGTACATGGTCTAAGTATATGTATCAATATTATATTAAGTGAGTTCATAAAACTCATCATTTATAGGAGATGCAAACAATATAGGTGCCACAACCAACTAATCAATGATAATTTTCCCTTTGACATATTTTTGAGCTATATATTTTTAATCAAATTTGAGAAGCAACATTTCCCATTTAACTATTCATCCAAACATGTGAGTGTGAGATATTGAATAACAAAAGGGATCTACTTTTGTAATAATATGAATCTCATTATATAATATGTAGTGTTGCAATTTTTAGCAACAAAGACTAGATCTAGACATTTTTTTAATGGTAGTGGTTATTATCTTATTCCGAGAAGTTATGATTAATATAATAAAGTGTGCATTCCTTTTTTTTTTTTGTAATGTGTGAGAAAGGTTCCAAGAGAATGGTTAACAACGGATACGAGTAGGGAGTCACCAATTGGAAATGGGACGTGCAAGGAAGGGAGGATTGAGAAAGTTTTTCTTGATGTTGTCAAATTATTTATAGAAATATTCATACCATTTTAGTTTAGTGTAAATATTTAATAATATTATAAAAGGTTGTGTCTTATGATACAATTGGGCCACAAACTATTGAAATTCCTATATTTTTCCTTGAAGAGAACACAATTGTTATGATTCTTATGTGGAGGCATTTTAACTATTGTTTGAATATTTTTGGGATCAATATGAATGCCATGATAACTCTGAGTAACATTCCTAAGGTAACACCTAAGACACATTTCATATGATTTAGTCACACATTGTACAATCATAACCATTCAAATATTTGTCATAAGGCTTTAATGTGGCCTTACCATTAGGTAGACTTTTTCTAAGAGGTCATCAACATAATATTCAATGTTATTATGAATTAAATTATATAATATATGCATTATAATGATCTAATAGGTATCCCCAATGTTCTTTAACCAAAATACATAACTATATAATAGAATGTACTATGTAGATTAGTAAAAGACATATTTTCTTGATCATTGGGGTTGATTTTGATTTGATTGTATACAAAAAATCCATCCATGAAGTAACATTTTATATCCCATAACAGAGTTGATGATTACATAAATTTGAGGTAAAGGTAAACTATAGGACAAGCCTTGTTTAAATCTTGAAAATATGTAAAAAAAAAAAAATCACTATTAGGTATGACAATAAGGATTATGTTGGACACCCACCGAGGATAATCAATAACACAAATGAACCCCGCATCCAAGATATTTAGAATTTCCTTTTTAACCATAAGAGACACATGAGGATGAATTTTTCTTATTTGTTTATATTAACTTAACATTAAGATGAAGAACAATGTTATGCATGGAAATAAATGTGTGAATGTTAGGCATGTCATTGTAATTCCAAACAAATAAGTTCAAGAAATCATGTAATACATGTTGAATGGATACCCCTTTATCATCATTGAGGATACTAACAATCCAAGCCATAGATCATCATGGGTGCCAAAATTAAAATTAATGGTCTCTTCATTTGACAAGGTGGAATGATATTTGATAAATGATCGAGTGAGAATGCTATCAAAATTATCAATAGGGACCCCAAATTATTGCCTCCATCGAAATATGCATGAAAATTTTTGGTGTGAGCAAACCTATTCTTATGAAATATGGGAGGGAGATTCTCATATTCCCAAAATTACTCCAGAAGGTATTCTTCATTAGAAAAACCATCCATTATATGGATATTAGGTGAAGCGTTAACATGAATTAGGTTAGGAAAAATAATTTCTAGTGTATAAGTGTTGTGGACCACATAAAATTACCATAGAGGTATTTAAAGCGAGAGATACAAATTGGGGTGGAGGGATCCCCACACAAGTTAAGAGATATTTAGCCAATACCTCAACATGGGGTGATAATATGTAATGAAATAGGTTGGAAAATGACTTAACTTTGCAAACCAAGCCCTTGTTTAATAAAACCCATTTTTAGAAATACTTATAACCATCCACATATTTATGATAAGGAGAAGGAGATTCAACAACAACTGCCTTCATATTAGGAGTACATTTACGCCGCATATAAGGGATATATCCATCCTCAGTATGTGTAACAATATAATATATGAAGAGTTTGAAATCGACCTGGAGGGTACATATAACTCGTTAGTAAGGATATTTCAGAAAAAATTGTAGAGTGGATGGTACAACACACATGAGGTGTATCCAATGATACCCCATTATGATGTTGTAATTGAGATCATTAGGCATAACTTGAAAAACTATACCAAGGATTTATTTTCCTAAGGTACTTGGCAATGTAATTTTTTCAAGCACCCAATGGGGTACACTTTAGAAACCATAGATACTCATATCAAGGGAGGTAAGATCATCAATTTATATATTATTAACTTATTAAGGAAGAATATGTTGCAAATATTGATGCTTGAGCCATTATTGATGAATACACATTTAGATAAGTAGTTGTGTATCACCATGTGAATATATATGTGGATAACATTATCTATGACATGTTGAGGAGGAAGATACTCCAAACCAAAGGATGTATTATCCTCAACAAGTCTCAAAGTTTTTAGAACAAATGCCACATGTGAGATATATGCATTAGTGAGGATCCTTAGGATTTGGAAGGTCTCATAAATAATTTCTTTAAATGTGAGATAACAATTAATAAAGTCAAGGAAAAAAAGTGTAGTATTATAGGAAAAAGACATGAAAGCATAAATGAAAAGGAAGCCAAAAACTAGCAGAAGGATTATGCACCAAAGAGGAAGGAGAAACCCTAGGGAAACTAGGGTTCGATCACATAATAAGTTCGTGCTAAATAATTTAACCCAAAATAAATAGTATTGTGTTATTATTATTTATATCTTTTGGATTAAAGGTTAGCAACATGTATTATAATCTAATTAATTAATAAACATTAAGGCACAAATTAGAATATACCATTTATAGAAATTTAAAATATGGAATATTAAAAAAATTGATAAAACATACGAAGATGGATGCACTTAGCTGATTACATATGCATGAAGCTAAAATAACAATGATGTGTGTGTGTGCATGTATACTTTGCTTAATGCTAAATCAAATGAAGCAAGAACTACCACATAAAATAGTTCTACAATTTAGCTAAAACAAAGCATAAACACCATCATGATAAGAATTAAACAAGGGTTAGATGCTAGCATTCATCAATACAAACTTTGAAACTAACAATGCTAAATATCTAAACTCCTCTATTCTCTAACAACAAATAAATGAATGGACCTAAGTAAGCTCCATGGCTATCAAAAATAGTTGTTCTTAATGCTCCAAGAACCTAGGAATGGGGGCTAATCAAAGTTGGAGCTCAAGACCCTTTTGACACCTCCCATATGATCCAAGCACTTTAAGAAAGAGTCTTAACTCTTCAAGATGATGAACTCTCAAAGGGCAAGGTGCAAGCTCTTAGTCTCTTTGCTATATGCTTTGCATTTGCTCTCTTAGAAAGTTTAGGTGTAAGTAAAAGGTAGGTGGATGGCTCTTTATATAGCCCAAAGGATAAAGGATTCAACACATTCTTATGAATGTGGGATAAAGGTAAAACATGATTAGGAATGGATAAGGTTGCTTTATTAAAGGTAACCTTACTTTAGAAGGGTTTAATACATGTTTAGCAAGTCATGGGAGTTGGGGTATTTTAATTAATCAAAGGTGATTAATTAATAGGTAGATGTAAGCTTATAGAAGCCAATTAGAGGAATATTAGTGTGATTTAGGCTATTAGAAGGGGATTAAATCAATTAAATATTGATTTATTGGTTAAATGGAAGGAAAGCTAATTAATTAATAATAATTAATTAGTCTAGGTAGAAGGGTGATTTATTAATGGAAGGTCGTTAATTAGGGTATTTGTTGATAGGCAACTTAATTAATTAGCTTAGTGTAATTAATTAATGATGATATGAGGAAAATGAGTGCCTTTGACGATATGTCGTTGATTTGCGAGAAAGGGGATAATTAGCACAATTTAAGTATTTAAATTACTTGGGCGTAATTATAGGTGTCTACATTTGCCCCTCTTTGCGCTATAAAGAGGGCAAATGTAGACACCTATAATTACGCCCAAGCAATTTAAATACTTAAATTGTGCTAATTATCCCCTTTCTTGCAAATCAACGACATATCGTCAAAGGCACTCATTTTCCTCATATCATCATTAATTAATTACACTAAGCTAATTAATTAAGTTGCTATCCAACAAATACCCCAATTAACGACCTTCCGCTAATAAATCACCCTTCTACCTAGACTAATTAATTATTATTAATTAATTAGCTTTCCTTCCATTTAACCAATAAATCAATATTTAATTGATTTAATCCTTCTAATAGCCTAAATCACACTAATATTCCTCTAATTGGCTTCTATAAGCTTACACTACCTATTAATTAATCACCTTTGATTAATTAAAATACCCCCAACTCCCATGACTTGCTAAACATGTATTAAATCCTTCTAAAGTAAGGTTACCTTTAATAAAGCAACCTTATCCATTCCTAATCATGTTTTACCTTTATCCCACATTCATGAGAATGTGTTGAATCCTTTATCCTTTGGGCTATATAAAGAGCCCTCCACCTACCTTTTACTTACACCTAAACTTTCTAAGAGAGCAAATGCAAAGCATATAGCAAAGAGACTAAGAGCTTGCACCTTGCCCTTTTGAGAGTTCATCATCTTGAAGAGTTAAGACTCTTTCTTAAAGTGCTTGGGTCATATGGGAGGTGTCAAAAGGGTCTTCAGAGCCCAACTTTGATTAGCCCCATTCCTAGGTTCTTGGAGCATTAAGAACAACTATTTTGATAGCCATGGAGCTTACTTAGGTCCATTCATTTATTTGTTGTTAGAGAATAGAGGAGTTTAGATATTTAGCATTGTTAGTTTCAAAGTTTGTATTGATGAATGCTAGCATCTAACCCTTGTTTAATTCTTATCATGATGGTGTTTATGCTTTGTTTTAGCTAAATTGTAGAACTATTTTAGGTGGTAGTTTTTTCTTCATTTGATTTAGCATTAAGCAAAGTATACATGCACACAGTGTGAGTCTACATGTTAGAAATGATCTGATTGTGCTCTGTTTTTAATCTGGGAGTGAAAACTTAATAGGGAAAAAATTGTCTACAATGTTTGGAAGTGTCAAATGGTTAAGTACCTAGAGAATTCTTATGTACAAGTGGTATGATAACATTATGATAGTTTATTTTCCATGAAAAATGTCTATGATGTTCTTCACCGTAAAATCCTAGGTGTCACACATGGCTTTAAACACCAACGCCTGGCCTAGACAAAAGCACCCGTGCACCCATGCACCCATGTCCCCTTTGGGTGCCCCTGACCCTTTCTCACCTTACTTGATTCTTTTAGGTATATTTTAGCTTTTGGGAATATTTTTCACTTATGGGTCATCCTTTCAGTTTTCAATTACAAAATTCAAACAAGGGAATCATATAATACATAGTTATATGTTCAAAATGAAGGACCAATAACTAATAATTATTACTATCACTTAAGATTGCATTCAAAAGGCATTTAAATCACTCTAAAGTATCCATCTAGCATCCACTCAAGGGACAAGGGACTGTATACTCTACATACACAACATAGGAAGGGGAAGTTTATTCTATTCCATCTACACCATCTCTAGGTAATAGAGTTGCTTATTCTACTCTAAATTAATTTTCTCTTTCAAAACATGCTTACACAGTGACACATCTTGCACTTACCAAAGTCTATGATTTACCTCCATCATCATCCATATTGACACCTTATGCAAGAGTACATGGTTGTTGGTTTTATTCTCATATCAATGTTGGGAACCATTATGAGTCCTATTTGGTACCTAATTTGATTCATAAAAAATTGCCACAGTTTAGCATTGGATTTTTTGAGCAACACCTAGAGATATTCTTCATTACCTCATCCTTCGATCTACAGAGATTGAGTGCAATATCTAGAATTCCTTATTGAGATGAAATATTCATTGATTTCTTCATAGCATAAAAGCTTCTTCATATGCACAATTTCTACACACAATTTCATTGATATCAAGTGAACTTGTACAAGGGAATCCTAGGGCACAATTTCTACACACAATCACAATACCTACATGGAGTATGAGATGTATTATAGTTCTCAATTGTAATTTCACTCTCGAGGTGACCGTCGAGGTCAATATGACTCCCCATTATACATCTTTCTTTTTTAGGTTTGACGTGGTTTGTGGGAAAGTGCAGGTGAATTCTTCTTTTACAGGTTATAGGTACCTTTAGCGATCATAGTGTGACTATCAGGAGATAAATAGGGTATAATGGAGACACCCTTGTGACATAATAAAAATCAGTTCTAGATCTTCTGCATAGTCATGAGCACCTAGATCTAGTCACTAGCGCCCAGCACCCTTGTCTGCCGTTGGTTCCCCTCTACGACCTTATTCATAAGTTGTAGTATTTAAAGAGATTAATTATGAAGTTTCTTACATCATGTTCACCACTTCTTCCTGCTTCTGATTAGTCCTAGATAGCACGTAAATCAACTAAGTCTTCTTATCTCTCTCCTTTACTTAGGGTTTCATGCTTTTCTTGTTTATTTACTTTTTGTCATTTATGTACCTTAAAATTTATACAATAAGTGACTATGTAATTAGATTTAATTGAAATTAAATTAAATCATTTATAAAATATTTTGTAAATAAAGTTCACATTAAGACCGACCTAAAGGATATGATCCAAACCATAAAAATATCAAATCGAGAAGGCAGCATTTTGATTCTTTATAAACATGAAACAAGTCCATCTTGAGAGTGGGCCATAGAGCATGGAAAAATTCAGCTAGAAGACCATCCATGTCAGGATCCTTCTCTGAATGCATTGCCCAAAGTGTTGTCTCTAAATCAGCAACAATGAGCTGCTGCTCAAGGAGTTGACTAGATTCCTAATTTACTTGCATCCATTCTTCAATAATGGTTGGAAATAAAAATCAGATCTACAGTTGGTACCCTATTACTCTTCTCAATGATTCATATAAAATAATTACAAAGGCTATTGCTATGAATTTTAAATTGATTGCCTAAGACATTGTTCCACAAGAGAAAATTGGTTTCTTACAAGGCATGTTTATATTAGATAATATCTTTTATGTTTCAGAAACTGTTCAATGGGCTAAAGATATGGATCAAGATACGCTTTTGGTAAAAATTTATTTTGACAAATCTTATGACCACATCCGATGGTAGTTTATCCTTAAAATGATTAAGTAGCTAGGATTTTGGCCTCACTTTAGACACCACATTCAAATTGTTTTTTCCAAAGCATGTGCTTAGGTTACGGTTAATGGAAGCCCCTTGCAATGCCCTTTGACCTCAAAAGATCAATTCGAAAGGGCTGCCCACTTGCTCCTTTCTTGTATGTGGTGGCTATTGATGCTCTTGGGTATATGCTCCATCAAGCACACCATCAAGGATATTTAAAAAGTGTTAGGAAAATAAAGTGATTAGTACTCATATGGGTCTATTTTAGTCTTATTATATTTGTGATTGTATGTGTGGAATAATGTAAGTTAGTTGTAAAAACAACTCACGTATAGATTTAGGAGTAAAGATAGGAGGGAGACAATTAAGGTGGTTAAAAAATCCACCTAGATTTAGTCTGAGAGGTTGGTGGAGTTGTTATAGGAGTTAGAGATCCTCTCCTATTTATATTTAACACATATTATTCAATATATGTTGAATTGAATTGAATTGATTATTGAGCTTATTATCATCTCCAAATTTGGGGTTTTCCCCATAAAAGGAATTTATCTTCCTCAAGATTCTTATGCTCTTAACTCTCATTTTGCTGATGAATCTCTTCTTTTTTGCAAAATGATGAAGTAGAGATTGATAATGCCTGGAAATTCTTGATATTTATTGTGATATGTCTAGCTCCAAGCTAAGCAGCCATAAAATGTAAGTGATATACATTAAAAGTGATCCAAATATATCATGGATTCCTCCAACTTGGGCTATCATTCCCCATGGGAAGATCACCCATTACCTGGGTATCCCTTTTGACATTCACTTATCTTCTCGGGATATGTGGGATTGGGTGCTTGATAAAATTCAAAATAAGATTGACAATTGGTCATGTAAATTTCTCTCTCTTGCTGCCAAACTGCTGGTTATTAATCAAATTATTTTGGGTAGTCATGCATATTATTCCTCTTATTAGCTTCCCTCCAAATTTTCATATGACAAGCTCACGAAGTTGGTTCATAAATTTCTTTGGAGTAACAATTATTGAAAGAAGGGGATGGCTACCATCTCTTTGACACTTTTCACTCAGCCTAATTCTATTGATGGACTTAGAACCATTGATCCACTACAACAAGGGAAATGTCTTGCAGTGAAATTGGTGGCAAGAGCCACTTAAGGTTCTGAGCCTTGGAAGATTCTTGTGAGGGAACAAATATGACATTAAGCCTCTTACAAATTCATGTGGATTCATACCTCGAGGGAAGATAAACTCTTAAAAATTAAATGTATCCTATTTTTTATATTTATGGTTCCTTTCTAGTTAGGTGCAATTGGACAACATGGCATATTATGGCCCCGTTTCTTTAATGGTGCCACTAATCACTTCAACATGGATTAAGTATTCCTTCATCCAACCTTAGGTAGAATTGGATTATTCAATCCAACAACATTCTTCTTGTTATCCATCCTGACTTCAAAGAAAAACACTTAGCAAAAAAAGGCATCATTACAATTAAAGGAATTTGGGACAAGAACACTGACAATTAGATCTATTGGCCATACTTCTGCACCAAAATTTCAACCTGACCATTAAACTTGAAAATTTTTATTCTACAATTTTATGATTGATCCCACATGAGGTCCTTCTCAAAGTAACAAATAATCCTTTAACTCTTTGGAAAGATTGGTGGTTTCTAACATTGACTATCATAAACAATGTCATGCCAAGAATTTTGTATCCCTTGATTCAGCCCCCATTGCCACTTGAAGACTCCCTCAACTGCAAGTGGTCTATGTCATTTTTTCCACCTCTCAATGGAAGCATATGGTGTACATAATATGGTAGACCTAAGCTGAGGCAAAATGCCAATTTTTGGGATGGTGGATTCTCCATATGAAGCTTCCCATTGGCCTCACCCTAGCTAAGATTGGTCTTTCTCGCTAGTGATTGTATCATTTGTTCAACCCCTAAAATTATTCCACATCTCTTCTATCATTTCCCATATGATACTAAAATATGGGATTCTCTCCAAACCTCCAATCCATACCTCTTTCCTTCCAATTTTAATTAAAAAACTACCTTGCTTGACATTTCTTCCCCCTCTATCCTCACAATGATGTAGAACACTCGTCGTTAGATTATCCTCTTTCACATATGGAAAAACCATTACCAACAAATATTCTCTATGAAATGTACCACTTTTAGCTATTCAAAAAACTCATATTTCTTCTTATCTTTGGATGTAACTATATAACTTCTTTGTTAAGACTTCAGAGGAGCAAGAAACTCTCGAAAGATAAAGGAATGATTGTGTGGATTTCTCAATACCAATGCTTTTAAAAACAATTTAGACTTATCAAACTGTGAATTTTAGTGTTTTATACATTTGGTCTTGTGGATTGACCATGGTTGTAATTGTTTATTGATTCAGACTTTGTAATTTTCCATTATTAATATAAGCATATTCAATATAAAAAAAAGGTGATGGTTTGGTGGCTAGGGATGAAAACCGGAGGAGTTGCATCTGGATAATAGGAGGTGGGTTCAATCAAGAATTCAAAATTACCCATGATTGTTTCCCCAATGTTTAGGATTTACAGAAATGGTGAAAGCAAAACTCACCACAAAAATATTTGAAGGTCATTTGGCTAGAAATTCGTGTTTAAAAAAGAAAAATGGGAGTTTTAAGAAATCCGATGAGCTTTCTATGTTATGAGGAACAAAGATTACAGTCATGATTCACAACCTAGAACATGACCAAATATTTTCATTTAGAGGTCATGATATTGATTTTATCCTCAACATTTTTAAGAACCTTCCTGCCTATCTTGACAAGGAGAAATTTTATTTGATCACGGTATGCCAACAAGATTATAATTCCATTTACAGGAGTTTCATATAGAAAATAAGTGCATAGTGAAACCAAAAAGGCTGGAGGTTATTGTCAATGTGGATTCATGGTTGACAAAGTATATACACACTTTAGAGTTTGATGAACGCATGAATTTTTTCTCACACTTTAAGGATTCAAAGAAACTATAGATAAAATTAAGGCTCAAGATGAGAAAAAACCAAGAAACTCCTTTGTCAAGAAACAACCAAATCAAATGGATGGGGATAACATACTTAATATAGGGAGCCCTTGGGAAATACCCAATATTATCCAACACTCTAGCAATTTAACACCCCACAAGCCCAATATATTATATCCCTCCGTCAAAATGACCCATAATTCCACAAATCTACATCGGGATTTCCCTTTATGAACCTAATACCCAATTTTCTTCTCCCTCTAGTGCATTACTTCATGGAGTTCAATTTCAAGAAGCTCTTAAAACGAGTCCAAAATTTTCTCTAGGTTTGATGGGGTCTTTTGGTATTAATCCACTTCATTAAAACAATTAACTAACTCCACAAGTCTGTTTATGGGATCTTCCTTTAATATACCCACTTCCCAATTAGATTTTCCTTGTAGTGCCAGTAGTCTAATGTGAAGAAGTTCCTACAAAGAATCCATGACTTTCTATGGGTATGAGGGAATCATCTAGGTCTTATGGATTAATTTCAAAATTATATTCTCCTTGTGGAGTCTAATGCAAAAGAGCTCATATAATGGGTCAACAATATTTTTCGGTATGGAATCTTCCTGGATTATGGACCCATTTGGCAATTAGTTTCTTCCACTAGAGTCCAATATAAATAAGATCCTACAGTGGATCCACAATCTCTTATAGATGTTATATCTTCTATGTACTATGGATCCATGCCACAATTAGTTTTTCCCCCTAGATTTTATTATGAAGGAGATCATACAATGAACCTCCAATATTTTCTAGGTGTGGTTTCTTCCATATATTATAGACCCATTTGGAAATAAATTGCTCCCCCTAAAGTCTAATATGGAGGAACTCCTATAATGGATCCATTGTAATTTCTAGGTGTGGCATCTTCCATACATTATGGACTCATTTCACAATCAACTTCTCCATCTAGTGTTGGAGACCAATATATATCAACTCCTATAACAAGCCCACAACCTTCTCCAAATATGATGGGATCTTCTTCTTCAAGTGCTAGAATTCAATATGAAGAATATTCTACATTGATCGGTCTGCACCCTTCTCCGATATGATGGGTTATTCCATGCATTTTTACATTGCATCCTAACAATCTAATCCAAAATTCCACAAACCTACGATGGAATTCAGTGTTGCAATAAGGGACTTTGACACAATCCAATTTAATGGAGATATTCAATGTGTCGAGTTGCAAGAAACAGAGCCATTCCATTCACTTTATTTGAGTGAGGAATTTCGACACCTTTTGTCTAATCATCTATCGAATTTCCTCCAGACAGAAACACTCTACTCTAATCAATCATGATGATAATGAGATGTTGGTACCGTGAAAATGAAGGAGCACTTATCTTCACATATTTCATAATATCAAATGATCTTTTCTTTTCTTTTCCATGAAATATTTATTTGTATATGTAGTTAACAACTAAATTATTTAATGGAAAATCATTCATGGATAATTTCCGATGTATAATATATCTTATATTCACATCATTGAAGTTTTTAAAATCTTTATATGGTGAATTAGGAGTGGTTTCATCATGTTGATAAAGGTATAAAGTTTATATCAAAAACATTATTAGACATGTATTACTTCTTGAAAGTTTTTATATATTGACAAGTGTATTTATTTCAATTATATTTAATTGATTTTTTTGGATTTTGATCAACTTGGTGCTGCGAGAATCTTTACAATTTCTAAAGGTTTGGAGTAATTTTCACAATTTACGTAGTGCAATTTCTTAAAACTTGGTAGACATATAACAGTTTGAATTGTAAGTTTTTCATTTGGATGAGGTTGTGATGTAGGAGCATCATTGTAAATAAGAAATTTATTTTTTTCTTATCTATCTATGTGTGTGAAGGGTCCATATGGAGGTCCATGTAATGCAACTAGTCCATTATGACCTATTTTTCTTTGTAATAAGTGGTTTCTCTCCAAAACCACAACTCTGAATTTTCAAATTGTCTACTTTGTAGGTTATAAGATTAAGTGTAGTTCGGGGTAAATCAATGGTGTAAACGGGTCATGAGATATACTCTAAAACCAAGGACATGATGAATTGACCTTAACTAGGTTATGAACCTCACTAAGCTATCCTAACCATAGTTGCGGTTAGTAAGTTAGAGCACTAACTACCACATTCTTATAATTTGTATGAAAGTATTCGAATGGAAGATGATGGTAGGTGTGTGTAAAGAGTTAGAGAAGTGTGAGTGGTGGATTAATTTTTTATGTAGATCCCTGATGTCTCTAGAATATCTATATTTTCTTTGTTGATCTAATAAAATCTTCTTCAATTTGGATAAAAATGTGTTGAGTGTTTATAACAAGGAGTAAATGGTGTTTGTTGTCTCTTAATAATGTTAATATTGTACTAATGATAATGGTAGGTGTAAAGGGTTTGTAAAGTTCCTAGGTGGACCTTAAAGAGTAATGGGGATGTTCCTTTTTCCAATAAGGCATTCAAATAGAAGGAACAATGAAACTATGCATATGAGGTAAGGAAATTGTGTCTTAAGCTAAAATCCATTTCATGATTGATTATGGTGCTTCTCGAGTTTTAAGAATCTTGTAAGTTATTTTGGGGTTAAAGAATGGTAACCATGTGTTAGAGTTATTTAGTATTTGCAAAGTCTAATTAGTGTGATAAGAAAACACAATGCCAACATTGACTCGAATTCAAGTTTGAAGTCTTAACTATATTACTAAGTATTTCAAGCCGAGAAGGGTTATCCAAGTGGTATATGGGTTTAGAGAGGTGAACCAAGGAATATGAGGGTGTCATATTTCATAAAAAAACCTAGAAGGTGTGTAAACAAAATCAATCCTAAATAACATAACTCGTTGTTTTGAAGAAACCAGTCTAAGAATAATGAGTGTGAAATGGATTCCATTCATGGATAGTGGTTAAACATGGGTAATAAGGGTCTCAAAGAGGGTTTGAAGGTGTGAAAGAAGTTTTAATATGATTGGAGAAACTATGATAGGAAAAATCACTCAAGAACCAATCAAATTGTGCAGAGTTTAGTTTTGAGAATGTTATTCTTAGGAAGGAGAAACTTTTGTCTTTGTTAGGGCCAAATAAGTACTAACTGTTGGCATGTTGTGGTATAGGTGTTGTCATTGATGAAAAACCCCATTAATGAAAAATTGGATGATGGAGTGGAGTCATATGATACTCAGAGTGATAATATCATGGAGATTCAGGTATGTTCTTGGTTGCATATGTTGATCCAGTGGGAATTGCTTGTTCTTGTAAGCCCATTCTAGTGACCTAGCTATCCTAGGTGTTAGTGCATGGAGGTTAGAGCTTCATGGGTACTTTAGGAGAATTTTGGAATCATAGAGATCATCATTAGAGAGTGTTTTGGAACTAACATGGATTTTAGGGTATGTATACAGGTGAATGACCAAGACCAAGGTGCTCATTTGAACCTGGTATGACTACTAGAAGGTATGAGATTGATTTTTGGAGCTATATAAGATCATGGATGCATATATGAAAATGTTTCAAGATTTACTAGGTATGTTAAGACCTTTTGGATATTTTATATGGTGAGTTATGATGTTATTTTAGTTGACCCTAGCTTTATTGTGTGAAAAACCAATGAGTTAGCTATGCAAATGCGATAGGATAGAGATATAGAGATTTTTTTGAAATTGTGATGATTTTATATGGTAGTATGGTGTGTTATGGTTATGTGGGAAAATTTTCAGGTTTCAATGAGTGATTTTTTCAAGATATGACAATTTGAGTGAAACAGGGTCAAGAAGCAGGCCATTTCCATCTTGAATTGGATCTTCTGATGCTCACCCTAAATTGTGTACTTTTCATGGGAATTTGTGGTTTTCAGGGAAGTTTCAAAAATGAGTATAAAATGTTTGAAAAATAATGAGGTCATTTCATTGTCAGGTTTTTATGAACAAATGTTAAGAAGGTAAACAACTTCTTATGTGTTTGAAACCCTAGCTCAAAAGAGGTAGGAGAGAAAATGATCCTAAGTCGCCATAATTTCTTGGTATTTATTTTACGAATATTGGATGATGTATATGAATCCTATAGGTTTCTAGAAAGGTATGGTAGAGTTTATGGTGATGAGTGGACCCCACTCAAATAGGCTTGTTTTTGAAGAAGTTTAGTTTGGGACAAGGTTGTCCAAAGGAGTTGCAAACTAAATGATCATTATGGTGAGTATGTGAGTTATTGATTTCCATGATGTTTTTAGGTCATGTTAATGCAATTAAATGATCAATTATGCTTCATTTATGTTGACTGTCAAAGAACAATTTTGGGGCGCTTTGAGCAATTTACGAGAGATGAGCTTGATTGAAGGCCTTCCACTTGGATTTGGAAGGATTTACAATATGTTATAGAAATAGGATTCAAATTTATTTCCATTGGTATAATTTTTTCTCACAATAAGTTTATTTTATGTGATTTCCGTGTCATTTTTTGATCAATAGGGTTTCTTTCCTTTCGTGATAGATAGACTGCTTTTGCTTTGAAAGATTGAGTTGATTAGAGCATGAGATGAATGATTTGATGTTTTCCACCACCTATAAAGTGAAGAGGTGTGATTTTTGAATCTATTCATGGAATTTATAGGCCTTGAAAGTAACATAAATGGTGCAAAATATTTTATTTTGTAAAACTGGTTTATGGGCAACTTGTTTTGGTAAAGGGTAAATTTGTTGTGGTTTGAACATATGAATATTTAATGGGATTTAACATGCATAGAAGTGTTCTACAGGTTATGGTATTTCCATTTAGTGGTCACATGCCATAGTTGAGATCATCTTGGGTGGTCTTGAGGCCCAAAGGTGAAATCAAGATGTTGATAACAACTATTTTGTGAAGGAAATGAGCTAGTGGGCCCATTAAATGAAATAATTTGATTGGTTAAAGTAAAATTTAAACCATGGATGATGTTTAAATGTCATATTACACATGTGTGATGATTTTTAGAGCTTGAATAAGCATGTTTTTGGTATAAGTGGATTTTTCTCATTCTAATGGTAGGGTTTTGAGGATTTTTGGTGCAAGTTAGATGTTTTTAGGAATGACCAACATATATGGGTCAAATTTGATTGTTTTAGTGATTCATATGGGATGTTTTTAAGTTAATATGTTCAATATAAAGGAGTGAAACATACCTATTTTTAATTTTAATCAAGAAGATGCTATAAAAGTGATGTTTTTGGTGCAAAGTTGAACTAGTTGAGTGAGTGTGAAAAAGTATGACCTAGGTGAGAGTGTTTTACAAATATGAATGCTAAATTTCAGATTTGAGAGAGTGCATGGCAGGTTGAGGAATATTTTCAAGATTTCTTACAATGGTTTGATGCATTGAGAAGTGAATATAGTGTAAGTTTGAAGACCTAGGGTTTGAGCAAGGGTTTGAAGGTGTTTGGAGTTGAATCTTGTGATCACCATTAGCTGAGTTGTTGTAACATATCATAAATGATCTCTTCATAAAAATATTTTGTGATGAGTCATATTCATGCAAGTCTCTTGTTTTTAATAATATCAACAAGGGTTTAGGGGTTGGTTCCTTAGTAAAGAAATATCTTGTGATGTGTAATATTCACTTGAGTCTTTATTGTGTGTAATATCAACAATTTTTTCATTGTGTTTTCTTCCCCTTGAGGGTTTCCCACTTACATTTTGTGTCATGTTGTTTCTTCTCTTTCTCATGGTTATTTGAATGAATGTTGTATGTTGTTGTGCACACACTAATGGATGGATAATTGATTAATAGTTTATGTGAGTGATATGAAATTGTAATTAAATTATAAGGACTGATTCAACCCCCTCTCAGTCCATTGTGCTTCCAAAAATTGGTATCATAACAGGTCATTTTGGATAAGTTTGATCACTTGAAAGGAGATCCTTGAAGCAAAAAAATGGAGAGTTAGTAGAGTGGTTTCTCTACTAGAAAGGCACCACTATTTGATGGAACAAACTATGATTTTGGAGTTTGAGGATGAAGACTCATATCATGTCTCTAGGGTTTGATGTTTGGAAAGTTTTTGAAGATGGCTATACTACTCCTACCACTCCTCCTACTAGTATTGCAGATAAGAAGGCATGTGATGAAAATTCAAAGGATTTTAATGCTATCATATGTGGTCTTGGAGAATATAAAATGGGAAAGGTAATGTATTGTAATTCAAAAAAGAAGCATGGGAGAAACTTCAAGTGTTGTATGAAGGTGACTCAAAGGTAAAAATATTAAGCTTCAAACCTTTAGAAATCAGTTTGAAAGTCTTAAGATGAATGATGATGATTTTATTTCTACATATCTTCTTAGAGTTTATAAGGTTGTAAATAACATGAAAGGATTAAGAGAATATGTGAAAGAAGTTGTTGTTCAAAAGGTTTTAAGATCCCTAACTCCTAGGTTTGATTCTAAAGTATCTTTTATTGAAGAGGAAAAGGATTTGACTACCTTGAAGATGGATGAGTTACATGGAACTTTGAATGCATATGAAATGAGAATAGGTGATTCCAAACCATCCAAGAGAGAGGTTGCTTTCAAATATGAAATGAAGACAAAATGCAAGAAGGAAAAAGAGGATGTTTCTCCTAAAATTGATGATGAAGAACTCTTTGCAATGATGGCTATAAGATTGAAGGTTGGCTTTGGAAAATACAAAGGTAAGCTTCCTTATAAATGTTTCAAATGTGGTAAGGTAGGAAATTTTTCTGTTAATTTTCCTCATAAGCACAAGAAGGAATATCATGATGAACATGAGCATGATAGTGATCATGACAAGAAGTACAAAAAGTATGATAAGAGCAAGAAAAGCTTTAAGAAGTTTGACTATAAGAAGAGGGAAAAAGGAGTTTTTATTCAAAGGAAGATGATTAATTGTTTGATGCTAGTAGTGGTGTTTCATATTATGAGTCTGAATCTGATTATGAAGATATTAGAAATGAGGCATTGTTTATGAATAAAGATGGTATGAAATATACTAGTGATGGCTCTTCTTTATTAGGTTATTTTATATCAGGATATTACAATTACTCTGATGAGGATGAAGAGGATATAAAAGGTGATCTTGAGGGAATCCAAATATATTTAAAGCATGCTGAAAAAGAGAATAAGAAGCTAAGTCTTCAGGTCAAGGAGTATGAAAACAAGATTCATAATCTAGAAGAAAAGTATAAGTTTGAATCAAGAAAGCAAAATGAGTCAATCAGATTGTTAGAAGAAAAGGTAAAGTATCTTGTCTTAAGTTTATAGGATAAAGAAAGTGTGTGCTCAAAATTTGAAGAAGATATAGAGTTCCTAAGGGATGAGCTCTGCTAGAGGTTGGAAATAAGACTATGTCCTTTCAAAAGTTTGAGAAAAGTTCCAATGATCTAGATGATCTTCTTAGAAAACAGAGATCAAAAGTGATAGAGAAGGTTTGGGTTTCAAAGAATATTCCAAAGGAAAGGAAATAAAGCAAGAGGACCTTATTTCAAGAAAGGAAGTAGGTGAACCCAACATTAAGGAAGAAAATAAGAATGTTCTCATCAAGAACATTGAGAATACTAAGCCCATTAGGAAACCTAATGCCTCAAGGTATGAAATAAATTTCAATGGTTATTTTTATACATGTAATGGATTTGGTCATAGGGAAAAAGAGTGTAAAAGGTCTTATATAGATACTCATCCATGGAGAGACAATAGGAGTGAATATGCTAAGAGTGTGGTATGCTACAATTGCAATGAAAAAGGTCATATTGTTAGATTTTCCTTAAATGATCCACCTAGACAAGTTGAGAGCTACAAGAGGAAGAATTCAATAGTGTGCTTTAGTTGTAATAACGTCATTCATGTTGTAAGATAATGTGACTATGGTTTCTCAAGGAAAAACAAGAATTTTCAGGGACCTAAGATGCAAGAGAGAAGTTTTCAAAGGCCTAGGATGCATGATAACAATCAAGGAAGGTATTGGGAGCTTAGAAGAGATCACGGTGTCTCATCAAAACTAGGAGTTGATGGAAGGAATGGCATAATTCAGAGTTTAGAACAGAAGAGAAGAAAGGATTTCCCTATGTGTCTCGAGGGCTTGGGACCTCTTCAAGACCTTCTTTTAGGTCTTCATGGTATTCATATGCCTCTATTATGCTTCTTAGAGGTATATCAGTCCATATGAAGCATTGGAGTGAGGGGAGATGTCTAGGTATGTGTGTGTCTCCTCCATGATGTCAAGGTATGTCACTTCAAGTCATTTGGCATGTTTTGGTGGTTTAATAAGGTCAATCATGTTATGAAATTCAAGATCTTTGTATTGTGGTCTTTTAGGTGTATGTGTATGTGTTCTTGAAGTCTAAATTTGTATTACCATGTTATGGATTCAGTTTGAGATGACTCATTGAGTGTATGGGTCATAATGGTGTCTCTAAAGAGGTATATTATATCATGGTATTCATGAAAATGGTCTTCTTGTAGTCCGAGTCGGTGACTACTATTGTTGTCAAGTTTAAAGGATTGTTGTATCCCAAGAAGTCAATTTTTAGTCATGAACTATGTCTCATGAGTTTCTAATGAGCTATAAACACATGAATCAAGTGTTTTTAAAATTCTATAATGTATGTGAAGCTATGAAGAGGTCTCATAAAGTAATTCAAAGTGTGAGTAGTCTCTCCAAGTCTACATGGTCATTCATTGGTCTGTCATTGTCATCTAGGGTGTGTTAAGTCCAAATGGTCTAGGTCATTTATTCTTGTGAAGTGTTCAGTGTTCATCATGATGTCAAGTTCTTTATTGCTTTATGAAGAAGGATTTGAAAATAAATGTGTCATTAAATATGATGACATGAGCATATCATTATGTTGAAAAGAAAAGTGCAAATGTTCGTGAGAGTTGTGGATAAAAATAAGATGGTTTTAAACATGCAAGTGGTATTTTATGGTTTATGTTATCCCAAATTAACCCCCGAATTAATTTGGATAACTTAATTATAATTGGAATTATCCATTTTTCAAACTTAGATAACCACTTCACATCAAAAAAGGCCACATGACATTCATTTAGACGTTAAATTAAATTTCAAGAATCATAAAGGGGCCACGCGGAAGAAGATCAGCAATCAAGGTAGAGACATGCATAGCCATTCCAAATCTCTTTAGGGTGATGGACTCTCATGGACCTCAAGTCCATGGAATGAGCTGGGTTTCATAAAAGAGTTGGGTTTGAGAAACAACTAAGTAGGGTTCAAAGGTCAAAGGACACACAATGGGTGGTCAAAGTAGACACGTGGCCATTGGATCAAGTAGAAAAAGGTGGACATGTGGCATCATTTTGTGAACTTTTAATACAAATGCATCCCATAGACCTTAATTCCATGGAATAGGCCACATTGATAAAGTTTTGGTTCCACCAAAGACCCTCTCGCAATGAATTAATAACAAACACATATGAAGAAGCAATCTCTCGAGGTCAATCAAAGGTTGCCACATGTCACATTCTTGTGCTTCACCGCATGTAAATATTCAAATGTTCATATATTTTGATTCCCTAATCCAAATTTAATAAAATTGGTCTTGTTGGAAATATATTTCCCTGTTCTTCATGTTGGAACCAAGAAAAGAAAAAATTGATGAGGTTTGGTGGGTCAAAATGGTAAACATGTATTCATAGGGAGAGAGAGGACAATAATGAGCACTAAAATAGTCAAATCCCACTCTCAACCACTAAAATTAACTAAGTATGGCTTCCATATCCTTTCGTGAGATAGAATGGACACATGAATGGCCTTCTAGGGTGCCCATGTGCTTGTAGGAGAATTCAATACATATTGTTGGTGGTTGAAAGTTGAAAAAAGTTGTGCCCTTAATTTTTTTCCTCTTCTCTTGCTTTCTTGATCTATATATTGTAAAAATATTTCATTTTGAAAGGGGGTGTTATGAAAATGTGAAGGGACTCACAAAATTGTTCTAGAAATTTTATGAGTTCCAGGCTTGATTTGAGTATTTTGTAAGGTGATTCTTGCCTTATTTCTTGCATTGTAATGAATTGTGCATCCTTTTAAGTAATAAAATTCATTTTTATGGATTTATGCCCTACTTGTATTGTATTGCATTTATTACCTTTCATTATAATTGTATGTTTATTATGTATGCTTTATTATTCTTAGAGACTCAAATATGTTGTGCTCCATGGAAATGATGATGGAAACTCGTAGTTCAGATCATGTCACTCATGTCTAACCTCTCCCCTCTCCATTCTTCCTCTCATTTTCACTCATTGGAATGTCTCCACCCCTTGTTCTTGGTGTTATCACCTCCCTTAGTTTAGGATTTTAATTTTATGCATCTTCCTCTCTCCCTGGTCCCTTAGAATTATAGATTAGTGTTAGGTAGCTGCATTTCAATTTCTAGGAGTAGTTTTAGCATTAGGATTAGGTAGAGGAATCTATCATTCTCCATAGGTCTATCTCAGTTCGAGTCCCATAACTTGGAGATTATGTTGCCTCAACTCCCCGTATATATTTGATTTAGGACGGGTGCAAATTTGAGCTCCAATAGTTTTGGCACACCCAAGGATAGTGAAAGATTAATATTCATTTGTGCTGAGTTTTGGTGTGTGACTCAATAATTTCCAACCTTTGGAGGATTATTTATACACATTTTATGAATCCAAACTTCATATCAAATGGTTTCAGAAGTCAAGGTGCTCAATTTCATGAGAATAATTTAGAAGGTCAAGAACAATAGAAGAAGGAGATTTTTAATACTTGCAATTATCATGAAGAGGAAGAACAAGAGGAAGAGAATTTCATACGTCACCATCACCACCGAATAGGACTATTTATACTCCACCTCATGGTAGGCCTTTCTTGCAGTCTACTAGAGTTTTAAGACCTATTACTATGGCAGCACCACAAAGGAATTTACTGTTTGTTACTTTCACTCGGTATAGCCCTCTTTCTCTCAAAGCACAACATGACATTCCAACATATGCACTTAAGAGTATCCATTTTTTCACTAGGAAAAATCATACCACTCCTACTAACCATATTCAATATATTACCAATGTCCGTGTTGTTCATCAAGTTATTGAACAAGATGTATCTTTAATACTACTAGCTTCTTCATTTAAAGGAAAAGATATTTAGTGGTTTAGGAGTTTGGGACCAGGAACAATTACAAATTAGGATGATCTTGGAACAACCCTTTGTAATCAATTCAAGAAAAAGGAAGATAACTTATCCTTAATAGAATAGATGACAAATATAAAAATGTCGCCCAAAGATCAGATTTTAGAAGACATGGGATAGAAATATAGTCCTTGTAAGACCGACTCTATTGGCATGTGGTCCTAATAGGTGTTTTCATTTATGAAAACCAAATTAATGACAAATTTGATGTTGAATTATGGTCTTATGATGATGTATATGATGTTAAAATTGTGATGTGGATGTCTTTGTATTGCTACAATGAGATTCAATGAGGAGTGTTTACTTTTGCAATCATATTCAGGTTCCTAGGTGATTTTGCACGATAGTATGAGATTCTTGGATGTTTGGGAAGCATGTTGACATGATGGATAACATGTTTAGAGGGTGTTTGAGCACTCACAGTAGTGGCATGATGCATATACAGGTTGTTCACCATGTTACAAGTGCTCATTTGGAGAAGACATGGTTTATTGGAGACATATGAGCTCATGGAATCTTGAATTCAGGTATATCATGATTTATCGGTATGTATAGATCATTTTCAAAGGTTTCATGATGAGTTATTGCATTATTTCAGTTGACCTTAGCTTCTACAGTGAGAATCCCTAAGGTGAAGCTATGAAAATGAGATATGATGGAGAGATTGAGGTATGAATTTGACATTATGATGATTTGAGATGTTATAGAGATGTTTCATAGTGATTTGATTTAAATTTCATGTTTCCATGAAGTAAATTTTGCAAGATATGACAGTTTATGTGAGACAGGGTCAAGAACAAGTCAAAATCTAGCTTGAATTTGAACTTCTGATGCTCATTGTGAATTGTGTGATTTGCATGGGAAATTTTGGATTTTAAGGATGTTTCTATGGTGAGTTTATAAGGTTTCAAAAAAATAATCAATTCAATTGATCTTCAGGTTTTTACAAACGAATGTTAAGAAGATAAAGTGGTCTTAAACCCTAGCTAGGAGCAAATGCAGAAGAGAGGTATAGTGACCCAGTTTTGATTGGTTAATAAAAATTTATGATTGGATTTTTTATAGGACTCTCTTATATTTTCATAAATGTATGTTTGAGGTCATGGTGATGAGTGGGCCCCACTCAAACATGTAAGTTTCTAAAGAAGAAGGTTTTGGGACAAGGTTGTGCAAATTAGTAACATGAAAAATTGATTATGAATGATGTATGGGATATAATATTTGTTTCCATGAAGGTTTTGTAACATGTTCATGTAGGTAAATGGTCATTTGAGGTCCATACAGGGTGCTTGGTCAAATGCGCTTTTGGGATCTCAAATAACATGGTTCAGTAAAATGGGCATAACGTGAGCTACAGGTAGAGTTTGAAGATGATTCAAGTTGTGTTGGAAATAGGATTAAGATATATTTCTAGATATATGATTTTTAATTTTTATGAGGTGATTGAATGAGGTTTATAGGTCATTATTTGGATAATAATATTTTTGGTAGTTTAAGATAGGATGTGTTTTGGTGCAAGTTTGGAGTTGTTTTAAGCATGAGATGGACTAGGTGATGTTTTATATTACCTATAATGTGAATAGGGATGAATTTTTCATCTAATGAATCTATTTTTAGGTCTTTAATGTATGTATAAATGTTTTTATGAGCTAACCTTTGGAAATAATGTTTTTGGCAGTTGATTTGGTGAAGACAAAAGTAACTGTGGTTTGAGAAGGAGGTTGATTAAAGGCTTATAACTTGATTAGAATTGTTCTACAGGTTATTCCATTTCCATTAATTGGTCACATGGCATGGTTTTTGTGAGTATAAGTTATTTTGTGGACTTATGAAGTTTCCAATGTGCTGAAGGGTGAAGGAAACAATTGTTTTAAGATTTACAAAGTGAATTGGGCCCATTAAATGAAATAATTTGATTGGTTGATCAAATTTATGACCATGTATGAATGTAAAATGATATTTTAATCATATGTAAATGTTTATGGGTCATGATTATGTATTTATTTTATGTAAGGGCATTTTTATCTTTGTGCCCATGGGGTTTTGATCCATTTTTGGCATATGTAATGAGGTTTTTAGTTAAGGTGACATAATTGGGCCACTTGTGATTATTGTTTTTAAAATTTTAAATTTTTCCTTGATGTATGGGTTGAAACAAAGCAGGGAAAAATGTTGTGACTAAGTTTAAAATGAAGAGAAGCATATAAAACCATGTTTTTGGGTGATTTTTAGAACTAGTTGTGTATGTGCATGAAGAGCGACCTAGGTGAGGGTTTATTTAAGGTATTGGAGCATGATTAAAGTGTTTTGTCAGTGAATAAAAATCAAAGGAAATGTGCAAGAGTTTGATGTTTTTTTGAGTGAGTGAAGAGCTTGTTTTGTAAAGTGTGATCACCTAGGGTTTGATTGAAGAAGTGTGCATTGGATATTGGATCTCCATCATCCGTGGTAGAAAAAAATATGATATCTGAACATAATAAGGTGTTATAGTGGGTGATTTATCATCTTGGGGGTTAACCTCCTTGTGGAGTTGGTTCTTCACAAAATTAGGGTTGGTGCTCCTTTTAGGGTTAGTGCTCATTGTGTAGTTGGTGGCTTACTAAATTTAGAAAAATATCTATATAAAATTGTGTTTAAGTGGATTTTAATCCCTTTGAGGTTTTCCCACTTACATCTCATGTTATTGTGTTGATTCCTCGTTTCATGGTTGCTTACATTTTTATGGTATATGATGTGCACACATTAAGTATTGATTAACTAGATATTGTGGTTGAATGTTTATGTGGTTTTGAGTATCTAGATATTAAATATAATTTGAAATATTGTAAGTACTAATTCACCCCTCTCTCATTCCACCTGTGCTTCTAAAAATTGGTATCGAGTTGGTCATTTTTTTAGAAGCTTGAAAGGAGATCTTTGAAGCACAATATGGCGAGCAACACTGTGATTGGAAAGGCACCAATGTTTGATGGTGTAAACTATAGTTTCTAGATCATGAGAATGAAGTCCTATATCATGGCTCAAGGGTTTGATGTATAGAATATTGTTGTGAGTGGTTATACTCCTCCTACCACTTCTCCACTCGAGTAATGAGTGAAAGAAGGAATATAATAACAACGTAAAAGCCTTAAATGCAATCATATAGTGGTCTTGGAGAATATGAAATGGGAAAAGTGATGCATTGCAAATCTACAAAGGAAGCATGGGATAAACTTAAAGTACTCATGAAAGAGTGTCAAAGGTAAGGATTGATAATCTTCAAACTTTTAGAAATCAGTTTGAATATCTTAAGATGAATGATGATGAGTCTATTGCAGCCTATCTTCTTAGAGTTGACAAGATTGTTAATAGTATGAAAGGGTTAGGAGAATATCTAAAAGAGGAAGTTGTTTTTCAAAAAGTGTTAAGGTCCTTAACTCCAAAATTTGACTCAAAAGTATCAGCTATAGAGGAAGAAAAGGATGTTACTAAGCTGAATATGGATGAGCTACATGGTACTCTAATAACCTATGAGATGAGGGTAATGGATTCTAAACCTACTAAGAATGAGATAACCTTCAAAATGGAGAAGGTGACTAAGGACAAGAAGATAAAATCTGAAGATACTACTTTGGAGCTTGATGATGAGGATATATTTGCTATGGTTTCTAGGAGAATGACACTTGGGACTGGTAAGTACAAAGGTAAACTCCCTTTTAAATATTTTTCATGTGGTAAAGTTGGTCATTTTTCTGCCAAGTGTCCTCATAGACATGATAAGAAAAGAAATGATGATCATGATAGTGATGATGAGAATAAAAATCAGAATTTTGATAAGAATAAAGGGTTATATGAATAAGAACAAGAAGATCCTCTACACAAAGAAGGAGGAATTTGATTGTGAAGTTGACAGATCTGACTCAGAGGTTGAATCAGATCACAATGATATTGGTGATGAA